>PVHT021183551.1:2409740-2420246 GCA_004024745.2 Catagonus wagneri
CTTCTATCGCGTAATCGCCCCTCCTACCTCTTGATGTGGTCTCCGCTGTGTCTTCTGGAGCAGAGTATCTTTTTTGGAAGTTTACAGTCCATTTGGTTGAAGGTTGCTCGGCATTTGGCTGTATTTTTGCTGTTTTTCGGGAGAGAAGTTGAGCTCCAGTCCTTCTATTCCGCCATCTTAATCCCTCCTCTGTAAACTCATTTTAGAGTCACTTTATCACATCTCCCGTCCTCTTTCTTGATCCCACCCCACCCCTGCCCGTGACCAATGAAAAATAAAATCCTTTAGAGATTTTGCTTATAATTCAACATAGAAATGGAAAGAATTGGTATCTTTGCCACATGTTAGTCTTTCCATCCATGAATGGTGTATCTTTAAAGTAAACATATATTTAAGTAATGGGGAAAAAAAGAGAAAAAAGTAACAGTTTTACACTGTTCTTGTAGTTTCTGCACATCGCCTTTAATTCTAAGTATTTATTTATTGTTGCCATAGGACCTTTATTTTCATTATATTTTCTAACTGATCTTTGCCAATAGGAAAGCTGTTGATGTATATGTTTTTACAAATTACCTGTTGTGTTCTTTTTTTTTTTTGGTCTTTTTAGGGCCACACCTGCAGCATATGGAAATTCCCAGGCTAGGGGTTGAATTGGAGCTATAGCTGCCAGCCTTCGCCACAGCCACAGCAACGCCAGATCTGAGCTGCATCTGTGACCTACACCACAGCTCATAGCAACCCCGGATCCTTAGCCCACTGAGGGAGGCCAGGGATTGAGCCTACATCCTCACAGATACTAGTCGGGTTTGTTATTGCTGAGCTACAATGGAAACTCCTTATTGTATTCTTTTTAATAGTCCTAAGTTTTTTTTTTTTTTTTTTTTTTTTTTGCTGCACCTGCAGCATGTGGAAATTCCCAGACCAGGGACTGAATCTGAGCCATAGTTGTGACCTGTGGCTGTAGCAATGCCAGATCCTTCACCCACTGTGCTGGGCTGTGATCGAACCTGCACGTCAGTGACCCAAGCTGCTACAGAAACAATGCTGGGTCCTTAACTCACTGTACCACAATGGAAACTCCAGCTCTGATTGTTCTTAGTCAGATCTCTTAGGTCTTCTCAGGAGCGTGTCTTGTGAAAGAGTAATATTTCCCCTTTCCAGTGTTACATGACTTTATAATTATTTGGGCCGGGCCTTCCAGAACAGTAGTAACTGAATGCAAGTGCTCACGGAGTGAAGTGGGTATGATCTCAGTACGTGCTTCTCTTCAAAGTGTTAATTTAGAAATGACGGGCATAGGAGTAGAAGACAAATAAACATAATGATCCCTAGAGTTTTCAAAGCTCTTATTCTCCAAGGGACTCATTTTTTACCTATTTTCAGTTGTTAGACATGCTCATAGTGGCTTTGTATCAGAGGAGAAAGACAGCATAATTTTTTCAGGCAGAAAAGCTAAAAGGCAGCAGACATGATTTCCAACATCGCTTGGCCAGTAGCTCAGTGAGTAGAGCTAGAGTCATTGCTCCTTGAGTGCAGCAAAGCTCCCTCCCCACCAGAGGGAGGGGCTCCGGGCGCGGGTTCATCTTCAGATGTGCCACAATAGCCAGCGCCACTGCAGCCCTTCCTACAAGCTGTGTAAACTTGGAGTAGCAAAGGACACATTTTTGCCTGAAAGAGCATGTAAAACATGAACACTGTGAAACATCAGAGTAACTATTTATTCTATGGAAGTGGAGGCCTCTCCTGTCTCAAGGCCAAGAATATCGCTGGCATTCTCTGTGTCCTCAGGACAGATTATAGTGAGGGATGGAGCAGTGGGCTGCTGCCGAGCAGGGGCTGCTGTTTCCAGTCTCCAGTCTGGTCCCCGCTGTATGTTGCCACCAGATCGTAAGATACGAGCTCTATGTTTTTTTCCCTCCATTTAAAAAAATTGCCGGGGGCGGGGGGGGGGGCATGCCAGTGGCGTGTGGAAGTTCGCGGGCTAATAATTGAACCTGCACCACAGCAGTGACCCGAGCCACACCAGTGACAATGCTGGATCCTTAATCCGCTGAGCTATGAGGGAACCTCCCAAGCTCTGCTCTTTATTGCTTCCCTGCAGAGAAACTTTGGCAGTTCTTTGTTTCTTACAGGATAAAGTCTTGTCTGATTACACTCTTCCATCCTGATTTTTTTTCTCTGTATCATTTTGAACAATTCCAAATTTACAGAAACATTGAATGGTACAGTGAGCACCCAGATGCCTTTTATCTAGTTTTTCAGTCCCCTACTTTCTTACACACACACACACACTCTCTCTCTCTCTCCCTCTCTTTTTCTGACCATTGCAGATATCATGACACTTCAACTCTAATTACTTCAGCATATGTCTTTTTTTTTTTTTGCCTTTTTTCTTTATGTGGAGCTGCACCCGCGGCATATGGAGGTTCCCAGGCTAGAGGTCTAACAGGAGCTGTAGCTGCTAGCCTTCGCCACAACCACAGCAACGCTGGCTCCGAGCCACGTCTGCAACCTTCCATCACAGCTCACGGCAACGCCAGATCCTTAACCCACTGAGCAAGGCCAGGGATCGAACCCACAAGCTCATGGTTCTTAGTCGGATTCGTTAACCACTGAGCCACGAAGGGAACTCCAGCATATGTCTTTTAAGATAGGACGTTCTCCCACATAATCGCACCACGTTATCACACCTGGGAAAATTAACACACACTCCATAAAATTGTCTGATACAATGTATTCTGTATTTAAAATTTCCCAATTGTCCCCACGTTTCTTAGGTAGCCTGTAGGGCAGTCAGGGCTCAAGCAGGGCATTTCATTGCTGTGTCTCTATCTAGAACTGTCCACTCGCCTTTCCTTGTTTTCTTGTCATTGACTTTTTTGAGGAGGTCAGGTCAGTTGTTTTATAGAATGCCATACTTCTCTGATTTGCTCCATTGTTTCCTCTTGATAAGATTAAACTGTTTTTGGTGAGAATACTTGACAAGTAGTGTGTACTATTGCATCACATCGGAAGGTGAGACACGGCAGATTCTTCTTGTTGATGAGTTGACCACCAGATCTTTCCCCTGTAAAGGCTCAGGCCCCTTTGTAAGTAACAGGTCATCTAAGAAGTGCTTCTTTGAGGTCATATTGTCTTATTACTCAACAACCTTTCATTCAGTGGTTTTAGCATCTATTGGAGATCCTTGCTTGAATCACCTATTTCTTTGGGATTTAAAAAATTATTCTTCAAGTTTTATGATTTCTTAAGCATTTATTATCTAGTATTCTTTTTTGTCTTAATCTTTTATTTTTTTTACTAACTTAATGACTTTTATTTCAATTATAGGTGTACAAAGATCATCACAAGTCAGTTTGATAGATTTTGTGTCCCAAACCCACAGTGCATCCCCCACCCACCAGATTGTCTTATTTGAAAAACCAAGGTTTTCCAAAATCTGTGAGTCATTGTCTGTTCTTCAAAGAAGTTCATTGTGTCTCTTTAGCTTCCACATGTAAGCGGTAGCGTTGGGTTTTGCTGTCTAATCGTCTGACTGGTTTCACTTCGCATGATAATTTCTAAGTCCATCCACGTTGCTATAAATGTTGTTATTTCGTTCCTTTTAATGGCTGAGTAATATTCCATTGTGTGTATGTACCATATCTTCCCTATCCACTCCTCTTTCGATCGGCATTTAGGTTGTTTCCATGACCTGGCTTCTTCCCTCTCTAGCTGCTTTAGATGTAAAGTTAGGTTGTTTATGTGAGCTTTTTCTTGTTTCCTGAGGTAGGCTTATATTGCTATAAACTTTCCTCTTAAAATTGCTTTTGCTGCATCCCAGGGGTTTTGGAGTGTCGTATCTTTGTTGTTATTTGCTTCTAGGTATTTTTAATTTCCTCTTTGATTTCTTCAGTGATCCATTGCTTGTTTAGTAGCGTGTTGTTTAGTCTCCACGTGTTTGTATTTTTGGCCATTTTTTTCTTGTTGATTTCCAGTTGTATAGCATTGTGGTCAGAGAAGATGCTTGAAATGATTTCAATTTTCTTGACGTTACCAAGGCTTGATTTGTAGCCCAGGATGTGATCAATCTTAGAGAACGTTCCGTGCACACTTGAGAAGAATGTGTATTCTGTTGCTTTTGTATGGAATGTCCTATAAATATCTATTAAGTCCATCTGATCTAATGCTTCATTCAGGGCCTGTGTTTCCTTATTGATTTTCTGTCTGGATGACCTGTCCATTGCTGTAAGTGGGGTGTTAAAGTCCCCCACTATGATGGTGTTATTGTTGATTTCTCCTTTTAAGGTTGTTAGCAGTTGCCTAGCAGTTGCCTTATATATTGTGGTGATCTTATGTTGAGTGCATAGATATTTAAAATGGTTGTATCTTCTTCTTGGATTGATCCTTTGATCATTATGTAGTGCCCTTCCTTGTCTCTTAAAATGTTCTTCATCTTAAAGTCTGTTTTGTCTGATAGGAGTATTGCTACTCTGGCTTTCTTTTGATGCCCGTTTGCATGGAATATTTTCTTCCATTCTCTCACTTTCAATTTGTATGTGTCCCTAGAAGTGAAGTGGGTCTCTTGAAGACAGCATATATATGGGTCTTGTTTTTGTATCCATTCAGCTAGTCTATGTCTTTTGGTTGGCATTCAGTCCATTAACATTTAAGGTAATTACTGATATATATGTTCTTGTTGCCATTGTATTAACTGTTTGGGGTTTTTGTTGCTCTTTTTTCTTCCCTTATTCTCTTCTTGTCTCCTTTCACAAGATGACTATCTTTAAGGTTGTATCTGAGTTGATTTTTCTTATTTGTTTGTATATCAATTGTAGGTTTTTGGTTTGCAGTTACCCTGAAGTTTTGATATAGGAGTCTATATACAAATGAGATTGTTTTAAGTTGTTAGTTTCTTAATTGCACGTGCATCTCCAGTGACCTGCATTTGTGCTTTCTTCTCACGATTTCTGATTTTGGTAGCATAATTGTGCATGGATGATTTAGTATCTTTACTGTATATATGCCTTTCCTGGTGAGCCTTGTCATTTGTGGCATTTTTGCTTCTGGTTGTGGCCTTTTCTTTTCTGCCTAGAGAAGTTCCTTTAAGATTTGTTGTAAAGCTGGTTTAGTGTTGCAGAAATCTCTTAGCTTTTGCTTATCTGTAAAGGTTTTGATCTCTCCTTCAAATCTGAATGAGAGCCTTGCAAGGTAAAGCAATCTTGGTTGGAAGTTTTTCCCTTTCATCACATTAAGTATATCATGCCACTCCCTCCTGGCCTGCAGAGTTTCAGCTGAAAAATCTGCTGATAACCTTATTGGGGTTCCCTTGTATGTCATTTGTTTCTTTTCCCTAGCTGCTTTCAAAATTTTCTCTGTCTTTAATTTTGGTCATTTTGATTAAATATGTATCTCAGGGTGTTCCTCCTTGGGTTTATTTTATATGGTACTTGTTGCGCTTCCTGGATTTGAGTGAGTGGTTCCTTTCCCATATTAGGGAAGTTTTTGGCTATTATCTCTTCAAATATTTTTTCTGTCCCCTTCTCTCTCTCTTCTCCCTCTGGCACCCCTATAATACGGATGTTGGTGCGTTTAACATTATCCCAGAGTTCTCTGAGACTCTGCTCATTTCCTTTCAATCTTTTATCACTTTTCTCTTCCGCATTAGTGATTTCCACTAATCTGTCCTCCAGCTTGCTGATTCGTTCTTCTGTCTCCTGTATTCTACTGTTGGCTGCTTCTAATGATTTTTTTATTTCAGTTATTGTATTTTGCATCTCTTCTTGTTTAATTTTTACAGCTTGTATTTCTCTGCTCAATGTTTTCTGTAAATTATCAGTCTTTGCCTCCAGTTTATTTCCAATGCCTTGCATCATCTTCAGCATCAACAGTCTAAAGTCTCTTTCCGGAAGGCTGATAATCTCCTCATCACTGAGCTGTTTTTCTGGGCTTTTCTCTTTCTCCCTTATCTGAGTGAGAGTTTTCTGTCTTTTCCTTTTTATAGGTTTTTGGTGTGGTGACCTTTGTGCCGACAATAGAGTTGTAGCCTCTCTTAGTTCAGGTGTTTGCCTCCCCTGTGGCTAAAGTTGGTATGGAGGGTGCTTGCTGTAGGCTTCCTGATGGGAGGGACTGATGCCTGCCCACTGGTAGGAGGGGTTGATTCTTATGCCTCTGATGGGTGGAGCTTTGTCTCTTGATGAGATTAGAGGCTGGCTGTGTGCCTGAGGGGTCTTTAGGCAGCCTGTTTGCTAATGGGTGGGGCTGTGATCCCACCTAGATTATTGTCTGGCCTGGGGCTTCTCAGCGCTGATGGGAGGGACCAGATTTTCCCAGAAATGGCCACCTCCAGAGAAATGCAGACTGATGAATATTCCCAAGAGCTTCACCTCCAATGCCCTTCCCCCACAACAAGCCACAGTCACCCCCATTTTCCCAGGAGATCCTCCAAGAATTGCAGTCAGGCTGCACCCAGATTCCTATGGAGATTTTGCTTTGCCCTGGGACCCAGTGAGTGTGAAAGTCTGTGTGCCTTTCAAGAATGGGGTCTCTGTTTCCCCCAGTCCGTGGAGCTCCTACACACAAGCCCTGCTGGCCTTCAATGCCAGATGCTCCGGGGGCTCTTTCTCCCTGTGCCAGATCCCCAGGCATGGGGATTTGACGTGGGGCTCAGTACTCTCAGTCCTGTAGCCGAGTCTTTGTGATGCAGTTACTTTCCAGTCTGTGGGGCTTCCCATTCAAGAGGTATGGGGTTGCTTCTATCATGTAATCGCCCCTCCTACCTCTTGATGTGGTCTCCTTTTTGTCTTCTGGAGTAGAATATCTTTTTTGTAAGTTTACAGTCCATTTGGTTGAAGGCTGCTCGGCATTTGGTTGTAGTTTTGTTGTTTTTTGGGAGAGAAGTTGAGCTCCAGTCCTTCTATTCTGCCATCTTAATCCAATCTCCAATATCTCTAGTATTCTTTAAAGAAGATTTTTCTCATTTTCCCTCTTCCTTCCTGCTCTTCCTTTCTTTTGAGTATCACTTTATACTCTATTTCAGAGGATTGTAATGCATTATTATCATACCTCCTTTTTTTTGGTCATTTTAGGGCTGCACCTGTGGCATATGGACGTTCCCAGGCTAGGGGTCGAATTGGAGCTGTAGCTGCTGGCCTATACTACATCCTCAGCAACACAGGATCTGAGCCGTGTCTGTGACCTACACCACAGCTCACAGCAACAGCAGATCCTTAACCCACTGAGCGAGGCCAGGGATTGATCCCGAATCCTCATGGATGCTGGTCGGGTTCATTAACGGCTGAGCCACGACGGGAACTACCATACTAGTTTTTTTTTAAAGATTATGCTCCATTTACATTTATTTCAAAATATATCCCGGTGTTGTTCAGTACATCCTTGTTGCCAGTCTTACACCCAAGAGTTTGTACCTCTCACTTCTTAACCCCTTTGTTGCTCCTCCCCGCTCTCTTCGCCCACTGGTAACCACTAGTTTGTTCTCTGTGTCCGTGAGTCTGCTTCTTTTTTGTTGTATTCACTAGTTTGTTCTGTTTTTCACATTCCACATGTAAATGATATTATACAGTATTCGTCTTTCTCTGTCTGACTTACTTCATTTAGCCTAATGCCATCCAGGTCCATTCATGTTGATGCAAATGGCAAAATTTCATACTTTTTTATGGCTGTAGTAGTAGTGCATTATGTATATATACCACATCTTCTTAATCCATTCATCTGTTGATGGACACTGAGATCGCCTCTCTAGCTTGTCAGTTACAAATAATGCTGCTAGGAACATTGGGGGTGCCCGTGTCTTTTCGAATTAGTGTTTTTGTATTATGTGGATATATACCCAGGAGTGGAATTGCTGGGTCGTACGGTAATTCTTTTTTTACTTTTTTGGGAAACCTCCATGCTGTTTTCCATAGTGGCTGCAACAAATTTACATTCCCACCAACGGTGTAGGAGGGTTCCCTTTTCTCCACATCCCCTCTAGCATTTGTTACTTGTAGACTTTTTAATGATGGCCATTCTGACCAGTGTGAGGTGGTTCCTCATTTTAGTTTTGATTTGCATTTCTCTAATAATTTTGCTTGAGTTTTATAGAGCCCTTGAATAAGTAGCTTGATTGCCTTTTGTTTTATTAACTTATTGACCATTGTATCTTTTTTTTTTTTTTTTGCCTTTTGTCATTTTAGGGCCGCACCTACGGCATGTGGAGGTTCCCAGGCTAGGGGTCTTATCGGAGCTATAGCCACTGGCCTACGCCGTGGCCACAGCAATGCAGGATCCGAGCCGCATCTGCGACCTACACCACAGCTCACGGCAACGCCGGATCGTTAACCCACTGAGCAAGGCCAGGGACCGAACCCGCAACCTCATGGTTCCTAGTCGGATTCGTTAACCACTGCGCCACGACGGGAACTCTGACCATTATATCTTTAAATGTTGTTTCTGTTATGCCCCTTTTCACATCTTTCTTGAACTCCAGTTTTAATTACGTTAGAGCATTTCCCCTTGTTCCATATGTCTTTGCTGATCCATTCTGTATAGTCCGTCTTTTGTCTTTTCTTTCTAGTTACTGACCTGTATTCTAGTTTACTAATCCTTTCTTCTACTATGTCCATTTGGATGTTAAATTTACCTACTGAGTTCTTAATTTCAGTTAGTGCATTTTACAGTGATGTAGTTTCCATTTGATTCCTTTGGATCTATTCTGTTTGGTTTGTCTCTTTGTGTACCACATCTCATGTTTCATTTATCTATTAGAGTTAATCTTCGCTCATGGTCTTTTCAGTTATTCACAATTATCTTGGCTATTCTTGTTTATTACTTTCTATATATTTTTTCAAAATTGGCTTACCCACTTAAAAAGAAAAATGAAGACTGTTGGTGTTTTAAAAATTGTAATCACATTACCTTTATAGATTAACTGAGGACAGATGATATCTTTATAATATTGACACTTTCTATAGAAAAATAAGTAATCTGTTCCAATTATTCAAGTTTTCTTTAGTATCTCAGCATCTTTATACATTTATAAATTTATTTTGAAATTTGTGTTGACATTTTGTCCATTTATTTTGAAATTTGTGTCTTGACATTTTGTCTTTTGTTGCCACTGTGAATGCTGTTCTTTCATTATGTCTTTCATCTGGTTTTTATTTATTTATTTTTCTTAATGGATTTTATTTCAATTATAGGTGTACATAAATCATCACAAGTCAATATTATAGATTTTGTATCCCAAACCCACAGTGCACCTCCCCACCCCCCAGGTTGTCTTCTTTGAAAAACCAAGGGTTTCCAAAGTCTGTGAGTCATTCTCTGTTCTACAAAGAAGTTCATTGTGTCTTTTTAGTTTCCACATGTAAGCAGTATCATTGGGTGTTGCTATCTAATTGTTTGACTGGTTTCACCTCTCATGGTAATTTCTAGGCCCATCCATGTTGCTATAAATGTTGGTAATTCGTTCCTTTTAATGGTTGAGTAATATTCCATTGTGTGTATGTACCATATCTTCCGTATCCACTCCTCTGTCGATCGGCATTTAGGTTGTTTCCATGACCTGGCTATTGCATAGAGTGCTGCAATGAACACTGGAGTACATGTGTCTTTTCAAGTCATGGTTTCCTCTGGATAGATGCCCAGGAGTGGGATTGCTGGATCAAATGGTAATTCTATTTTTGAGGTCCGTTTTCCACAGTGGTTGCACCAATTTGCATTCCCACCAACAGTGTAATAGGGATCCTTTTTCTCCACACCCTCTCCAGCACTTACTGTTTGTAGACTTTTTGATGATGGCCATTCTGGCCGGTGTAAGGTGGTACCTCTTAGTGGTTTTGATTTGCATTTCTCTAATGAGGAGTGATGTTGAACATCTTTTCATGTGTAAAAAATATGGAACGCTTCACGAATTTGCGTGTCATCCTTGCTCAGGGGCCATGCTAATCTACTCTGTATCGTTCCAATTTTAGTATATGTGCTGCCAAAGCGAGCACACTCATCTGGTTTTTAAATTGAAGATGATTTTTATATACTAATTTTGAAATGTAGACACCTAGCTAAATACTTACATTGGTTATAAAAGTTTTTTTTTCAGTTAATTCATATTAGTTTGCCAACTATTATTTCCAAATAGTTTGGTACTATTATTTCCAAATAGTTTGGTACTATTTGGAAATAATATTTTTACCTCATTGCTTCCAGCACTTCTTTCTTTTTTATTTATTTATTTATTTATTTATTTTGTCTTTTTGCCTTTTCTAGGGCTGCACTCGTGACATATGGAGGTTCCCAGGCTAGGGGTCTAATCAGAGCTGTAGCCGCCGGCCTATGCCAGAGCCACAGCAACGTCAGATCCGAGCTGCGTCTGCGACCTAAACCACAGCAACGCCAGATCGTTAACCCACTAAGCAAGGCCAGGGATTGAACCCGCAACCTCATGGTTTCTAGTCAGATTCGTTAACCACTGAGCCATGACGGGAACTCCACCAGCACTTCTTTCTTTTCCATTTTGTCCCATGGCAT
>PVHT021183551.1:2421246-2522312 GCA_004024745.2 Catagonus wagneri
GCCTATGCCAGAGCCACAGCAACGTCAGATCCGAGCTGCGTCTGCGACCTAAACCACAGCAACGCCAGATCGTTAACCCACTAAGCAAGGCCAGGGATTGAACCCGCAACCTCATGGTTTCTAGTCAGATTCGTTAACCACTGAGCCATGACGGGAACTCCACCAGCACTTCTTTCTTTTCCATTTTGTCCCATGGCATCAGCTAATACCTCGGGAAAGGTGATAAATAACATTGACACTTCTGTGAGCATCCTAGTCCTGTTCTTTGCTCTAATTTAAATGCTTTTATGACTCTGTTAAAGATGATATCAGCTTTGGAGAGTGACACTAACCCACACATATATATATATATATATATACACACATATATGTATATAAATACTCACCCATTCTCTGTCCTTCTTTCTCTGCCCTCCCCTCCTCTCCTTCCCCCTTTTCACTTCCTCAATCACATTAAGTTTTTTTGTTTGTTTGTTTTTACTATTTGAGGGATGGGACAGATTGCTTAGTATTCTATGTACTTATCATTTATTAATTCCCAAATTTTCTGCCAGAGCTGTAAAATTTCCCTCAGTACTATCAAAGATATCAGGTAACTTATTTTTTTTTTCCTTGGTGCCATTTGCCCTCTGCTCTAGTCTGAACTTTTGGAATTCCCTTGTGGCACAGTAGGTTAAGGATCCGGTATTGTCACTGCAGCAGCTCAGGTCACTGCTGTGGTATGGGTTTGATCCCTGGCCTGGGAACTTCCATGTGCCATGGGTGCAGAGAAAAAAAAAAAAAAATCCTCCTTGTCTGAACTTTTGCTTTCCAGATGTGCTGTATAGGTGACGTGCTGTCATCCTTTTCCACTGTCCTGGCTCGTCCTTTTCTTTCCCCTGTGATTGATTTCCTGTTTTCTGGCTTCTTTGTGTTGTTCTTTCTTGGATTGCTTCATTGCATTGGTAGAACAAATTCTTCAAGCTTCCTAAGATCATGTGCATGGGGGGGAAGTGGGTAAACATTTTTAGATCTAACATCTCTGAAAATGTCCTTAATTTATACCTACGTACTTCATTTTTAGGTTGGCTGGGTTTAGAATTCTAGATTGGAAATAATATTTCTTCAGAATTTGGAGGTTTATTGACTTCTAACCTTTCAGTGTTGCTGCTGAGAAGTCTAATGCCATTCTGATTCCTGATCCTTTCCCTGTGAGAGCTTTACTTCTCATCTTTATTCTGCATATTCTAATATTTCACAATGTTGTGCATCAGGGAGTTCCCCCCCCCCCATTCACTGTATTGGACAGTTTGGTGGGCCCTTTCATTCAAAAATTCATGTACTTCAGCTTTGTAATATTTTTAAAATAATTTCCTCTTTTGTAGTCTGTGTTCTATTTCCTAAAACCCCTATTAGTTGGATATTAGGTTTCCTGGGTTGACCCTCAAATTCTTTTTTCTTTTTTTGCTCTTTAGGGCCGCATCTGTGGCATATGGAGGTTCCCAGGCTAGGGGCTGAATTGGAACTACAGCTGCCAGCCTACACCACAGCCACAGCAATGCCAGTTCCGAGCCGCGTCTGCAACCTGCACCACAGCTCACGGCAGCGCCGGATCAGTAACCCACTGAGCAAGGCCAGGGATCAGACCTGCAACCTCACGGTTCCTAGTCAGATTTGTTAACCACTGAGCCACGACGGGAACTCTGACCCTCAAATATTTTGAAAACTTTTTTTTCCCCTGTTTTCCATCTTCTTGTCTTTTTTTTTTTCTTTGCTTTACTTCATGGACAACTCCTTCCAGTATTTTATCTTCTAAAAATTTTATCTTCCGTTATTTCTCTTGAAAGATTTTTTTTCTGCTCAGATCTTTAATTTACAATAAATAATGATTTCTTTTTCTCAGAGTGTTCCTTTTTTTTTCCCTGATATTTTGTTCTTGTGTTTTTGGATGTAGCGTCTTTTTTCCCTCTAAGAATATTATTATTTCCTTCTGTAAACTAAGTAATTTCTGTTTCCTCTGAGTTCTTTTCATTGTGTTTTTGGAGCTCTGATTTTCATTTCAGGGTTTCCTTCAAATTTCTGGTGTCCTCGGCTGTCTGTTATTGAAGAGAGAGGCCTTAAAACACTGATTGGAAGGTCTCTGGGCGTGAATCCTTTTTAGCATATTAATGTAGGATGAGTTAAAATGTTCAAGGTGCCATGTCCAACTGGAAGTCTCCATTAAAAGGAAATTTCAAGAGCAATTTTGACTATACAAAAATTTCACTGCATGTACACATACACACACACACACACACACACACACACACACACACACACACATATATATATATATATTTATATATGTAACTTCAGAATCTCCAGCAAAGATTTGATTCCATTTTATGTCCGAGATACTGATAGTAATTGCTTCTGGGTGGTGGAGTGTAGGTGATTTTTCTCATCTGGCTCGTTTCAGCTTTTCTCTATTAAAACAGTTGTTTTCAGATTTTGGATATTGTTTTCATTGTCAGAAAAATATTGAAAGGAGTAAATTTTATCTGTGCTCCTTCTCTCAACCACCATCAATATCTAGGATATTTATAAAAATTAAAGTAGAATGCGGAATGTTCAGTTAATTTAGTGCAATCAGACATAAGTTAAAGAGACTTTACTCAGCTGTTTCCTTAGATCAAGAATTTTCTGAAATTAAGAACTGACAGACTGAATTTATTAAAATTCTCACTGGATTCCATGAAGACAAGAATGCTGTCTTTCTTGTTCACTGATTTATCTCCAAGTCCAGCACAATTTCTGACTTAGTAGGCTCTCTGTAATTATATGTTGATGAATAAATAAATTAACAGAATGTGCCACAGCTCCGAAAAGTGGTACCGGAATAATCAGATACTTAAGCAAAAAACAAACAAACAAACAAAAAACAAAAAAACCCACAAAAAACCTCAACTTTGACCCTTACCTCACAACATATATAAACAAGAAAGGTAAATCTATAAAGTTTCTAAGAAATGATAGCAGAATATCCTCATGACCTTGGGGTAAGCAAATACCTTTTTTTTTTTTTTGTCTTTTGCCTTATCTAGGGCCTCACCCGCGGCATATGGAGGTTCCAGGCAAGGGGACTGACAGGAGCTGTAGCTGCCAGCCTCACAGCTCATGGCAACGCTGGATCCCCAACCCACTGAGCAAGGCCAGGGATTGAACCCACAACCTCATGGTTCCCAGTCAGATTCGGTAACCAGTGAGCCACGACGGGAACTCCTAAGCAAATATTTCTTAATTAGGCCATAAAACTTCCTACCATAAAAGGGGGTAAAAAGGCTGTATCAAAATAAAAAACTTCTATTCATGGAAAGATAACAGTAAGAAAGTGAAAGGACACGCTATATAGTGGAAGAAGATATAAGACTGAGGTCTTACATCTAGAATAAATAAAACAATCCTACAAATAAGAAAAAGGCAAATAACCTAATTTTTTAAAGTGTGCAAGACTTGAACAGATATTTTAATAAAGACTATTTGTAAATGATAAATGATCATATAAAAAGATGTCTAACGTCATCACTCGTCAGGTTAATATAATTTAAAACCACAGCAAGTCACCATTATGTACCCACCAGAATGGCTCCAATCAAAAAGACTGAGAATACCAAGTGTTGACATGAACATGGAGCAGCTGTGACCCTCATACACTGCTGGTGAGAGTGCAGCCACTTGAAAAAAACTATGTAACGCTTGCCAATAAAGTTAAATATATGTTCAGTTACTAGATATAGACTCAAAGGCGATGAGTATATATATCCATGAAAAAACACATACAGGAAGGTACATTGCAGTTTTATTTAAAACAGTCAAAACCTGGGGGGAAATGTCCATCAACAAAAGAATAGCTCACCTGTGGTATTGACACACAATGGCATATTACATAGAAAAAGATAAATTACTAGCCTGTGCAGCTACATGGATGATATGTAAATAATTCTGTTAAAGAAACCAGATATAAAAGAACATATACATTTATATGAATTTGAAGAACAAGTAAAACTAATATTGATGACCAGAGTCATAGTGGTTACCTTGAGGAGGGTGTAGACGGCAGGGGCAGCTTTATGGAGTGCTGGGAAATGTTCTGGATCTCAGTTTGAGTGGCAGGTTACACAATATATTCATATGTAAAAATTCTTCAAACTGGCAGTTCCCATTGTGGTTCAGTGGTTAACGAACCTGACTAGTATCCATGAGGATGTGGGTTCAATCCCTGGCCTTGCTCAGTGGGTTAAGGATCCGGCGTTTCTATGAACTGCGGTGTAGGTTGCAGATGCAGGTCAGATCTGCGTTGCTGTGGCTGTGGCACAGGTGAGCAGTTGCAGCTCTGATTCACCTCCTAGCCAGGAGTAGCCCTAAAAACAAAAAAACAAACAAACAAAAAAATTCTTTTAACTCAATACTTAAGATCCTGTTATCTCTCAGTTTAAAAAAATTGGAGCTCATCACTGTTAGACTAGAGGAAAATAGGATTTAAAACTTTTTTTTTCTTTTTTTTTTTGCTTTTTAGGGCCACACCTGCAGCGTATGGAGGTTCCCAGGCCAGGGGTCGAATCGGAGCTGTAGCTGCTGGCCTACACCACAGCCACAGCAACGTGGGATCTGAGCCATGTCTGCGACCTACACCACAGGTCACAGCAACACCAGATCCTTAACCCACTGAGCAAGGCCAGGGATTGAACCTGTAACCTCATGGTTCCTAGTCAGACTGGTTTCTGCTGCGCTGCGACGGGAACTCCAGGATTTAGAACTTTTAAGCCACATTCAGAGAGAAGAAAAAAATCATCAGATCAGTAGAGGTAAGGAAAGGAAAAAGTAACTATAAAACTGGAGGCAACAAACACAATAAATATTTATAGGATATAAGGAAAACAAATCTCTTATTAAAAGATAGATCCCAGACTCAGTAAGACCTGAGGAAAAAACAAAGGCTAGTTTTATGCTGTTTATAAGAGACATGGCTAAAACAAAACAACATAGGAAAGTTGAAAACAAGGCTGAGCAAGATGAATTGAGCAAATGCAAACCAAATAGAACAGAATTGGTGGTATTAGGCAGATTAGAAATTCCAGGTTAGACAATATTAAGAATAAAGGGTCAGTTTATACCATTACAGAGTTCACTCCACCCAGAAGGCATAAATAATCATGAAACTTTATGCACTTATAAACCTATCAAAGTATATAAAGCAAAATCTATTAGGAATATAAGAAGAATTTAAAACCATGTAGTTGAAGATATTAACAGACTTCAGAATTTAATAAAAGGCAAAAAGTAAAATGAAATAATTGGATGACAGTAAACATTTGATATGTTCATATATAAAATTTTGAACACATAAAACGGAATATTCAACTTTTCAGTACCCATGATACATTTATTAAAAATTATGTAGGGAGTTCCCTTCGTGGTGTAGCAGAAAAAAATCCATGAGGATGCGGATTCGATCCCTGGCCTCGCTCAGTGGGTTGGGGATGTGGCGTTGTCGTGAGCTGTGGTGTAGGTCGCAGATGCAGTTTGGATCCCGTGTTGCTGTGAATGTGGTGTAGGCCAGTGGCTGTAGCTCCGATTTGACCCTTAGCCTGGGAACTTCTATATGCTGCAGGTGCGGCCCTAAAAGGCAAAAAAAAAAAAAAAAAAAAAAAATTTTTATGTAAATTGGCCACAAAGACAAATCTCAGTAAAATCAGGAGTTTCTGTTGTGGCTCAGCAGGTTAAGAACCTGACTTGTATCCAGGAGGATGCAGGTTTGATCTCTGGCTTTGCCCAGTGGGTTAAGGATTTGGTGTTGCTGTGAGCTGTGGTGTAGGTCGCAGATGTGGCTCAGATCTCGTGTTGCTGTGGCTGTGGCATAGGACAACAGCTGCAGCTCCAATTTGACCTCTAGCCTGGGAACTTCCATATGCCTTGAGTGTGGCCCTAAAAAGGAAAAAAATAAATAAATAAATAAATAAATAAGGCAGAAATTGTAACTTCCCTTCCCTGATCATAAAGCAGTCAAACCAAAATTTACAGTAAGAAGCCCTGCAAGAAAAATTTGGCCAATTAGAAAATCTAAAACACTCTTACGCAGAATTCCTTTCTTCTACTTTGGGTTTTTCTGTCTTTTTTTCTTCTAGCTTTTTGAGATGAGTACTTTATTTTCTTTCTTATTTTTTATTTATAGGAATTTGGGGGGGATGAATACATTGTCTGATATTCCCTCAAAATAGGTTCCTGAAATGAAGTGTTAAATCACAGGGTATGATCTTTTTAAGACTCTGGATACATAGCAATAGTTTTCCCAACAGTCATACCAATTCCTTTAACCGTATCAGTTCTGGGGGTACCTGTCTCAGTATATTAAATGTGTCTGGCCTCTAAAAAACAACAGAACAGGAGTTCCCGTTGTGGCTTAGTGGATTAAGAACCCAACTAGTGTCCATGAGGATGCAGGTTTGATTCCTGGCCTCGCTTAGTGGGTTAAAGGCCCGGCATTGCTGCAAGCTGTGGCATAGTTGCGGACAAGGCTCTGATCTGGTGTTGCCATGGCTGTGGTGTAGGCTGGCAGCTGCAGCTCCGACTGGACCCCCAGCCTGGGAACTTCCATATGCCATTGGTGCAATTTTAAAAGACAAAAAACAAACGAAACCCCAAAACAACAAGACCGCTTTCTCAAATTGTTTTAATTTGTATTTATTTGATTAATAACAATTGGACCTTTAAAATATATCCTCAGAAATGTGTATTCAATCCTTTAGTTTCTGCTGGCCTCTTAGTGTTCTGTTTATTGATTTTTAACTACTTTTTATAGAGAATATTCTTTGTCATGTTTGTAAACATTTTCCCCATTGTTCCTTGCCTAAGTTTTTTAATATATAAAAGTGATTATTGGGAGTTCCCATTGTGGCTCAGTGGTAACGAACCCAGCTAGTATCCAAGAGGACACGGTTTTGATTTCTGGCCCTGCTCAGTGGGTTGGAGTTCTGGCATTGACGTAAGTTGTGGTGTTGGTTGAGGACATGGCTCAGATCCAGCATTGCTGTGGTCACAAGCTGTAGCTCCAATTTGACCCCTAGACTGGGAACCTTCATATGACACGGGTGTGGCATTTAAAAAAAAAAAAAGTGATTATTTTCACATAATCGAATTTATCAATCTTTTGCTGTTCTTTCTTATTATTTTTGTGAGATTCCTTCCCCGTAATTATTCAATAGTAATCATTATAGTAACAGCAGCAACAGGTAACATTTGTTGATGGCTGATTATGTGTCAGACAATGAGCTACCTTTTATTTAAGCAACAAAAACCTGTGAAATAGGTATTTATTATTATTATTATCTTCTTGCATTTGAGAAAGAAACTAGGTTCTTTCTCAAGAGAGATTTAGTAATTTACCCACAAACACCAAACCACTGTTAGGTTAAACATTTACGCAGCTTCATTTTAGTTTCTATAGTTTGTATTTTTATATTTAACTCTTTTAACACTGAAATTAATGAAGGGAAACTCCTTTTAAATATCAGTTTCCCAGAAACTGCCCTTCAAATACTTAAATAATTTTCCCCATTTTTTGTTATTTTTCCTTTATTATGTATTAAATTTCAGTATACAACAAAGTCTGTTTTAGGGATACCTATGTGCTCTTACACTATTTGCTGCGGTGTTTTAATTGCTGTATCTTTATCAATTTTAATACGTGTAAGAGCAAGGCTCACTTCCTCATTCTTCTCTTTCAAAATTATTTTGAATTAAGAGTTCTAGCTTTCAGTATTGACTGAATAGCTTGTATCAATAATTTTCCCACCAAAAGGGAGTTCCCATTGTGGCTCAGCAGTAATGAACCCAACTAGGATCCATGAGGACTTGGGTTTGATCCCTGGCCTTACTCAGGATCCGGCGTGGCTGTGAGCTGTGGTGTAGGCTGCAGACGTGACTCGGATCTGGTATTGTTGTGGCTGTGGTATAGGCCAGTGGCTGCAACTCTGATTCAGCCCTTAGTCTGAGGACCTCCATATGCTGCAGGTAAGGCCCTAAAAAGCAAAGTAATAATAATAATATTCCCATCAATAACAAGTATAAATTCTGGGCAAAGTACAGTTCCTCATTTTTCTCTTTCAAAATTATTTTGAGTCAAGAGTTCTGGCTTTCAGTATTGACTGAATAGCTTGTAGCAATAATATTTCCACCAATAACAAATGTAAATTCTGGGCAAAGTGTTTTAAAACGTTGTTTGAAGGCACAGGGGAACAGGAGGTGATTTGATTCTTGCCAGAAGGAGCCACTCCGGTGAGATCCCAGATAAAAAACTGACATCATATTAGTTTGAGGAATTGGGGGATACATATTAAGGATGTTAGTGAGGCTGGAACTTGAGGATGGAAATTCAGGAAGAAGAGAACCTTAGAATAGGTAACCCCAAACTTTGCACATAAACACCTGTCAAAATGTAAGCTAACTCCTGAATTGCTGAGGCACAGGGTAAGTGCCACAGATTACAGCAGAGATTGCTGCAGCCACCTATTTAGGAAAGGCAGAGTTTGGAGTTTGATCTTATCAGGTTAGAGAGATATTGGCAAAGACCTTGGATTTTGAAACCACAGAAGAAACACCCCTTAGAAGCAAACATGGCATCGTAGGATTGTGGCATTCTCTCTAAGATTAAGCACAAAAAGAAATATATAAGGCATAAAACTAAGCCTGCTCCAGATCACAGGGATCTGCCAGTTTTTTAATTGTTTAATATAACTCAGTGCTTAAGTAGGATAAAACAATTCAGAGCCTCTACAGCCTGTCATCAACAATGTCTAGTATACAATGAAAAATTACTAGACATGTGAAGATGAAGAAGAAGAAATCTGTGACCTTTATAAAGTGAAAAGTCAATAGATGTACACTCACAGACTCCCTTTAAAAAACGTTATAATTTTAAAGTATGAAAAATTTTAAGGATATACATGAAAAAAATGGTTGTAAGGCTGAAGAGGTGGGGAGTTGCTATAGAGATATGGGAGTTGTAAATAGAATGAAGTGGAAATCTTCAATTGAAGACCATCAGATCTGTCACTGAACTTCCACTGGATGGGATTATAGCAGATTGAACAGAAGAGAAGAAAAGATCAGTAGTCTTGAATACCGATTGTTAGAAATCATCCAAACTAAAATACATAGAGGGGAAAAAAATTGAAAAAATAGGACCAGTGCCTCAGTGACCTATGACACAATATCAAGATGCTTAACACATGGGTAATTGCAGTCCCATAAGTTGAGAATGAGGCAGAAAAAATTATTTTGAAGAAATGCCTGAAATTTTTCCAATTTTGATTAAAACATACTCCCACACAGAGCAACCCAGGAAGCATGGCCAACCCCAGTCAGGATAAATACAAAGAAAATTTCATCTAGGTATATTGTAGTGAAACTGATGGATACTAAAGATAAAGGAAAAGGGAACAGTGATCAGAATGATGGCTGACTTATAGTCAGAATCCATGTAGCCCAGTAGGCAATGGAATAACATCCTCAAAATGCTGAAAGAAGAAACCGTCAACCTAGAATTCTATATACAGTGAAAATAGCCATCAAACATGAAGAAGAAATATATTTTGAGATAAAAGTGAGGGAAGTTGTTGTCAGAATACATGCATTATAATAAATAAACAGTGGAAGTCCTTCACACTAAAGAGGAAATAACACTAGGTGAAAATTTGGATCCTTAGAAGGAATAAAGAGCAGGGGGAATATTTAATATGGTGGTAAATATAAAACTCTGTTTTAATTTTTGTACTTCAATTCTATAAAAGTCAGTTGTCCAAAGCAATAATAAGATATTGCCGGCTTTGAAACGTACACACATATGTATGTGTGATGAACATTAAGACAGTAGCACAAAGACAAGGGGATGTAAATGAAACTGTTGATTCTTAATAAATGTATTAATGCATACAATATGGCACATGCAATATGTATCATGTTAAAGTGGTATAATATGTATATGTGACATGGTATGATGCTAATTCAGAGTAGACTCTGATAAGTTAAGGGTGCATATTGTAATCCCCAGAGCAACCAGTTTAAAAAAAGTCCAGGAGTTCCCGTTGTGGCTCAGTGGTTAACAAATCTGACTAGGAACGATGAGGTTGCAGGTTCAGTCCCTGGCCTTGCCGTGAGCTGTGGTGTAGGTTGCAGACGTGGCTCAGATCCCGTGTTGCTGTGGCTGTGGCGAAGGCTGGCAGCTATAGCTCCTGTTAGACCCCTAGGCTGTTAGACTCCATATGCCGCGGGTGCGGCCCTAGATGAGGCAAAAAGACAAAAAAAAAAAAGTCCAAAGAAGTGTATCTAAATATTTAGTAGAGGAGATAGAATGAGGTACTAAACATCCCTTGTTATTCTCACTTGTGCATTCTTATGTGTGTGGTTATGCCAGATAAGCTTTCAGGACTCTTGAGAAAATTTTAAATAATCGGGATTTTTATTTCAAATTAATTTGAAAAGACTTTTCTCTTTATTTCAATATTCTTTTATTTCTCTGTGGAAAGTTTTCTTTTATATACTTTAAGATCATCTGTAGTTCTTGTTGCTGCTGTGAACGGAATTTCTTTTCATTTTATTTTTTAATTACTCGTTGCTAGTGCATAGGAGTGCTACCGAATTTTAAAAAATATGTACCCAGCCATCTCATTAAACTTTCTTATGGTTAAATTGATTTTTCTAGGTATACAGTCATATTGTTTTCAATCGATTATTTTGTGACCTTCTTTCTAGTTCTTAGACATTTAAATTTTATGTCCTGCCTTATTGCATGGGATAGAACTTCAAAAATAATGTTAAATGTTAATGATAAAAGTGGTAATGAGTTTTATGATAGGTAACTTTTCTAAAAGAAAGAAAAAAAAATTATCACCAAGTATTATGAGTACGTCTTAGAGTTACTGAAAATCTGCAGTCCCTTAAACACCAGTAAGCTTTATTCACATTCATTCCCACGCTGAACAAATATTCAGTGAATGCCCACATCAAGTCAGGCAGTGTTCTAGGCTTTTAGGGAAACAGCAGTGAATAAGAGACCATAAAGTGGAGCCACATTAGAAAACCGTACAAGACAAAAGAAAGGTTACAAAGCCATCTGTGTCTGGCAACAAGAGGAGTATTACAGAGATAGAGTAATCACCACAGAAAAGTGCTCCTGGCTGGGGTGGTCAGAGGAAGCTTTGGTGGTGGAAGAGGTAACCCAAAGCAACTAACAAGAGCCCAGAAGCCCTGGGAGAAAGCTGTGGAAATGGGTGGGGCCCCCGGGGCAGGGGACTGGCCAGTGCAAGGCCTGTCATGGGCTGAAGAACAAACGCGTTTGCTTTAGTACAGGTGACCACATGGAAACAGTTTATACACTTACCTCTGGGGCTCCTTGGAGGTTCTAAAGAGATGCTTCAAGGGCAAACAGGGTATCAAGAAGGTGGGACTCTGGGAGTTCTTGTTGTGGTGCAGCGGAAACAAGTCTGACTAGCATTCTTGAGGATGTGAGCTCAATCCCTGGCCTCACTGGGTTAAGGATCCGGTATTGCTGTGAGCAGCGGTGTGGGTCGCACATGCAGCTTGGATTCCACATTGCCGTGGCTGTGGTGTAGGCCGCCCGCAGCTACAGCTCCAATTCGACCTCTAGCCTGGGAACTTCCATATGCTGTGAGTGCGGCCCTAAAAGCAAAAAAAAAAAAAAGAGAGAGAAGAAAAGGTAGGACTTTGGGTTTTTTCCATGCTCCAACTGGCTCTCTCCAAAATGAGCAGCATTACTTGTATGTGTTTTGCATCTTGAATTTTTATTTATTTATTTTTTCTACATCTGCGAGGTGCCGGTAGACCCTAAGTAGTGTTCTAGGTACTAGGAATATAGCAGTGCATAAAATAGCCCCCAATCCGTGTATGCGTCGAGCTTACATTCTAATGTCAGGGAGGAAGGGAGACAGCAGTAAGTAGAATAAAAGGTGAACATAATGTAAATGGAGTGAGAGCAATAAAGAGTTTTTGAAAGTTTGCAGTTTTAAAATGGAATGCTCTGGAAAGGTCGTACTAAGGTGATATTTGAGCATAAACTTAAAATGAGGAAGCAAGCCATGCAGATTTCTGGAAAGAAAGAGTTCTGGGAAAAGGGAACCACTTGTGCAAAAGCCTAAAGAAGGAGCATGTCTGGCAGATTCTAGGAACAGAAAGGACATCAGTGTGTAGGCAGGGTGGGTCATAGTGAGAGCTAAGGTCACGGCATTGACAGGAAGAGTGTTTGTATAGAGAGGTATCCATCCATGTGAGGACTTGAGTTTTACTTTTATAAAATGGGAAACCATCAGAGAGTTTTAAGCAGAGGAGTGATATAATCTGACTTAAGCTTTAATAGGTCACCCTGGCTGCCCGTATTAAGAATGACAGTGGGAGAGCCAGAATTGGAGCTGGGAGAAGTCTTCAGATCCTTGGATATTATTTGAAAGTAAATCCAACTCAATATCCTGCTTTGTTGGATGTGGAGTCTGAAAGAGAAGCAGAAATTAAGGATCACTCCAAGGTTTTTGGCCTCGTGACTAGGAGGCTGGAATTACCGTTAACCAGGAATGGAGCATTTTGGTGGAGCCAGATTAGGCGCTCAGTGTTAGACATACTAACCTTGAGATTGCTGCTAGACATCCAGGTGGAGGAGCCGGGTGGACACAGGGGTTGGTGTGAATTGAGTTGGGAGGAGAGGTCTGAGCTACAGATATAAATTTGGTGGGAGTTCCCTGGTGGCGCAGTAGGTTAGGGATCCAGCCTTGTCACTGCCGTGGCTCAGGTCACTGCCATGGCACAGGTTTGATCCCTGGCCTGCAAACTTATGCATGCCAAGGGTGTGCCCCCCACCCCTAAAAAAAAAGAAAAAAAAAAGAAATTTGACAATGTCAACTTCTTGATTTTGGTAATTGTGCTGTTTATGTACTAAGTGTGAACAACCCCCTCCTCCCCAAATCAGGCAGTGAATATTGAAATATTTAGGGGAAAGGGGGCATCATATCTGTAACTTAGTCTCAAGCAGTGCAGGGAAAATAATTATATATGGATAGATGGATAGGGAATAATAGCACAAAGTTGATAAATTTAACTTTTGAAGAATCTGGTTGAAAGATAGGAGAGCTCTTTCTGCATTTTTACCCCATTTTCTGTAAGTCTGAAATTACTTCACAGTAGAACACTTTTTTGTTGTTGTTGTTGTTTTTTTAGGGCTACACCGCGGCAAGTGGAGGTTCCCAGGCTAAGGGTCAAATCGGAGCTGAAGCCACTGACCTACACCACAGCCACAGCAATGCTGGATATGAGCCACGCCTGTGACCTGCACCATGGCTCACGGTAACAATGGATCCTTAACCCATTGAGCAAGGCTAGGGATTGTCCCTCGTCCTCATGGATATTAGTCGGGTTCATTAACTGCTGAGCTACGACAGGAACTCCCACAGTAGAACACTTTTTAAAAGTGAAAGAGGGAGTTCCCGATGTGGTGCAGTGGAAATGAATCTAACTAGTATCCATGGGGACATGGGTTTGATCCCTGGCCTTGCTTCGTGGGTTGGTGATCTGGCATTGCTGTGAGCTGTGGTGTTTGTAGGTCGCAGACATGGCTCAGACCCCACATTGCTATGGTGTAGGCTGGCAGCTGTAGCTCCAATTTGACTCCTATCCTGCAAACTTCCATATGCCACTTAGTGTGGCCCTAAAAAGCAAAAAAACAAAAAGAAGAAGAAGCAGCAGCAGTTTGTTAAAATTGAGTTAAAAAAACCCAAAAAACTAGGCTCCATTCAGTGCTGCTTGTAGCAAACACATCTGTAATGAAAAGACAAAGGATTAAAGTAAAATGATGGGAAAAGATACCGTGCAAACATTAACCAAAAGAAATCCTGCAGTAATATCAGACTCCATAGACTTAAATTGGAGTTGAGAAATTTCAGAACAGTCAGTTGTCAGGAAGATTGAATATTTCTGTTTGTATACACTTGGTAACATAGTTTCAATATACACAAAGCAAAAGTGTACAGAATTGAAAAGAGAGCTAGACAAAATTATCATAATGGAAGGTTTTATTTTTTATTTATTTACTTTTTTGGTCTTTTTTTTCTTTTTGCCTTTTCTAGGGCCACACTCGCGGCATGTAGAGGTTCCCAGGCTAGGGGTCTAATCGGAGCTGTAGCCACTGGCCTACGCCACAGCCACAGCAACGCGGGATCTGAGCCACGTCTGCAACCTACACCACAGCTCAGGGCAATGCCAGATCCTTAACCCACTGAGCAAGGCCAGGGATCGAACCCACAACCTCATGGTTCCTCGTCGGATTCGTTAACCACTGAGCCATGATGGGAACTCCAATAATGGAAGGTTTTAAAACATCTGCAATAATTGGTAGTACAGACAGAGCAGTCGAGATTCTAACAACACATTTAGCAAACTTCCCATATGTATATTTCTATATTCCATATTGTATATATTATATAACTTAGAGGAAATAACCTCTGAGAGGGGCATTTTGTTAATATCTATCAAAATTAAAATTGCACATTTCTGAGTCTACTTCTGGAAGTCTATATATATGTGGTTATATATAAATATAGCAAATATTAATTATAATGTCTATATATAACCACATAATTAGTTGCATATAAATATTATATTTGTATACTATATAGTTAGTTATATATAAATGTCATATATGCATACATATATATAAAAGACACCAAGCCTAATAAGGACAGTAAGTATAGAAAAAGATGTTCAACCTCATTAGTCAACAAATGTAAAGAAACACAAATTAAAATCAGAATGAGATAACACTTTACACCCACCAGAGTTGAAAAAGCTGAGAGCTTTGGTGTTGTATGTACTCTTGGTGTCAGTGCGAGTTGGTGTAACTGCTTTGGAAACTGTTGGCAGTATCCACTGAAACTGACAATGCGCGTACCCGCTGTGATCCAGCAGTTCCCCTCTGAAACGTATGTATAAGGATCTTGATGGCAGCCCTAATTATAGTGTGTTCAAAACTGGAAACAAATAGGTGAATTGTGATTCATTCTTATGCTACGTAAGAATACTCTATCGAGGTGCAGCAGCGTGGGTGAGTCTCACAAGGCTAATGTTGAGTGAAAGAAACCCTTTGTAAAAGAATGCTGCCTGTATTATTCCGTTTATATAGAAAGTTCAAAACTAAGTGAACTTAATCTGTGGTATTAGGTGTGACTGCGAAGGAACAGGAGGGACTCACCTTGAAGCTGTTCTAGTTTTGATCTGAGTGGTAGTTACATGGGTGTTTTACTGTGTGAAAATTCATTAACATTTGCATGCTTCTCTGTATGTATATAGAACACCAAGAGATGTTTACTTAGGAAATTCCCTTGTGGCACAGCTGGTTAAGGATCCAGCATTGCTGCAGCTGTGGTGCAGACCGCAGCTATGGCACAGGTTTGATCCCTGGCCCGGGAACTTCCACATGCTGCAGATGTGACCAAAAAAAGAAAAGAAAGAAAGGAAGAAATGTTTACTTAAAACTACAATGGAAAAAAAATACCCAGAAAACTGTGAGATCTTTTTACCTTTCAGAATGACAGAGATAAAAAGCTTGATAAAATCATATAGGCAAAGTTGTGGGAAATAGACATGCACACTGTGGAGGGACTATAAGTGGAAATAACCTCCAAATGGGGCAATTTGTCAGTATCTATCAAAATTAAAATTGCAGATTTCTGAATCTACTTCCAGGAACAAACTTGCATATGTACAAATGGCACATACAAGGCTTTGTATTGGGGCCTTGTTTGTTAACAGTAAAAGTTCAATAAGAGGCACATTGAACTGTGATCATCCATGTGATGGAATACCTTATAGCTGTTAAACAGAGTAAGAAGGGCTCTACAGAAAACTAATATGGAATGCTCTCCAAGATACAATGAGTAAAAATGGCAAGGAGTAGAGCAGTATTTATACCATGTTATTACTTGTATTAGAAATATGTATGTATACACATGCCCATGTATGAGTCATATAAAATATATGAATATGTGGGAGTTCCCATCATGGCTCAGTGGTTAAGGAACCCGACTAGTATCTATGAGGATGCGTGTTTGAGCCCTGGCCTTGCTCAGTGGGTCAGGGATCTGGCGTTGCCGTGAGCTGTGGTATAGGTCACAGATGCAGCTCGGATCCCTTGTGGCTGTGGTGTAGGCCGGCAGCTGCAGCTCCAGTTCGAACCCTAGCCTGGGCACCTCCATATGCCACTGGTGTTGCCCTAAAAAAAAAAAAAAATATATATATATATATATATACACATACACACACATATATATGTATATATATATATATGAATATTTGAAAACATTTTCATGTTCATGGACTACTTTTAGAAGGTGTGTGAAAAACTGGTAGTGGTGGCCTCTGGAAGATATAACTAGGTGGCCTGTGGCAGGAGTGAGAGGGAGACTTGACCTTTCGCCATATACCCTCTTGTATCTCTAGAATACAGAGTTGTACTATGGGGATATGTCTGTCTGTTAAACATTAGTTTTTAAAATCATTGTTCAGAATTCCTTGGAAAGATAGGGTGTGGGAGACTAGTGTATTACCTTCCAGTAAGTCCAGTATAGCCACGTTTTCCTTCACGGTGAAACAGATCTTTGGTTTAACACCAGATGACACGGTTGGCTTTGCAGAAGGGTGCCAAGATGCATGGGGGAAAATTCCCTGCAGCAGGGTGCTCAGACTGCCAGGGTGTGGGAACGAGCTGATGAGCAGACAGTAAATTCAGACCTCCTGTCTCACGCTCACGCGGAGACACAACAGTCGTTGAATGAAAGGGTGGGCCCCCCTCCACTGTTTATAGTGTAATTTTTCCTTCTCTCTTTCCTTCTAAATGTGTATAAGTTGAATTCAGATTAAGTTAAAAGTGATGCAACTCCGCTTCCTTTGTGCTTTTTAAAAATGTAATTGAGATCATGCTATGACTGTAACATCTGCTTTTTATGTCTTAATGTATCAAAAGCATTTTCTCATGCCATCAAAAATTGTTCATGTGACTGTGAACACTTGAATAATGTTACATTACTGAAGTATGTCATAATTTGCCTAATCATTCCTCTTTGGACATTTACATTGTTTAAATTTTTACGTTGTTTAAATATGGTGATGAGCCATCTTTGTATGTTAGTGTTATACTGTATTATTTTATTATTTCTTAGAAGTGAAATTGTTACCAAAGGGTATGGAACATTTTTAAATCCTCTTGAGACAGAGTGCTGAATTGTCTTCCAGAAATTGTCGGTTTGCACTCTTGCGGGCAAGAGTATTCTCATGCAAAAAAAGTCAGAATATGAAAAAAGTCAATCTTAATAACTTTACCAGTACATTTGAATGCTATGCTAGAAGTCAGGGATATCAGTCTCCCTTTCAACTTGAACAGAGGTCTGAGCTGTTTCCCCTTGTGTCTGGTGGAGTCATGAGTAAGAGCCTGTGTTCTGAAGCCCGACTTTGAGATGCAGCTCACTGTCTGTGTGCCTCGTTTCCTCCTGTGAGGGACAGTAAAGTACTGCTCATGTACCGTTGCCACTTGTGGACGCATGGGATATGAGCTGCATGGGCCACAAGGTGCCACAAACACAGTGACGTGGAGCCCTGGAGTTGTGCACCTGCACGGCCCTGCACAAGCATATTGTCGGGATTCAAAGAGTTAAAATATAGACGCTCCTAGAACTCTTTGACACTTGGGTTTAGTCAATTTTGGCTATTATTCTGGGTGGAGAGTGGAAATATGAATGATTTTTAAGTTTTCTCTATGCTTTTCTTTGTTTCCGTGTTTTCTCTAGTTGGTGTGCTCTTTTAACCAATAGATATATATCTGTATATATTAGCATATATGTATATATTATAATATTACATGTATTATGTGCTAGATAGAAGATAGACAAAATACTCATCCAGCGTAAGAAACTGGGAGGAGGAGGGAGGCTGCCATTAAACAGGCAGGGAAGATGAGGTCTTTTCTCTCGCATTGCCTAGCAGAATAGGCACTCAAATATTTACGGATATGGTTGAGTACTTAATATTTATCTCCACACTAATAATGTTGACAATAGCAACCCATACCAGGTTCATTTGAGCTACACAAATAGGTGGTGACAAAGTAATGTATTGACCTATTAGAACATAACATGTTTTAATGTGTTCATATCAGATTAATTTGAGGACTTAAAAAAATTCTAATAGCTGTATAGTGATTTAAAACTTAGAGAAGTAAGTTGAATGCCAAATACTAAACCTTCTGATCATATATTTAGGATTGGAGATATAAATGAAAACCTCACATGAACACTGAACTTTCGTAGCATTCAGCTAAGCGACAGTGTACCTTGGTGCATGGAACTCCTGTGACAGGATTTTCTTTAAGGAACAAAAATCTCCGCCTTGGTTTACGTGCTACAGTAGGGCGTTTCCCAAGTCCGGCTGTTTCAAGTCACATATGAAACAGCGTATGGCTGTCCCTACTGTCCCAAAGCAAATGTTCGTTTTGTTGCCGTGATGGAAACATCTCCATTGGTGAAGCAGATATTTAGAGCTGAAAGAAAGAAACATTTGGGCAGCCAGGATGTGTCAAAATAAAACAGATGCCTGCCTTTTAAAAACACAATTGAAGGAGTTCCCATCGTGGCGCAGCGGAAAAGAATCTGACTAGGATTCAATCCCTGACCTTGCTTAGCGGGTTAAGGATCTGGCATTGCCGTGAGCTGTGGTGTAGGTTGCAGATGCGGCTCGGATCTGGCGTTGCTGTGGCTGTGGTGTAGGCCGGCAGCTGTAGCTCCAGTTCAACCCCTGGGAACCTCCGTATGCCGCGGGCGTGGTCCTAAAAACCAAAAACAAACAAACAAACAAACAAAAAAAACCCCACAATTGAAAAAAAGGAAAGCCACCTTGTACTTGGCTGCTGGGGGTACAGCCGCAATGGGTTAAGCAAGAAATTTGATATTGTGGATGTCATTCTAATTCCAGCTCCCGGGCATATCCCTGCACCTTTTTCTGTCTTGGTTTTTCTCCTCCAGAAATTGGGCATAACCATTCTAACAATTGTTAACAATGTTTTTTTTTTTTTTTCCCTCCGCATATCTTCTTGGTTCTTAAAAAATTAATTTGTTCTTTTGAATCAGAAATACATTCACCTGAAATAGTTCTTAAGGCTATGCAGTGAAAAACGTCTGCCTTCAGCCTCTGTCCCCGGCTACTAGCATCCTCTCTGTCTCTGACCAGCATGGCCTGTTTCACGTCTAACTTTATTTTGTGTGTACACACAGCTACATAGTTGTGTTTGTATGTGCGTGTATACATACATTCCTTTTTTTTAAAACGCAGAGGTCCTGTGTACGCTTCCCCTAGTTTTCTCCATGTCCCATATATCCTTTTTGTCTGCCTTTGTTTTTGAGGGGGTTGGTTCTAAAAGTCTGCTTATTTAAAATGTGCTGAGTGTGTCGGGTAGCAGAGTGGGGAGCGGGCATGTCAGGCCCCGGTGCCGTAAAAAAAGCATCATGCTGGAAGTCCGGTTCTGCCCCTGGGGCTCACGCTGGCTGTGAGGAAGCCACTGTCCCTCCCCGTGGTCTTTTTTCTTGATCTGTGAAACATAAGAAAAGAAAAGGAACAAGAAGTAGACTAGGTGAGCTCCAGCTTTCTTACCAGATCTGAATTACTTTGGTTGTCGAAGGTGAATTAATTCCTTCTTCCTCTCTCTCTCTCTTTCTTTTCTTTCTTTTCTTTCTTTCTTTCTTTCTTTCTTTCTTTCTTTCTTTCTTTCTTTCCCTCTCTCTCTCTCTCTCTTTCTTTCTTTCTTTCTTTCTTTCTTTCTCCCTTTCTCCCTTTCTTTCTCTCTTTTTCTTTCTTAACAAATGTCACTGCCTCTTCTAAAAGGAGCAGGATTCAGGTCCAGTTAATGCTGTTTATTACGTTGACTTTTCCACACATGCACACATATACCTTTGGCTTCCCTGGCCTTTGGCATTCAGGTAGCAGCGATTCCTGATTATTGTGCTCCCTAGCGTTTCAGAACAGGTTCCTTTCCCGGGACTTGTTCGCTGCCCTGTGGGAAGGGCTGACGTCCCAGCCTGTTGCCGAGGACCTACCTGCAGGGTTAGACACGGCTGTCTGGACAGCCGACGGCAATATTTGTTGTGCTTTGGAATTGATGATCAAATATGGAAAGCGACTCTTCTTTTTGTTTTTAATTTAGCAGAGAGGGATTAAAAGAAAAAAACACCACTTTCAGACTATAGATCTAAAAATAGACATCATAGATGCTGATTGGAAACCCTCCCAGTCTTTCACGTGAGAGATCTCAATTTGTGTTACACAGAGGGGCAGCTCACTTCTGTCTTGTTCACCAGTTATACTACTCCCCAGAGGAGCTCAATAAATTTTATAGGGAAGTTTCCTCCTTATGCGGAAGGAGCTAAGCGCAGTGACTGGTGTGGCTGAAATAATTTAGGGCTCCAAGGGAGTCTGTCCGCCCTGTAGAGTAACGTGTCGGAAGTAAACGTGCAAGAACTTTTGATCTTGTGTGATTTGGCCCTGTCATCGATAGCACCGGGCACCAGCTCCCATGACCCCAGCCTGTCAGATGTGGAATTGAACTGCTCCCTAAAACTTGCATGTAGTTCATTGCTAAATTGGCCCTTCTGCGTGCTTCACTGGTAGTGACTGCCGAGCCTGCCTGCTGACGTGCTGCTGTTTTCACCACTACTCCTTTGAAAGCTCCGAACTTGGACTTGGCTGAGTTTTTACATCTCCCTTCTGCGCCTCTGAGCGGCACAGAGATCCTCTCCCTGACATTAGGAAAGCAGAGCTGTCTTCTCTCTTAGGCTGATAGTGGCCCAAGCCTGCTAGTCTCCGAGCTAGCGGTGCGGTACATTTTGCGCTGGCTTTTTACTCAGTGATTTACACTCGGGAACGTGGCTGGGTGATATCCAGTGTCCTTTTGTCTTTGTGTTTATTTTTCTTGCACATTTAATGTATTTAAAGGATATATTGTCTTTATGGTTCACTGGGATAAGGAGGGGACTGGTGCAAGTTCTAATGAGAGGTCCTCGGCTCTCTGTGTTGAGATGAGAATTATATTCTTGGTTAGATATCTTTCTTTCTTTCCTAAGGTAGCAGGAGGCAGTGTTTTGCTGCTTTTTGAAATAGCATTTCTGCCTCATGATTCTTAGAAGGATACTGAAAGGACATTCAATTTCAGGCCACCATCAGCAACTTTTTCTCCTGTTGTTTGAACTTCCCTCCTTTAAAGAGAAGGGAGAGTGTCGTGTCTTGTTCTTGAATTTACATATCAGGATCAAGGTGGCGGGAACCAGCCCCAGCATCGGATCAATTTTTATGAAAACTCTTTCGTTCAGGGTAATGATATTTGGAAATAGTTTTCTCAGAAACTGTTGTTGCTACTTGGGAATAGTTAATCAGCAGAGAAGAAAGCGTTTGGCTTATTTGCTTAATATTTTAACCAAGTGAATTAGACAGGTTGGGGGGGCTGGGGGAGGGGATAAGAAAGTGGGTGGGGGAGGCCCCATAAACAAGGTGATATATAATATTTTTTTTGTTCTCCTTTTTAAATAAATACCGATCAGCTTTATGTTCAGAGACAATAGGAGCCGTTGGCTTAAATTTGCAGTTTACTGTATTTATGGCTGTAATATCAAGGTGCTGCCGTCGTAATTTCATGCCCCAATGAGAAGAGCAAGGTCGAAGCAAATGCTTCCATCGGCATCTGCTAACACACTAACTCATAAACAAGGCCCGGCTGGATCAGGTGGCACGGAATAATACAGGCTAATGAAATACAGCACAGCTTTCCATTACTGTTAGTTTTTACAGTGTCGTCATTACGCGTAATTTATGTTTAAAAAATTCAATTTTATACAAGGCACTGGGAAATAGGGGTCTACAGGTCACCCAACGACTTTTAGAGGCTCTGAGAGTCCTTATTGTACTCCAGTGTTCCAACGAAATATTAATAAAATAAAATAAAAATACTTTTTTCCCTTTCCCCCTCCCCTCCCCTTTTCTGAGAGAGTTGATTTTTCTTTTAATTTGGGGAGTATTTTTAGCCAGCTGTCTTCTCTGCCTCATCTCCTGCCAGAGTGTGCACGGGTGGATAACTAGTTGTGTTCCAGGAGAGGTGACCCCTGCCCCTTCCCCCTGCGTCCCAGATGAATCTCGCAAGTCCTGTAAATAGAGGGACTATGATGGGGGAGGAAGATGGCTCGAGTGGCTAGCCCATAACTGGTGCCCGTTGCCACGGGCCCTCTGGCCCTGTTCCCTAATTCCCATCACACTCCACATTTTTGTTGTAAACCTCGGGCTGGGCTGGAAGGTGCTGGCAGGCGTTCATCACCTTGCTTATTTCCAGACTGTTCCTAACGTTGCTGTCCCGGTGGTGGTTTGACCTGCAGGACGCAGAGAACACTGCTGTCTGCTGGCATCTGTCTTTCTGCCTTTGCTGCCTGGAGCCAGCCCCCGTGGCTGTGCCCGGCGGTCAGCGGGGATAGGGAACAGCACTGAGCTTCCTGATCCTGAGAAGCCCTTGCACAGCCAGTCCTACAGAAAAGTCGGCCCTTCCCAGTGCCTGGTTTTGTCTGAGCTGGGAAAGAACCCAGCGGCACCGTGAGCCAGTAGGCTGCAGCTTGCAAAGTAAACTGGTCTTGTTTTGTTTGCATTTTAATAGAAATCTATAGAAAAAGAAAACAATTTTGTTTCTCTGGTAAGGGCTAAAAACAAGCAGGTGAGGCAGCCTCAGAGCTGTTCACGTCAGTTGCAGTGACAAGGGCTTTATTGATCAATAGAATGTAGCTCCCGTGCTCTGTTCTTTTAAAAGAATACCACCCTGGAGAAAGTGTTGGAAGCAAGTTTTTGGCCCAGCGTCTGTGCAGAGGCAGTCTCCTGGCTTAAGGGGACTGTTTAGGGAAGTAGACTCCGGAGAGCCAAGGGGACTAGAAGTCCGCCAGTTTTGCAGACCAGGCATCCGTGGTCTTAAAGGTGAGCTGGTGCTCTCTCCCTCTCAGAGGCAGGCGTCCCGCTCCGCCTGCTTGCCTTGGACAGGTCCCCTCGTCCCTCGCTGCCCCTCTTGACTAAAGCTAGTGACCGGACGGAATAACTAAGTGAGCGGAACTTTCTGGGTTTTGCTCCCTATCAATAATGTAGTTGAATTGTCAGTGTCACAGACTGGGAGAGGGGCTGGAACCACCAAGTCGCGGAGGTGAGGTTACAGAGAGCATCCAGATGCAAAGTGCCGGTGATATCCGATCATGCAGTTGACACTCCAGCTGAAAGAAAATTCGGGGCGTCATTAAAATTGGCCAGTTCTTCCAAAGGCAGCAGCTAAAGGGCGACTTGAGGCAGGGAGGGAGAGAGGGGAGGCTTGCCTGCCACAGGCCGGTGACACCCTTTCCCCCCCGCCTCTGCCTCTGCCTCTTCTCAGCCCTTGCTCCGTCCCTCTGCGGTTAGATTATTCCTTGCAGATAGCAATCAACTGGAAGGAAGTGTGTGTGTCTAATTTGCATGAGATTATTTAAAACAAAAAAAAAAAAGGTCTGCATTAGTCAGGGTGGTGGTAAACAACGCAAGGAGATGCCTTTTATAAGAGATGCCTGCGCCTCAGCTTCCAGAGCCAAATACAATCCACTTACAGCTGGCAGTTTCCTTTATTATTCCTTTTAACCTTTTGGATTCTGCAAGGTCTCAGTCTAAGCTCCCCACTATTTATGTCAGTTGGGGTGAGCGGGACCCTGGATGTCTTCTGTGTGGGTCCTAGGGCAGCACTCCAGCCCTAAAGGCAGGGTCCCCTGAGTGTCAGGAGCCGGTGACGGGGTAGACCACAGTTGTGTTCTGACCCCACCTCAGTCTCTGTGTGTCCCAGGCGAATCACTTGCTTCTTGTGGAATCGATCTTCGCTAAGCTGGGTACACTCCAGAGGAGAAGGCCGCTGAGGGAAGCATAAGTGCCAGTCTGTGAGAGGCCTTTGGGTTCATTTGATGAGAATATTAGAATGAGATGAGGTGTTGTTCAAAACGTCGTCCAAGTGTCATTTTCAAATAGGACCCCGGTCATTAAGGTCCTGGATTGTTTTGATGTAGCCCCCAAACAACATCCCTTGACTCTTACCTGTGGGTGGGGTTACCAGTGGTGGGGATGGAGGAAGACAATTTAATCCTAATTTTTTTTTAATAGGATTGCAGACTTAAGACTTTGTTTTGGAATCTGCCATTTGATGTGTTGTAACTCTGTGCTAGAATGGGAAGTCACCAGGCCGGAGATGGAGAGCCTGGGGTTTCATCGGGCATCACCATGCTTTTACTCCTACGATTTGAGGCACATTTTTCACCCTCCTTGGGCCTCTGTGTGTGTGTGTGTTTATCTGTTAAGTAAGGGTAATGGCTGGGATAATGGCCCAGCCCTGAAATTACATTATTCCATGAGATCGTTAAAATGCTTATTTTTTTAAAAGAAGAAAAATGATTCATTTTCTGTAACTAAGTCAAAGTCCTGACTCCCGGAGAACTAGGGATATCAGAATTCCAGCCAATGTAAATTTAGAGCATCAAATGATAAGGTCTCTGTAAAACAAGAGCTTGGAAGGAAGTGCTGATGCCCTTTAAACCACAGCCTCGCTAGTGGGCTCGGCTGCAATAATGCAAGGACCATGTTTTATTAGGAAGATAGGCTCCGTAAAAGCTCAAGGCCAGAGGGCAGAACAACAGGCAGGGAGTCCTGTCCCTTTAACCAGCTCTGCTCTCAGGGCCACAGCACAGCCTGTAACTTACTGTATATTTCCCCAGCGTTAAACATTATCGTACTTGTTTATATTTGAAAGAGCCAAAAGGGAAAATGAGAATGCAACTGAATGCTCCTTTTGGGAAAATTATCCTCATTTGCAGCCAGCGGCTGACAAGGCACACGAACCACCAGGTTTATAAAATTCCATAGTGTACCAGTGACCATCAGCTTGTGCTGACGTTGCCTGCGTGCCTTTCTTCTCCAGCGGCTGATTATGATGGTGAAGACAGCGTGCCTCCTGCTAGAACTCTGAGCGGGGTCCCCCTTCCGACTTAGGAGTGACTGGCGGTCAGTGCCCTGGCTGGAGCCCGAGAGGCGCTTGCCCGGGGAAGCGTGTTCTCTGTTTTTGCCCGGCTTGCCTGGCTGTGCTGCCCCTGCTCCTGGGAGGCGAGTCCCAGGCAAGCAGTCCTTTGGCAGCAAGCTGGGGCTTGCGGGGGATGAACGTCCGCAGGTACTCAAACTCGGCTTCTATGTTTGAAGGTGTTAAACGCCAGAAAATGAGCCTCTTTGCACCCCGCCAGCCTTTGATCTGCCCCGTCGTCATGGTCGGTCCGTTGAGAGGATGGCGCACTCCCTCAGGGCCAACCCAGCAGCAGTCCGAGGTCATGAGTGGCCTTGCCTGTCACCAGCTAGCTCCACTGTGTGCAGGGGAGGCGGGGGCAGATGCGGTGTTAAATGGGGAGAGACCTCCACTGCTCAGGGCAGAGAAGAGGAAAGAAGGGCCGGGGCCATTTAGAACACTTGAGGCGTCTCCCTCGACCGCTTGCGGTAGGGCACGGAAAGTTGGAGGGACGGCTGCAGCCGGCTCGCACGCCGGAATGGGGCAGGGCAGAGCTATGCTTTAGAGCATTAATGTGCTCGTCTATTAGCCCCCTGGTACAGAGCACGAGGCACCAGGCTTTGGAAGATGCTGATCCTCAGAACCTCCTGTACTTCATCTGCCCCCAGGGGCAGATATCCCGTGCTGTGGGCCTCTAATGGAGAGCTGCCGACCAGATGTGGAAGAGCTCTCGGCTCCAGTTTAAAAGCTCTGTGTTGCGGCCGGTCTGGATGCTGGGATTCCCAGAGCAGCACAGGCCGGCCAGAGTGCTCTTTCGCAGACCAGCAGTGACCTCCCCGTGCTTCTCCCACTCCCAGCAGCTGGAGCACCTTGGTACACACGCTCACCTCCGAGCCACCCCCTGGGAACGTCCTCCTCGCACCTGTGTGCCACTCTCTGTTCCGATGGGTCAGTGCCCAGGCCCCCGTCCTCTTCCCACAGAGCCAGCGTCCCCAGTCCCCCTCAGACCTGTTGAAACATTCCAGCTGTGCAGCCCCTGGAAATGTGGCCTTCCTTGGGTTTTCACTTGCCTTTTCCTCCTCTAAGGGCGTATTCTCTCCCCAAGCCACAGCCACTGCAGGTGGCGCCCTGCCATTTCCTGATGCCCAGGCGCGCTGTGGCTTAGAGGGTCGGGAGGGTGTTTTTTAAACAGGGAAAAAGCAAAACTAGCCAAAGGCAATATAGGCAGCCTGTGATAGGCTAGAGTAATAATCATCTGAAAGTTTGGGTCTGGCCTTGTTTTGATCTGTTTTCTTGTTTTATTTTCTTCTTTACATTCTATATCCCATTCATACTAATCACAGTCAGTCCTGATTTTTCTTTTTATTTCTGCATTTGTCATAAAATAAAGCAAATTATTCCCGTCTTCGGAAACGATCTAGACTAATTAGTCGTCTCACCCAATAATTAGTTTTTTGTTTCCCTGTCTGTTTTCATGCATTATTGTTAGTTTTTTCCCCTCTTTTTTTAACACCATTACAGATTAAAATGAGCCACATTTGCAGTTGATGTTATCTGTTTTCAGGGGAAGAATGGAGAATTGCAGTACGAAGTGACTTCAAAAGCAGCAATAAACTCAAGGATAAATTAAGGAAATTGAATGAGCCACATTTGGAAGCAGTGTTGAGGCTAATATTCTGTCGCTTAAGGTTAAATTGCAGCTGAGAGAGGTTCTGGAGAATCCCAAATCGGGGAAGCGACTTAAACCAGGATGCTAGGCATTCTGTGACTCCAAGGTCTTTTCTCAAAGGAAGATCTTGTTGTAGCCACGGACGGTGGCAAAAGGTACTCACCTGCAATTATGTCCTCTTCTCCCCCAGGGCTGACAGATGAAGAGATTGATGTGGCTTTCCAGCAGTCGGGCACGGCTGCCGATGAGCCTGCGTCCTTGGGCCCGGCCACACAGGTGGTTCCTGTCCAGCCCCCTCACCTCATTCCGCAGCCATACAGTAAGTCACCTGTTCAAACTCCTGCTTTAACCTTGACTAGGACTCAGGACCCTGGCCAAAGAGCGGTGCTTCCTATCTCCCCGACTCAGCAAGCTGGGAGAAACTGGGAGTAAGGGATGGCGCTTGGGTTTTTCAAAAGAATGCGACACACCCAAATCCTCTTCTAGACCAACTTTTAAATATGCGACAAAGGTTTAAGAAGAGACGCAGGACCAGAATAAATGAATTTATTGTATGGTTTCATGTTTTTTGGTCTCAAGCAAGAATCTGGAAAAGTATTCATCGGTTCTGTTTCCATTTTCTTACATCAGTGCTTTTTGCGTGTTACTGTTTCACTAATAAGAACATAAACATCTGATTCACGGCTGCATTCTTATTTGGTCACTGAAATAACTTACCTCCTAATTTTATCTTTTAGAGTTAATATTAGTAGATTCAGGCTAGCCTTCCCCACCCCCGCCCCCACCCCCCCTTTTCTTCCTTCCTTCCTTCCTTGTCCTGGCTATACTGTGTATATTTACGTAGTGGCAGTCTGTTAGAGAATTTCAGATTGAATGTGAAGGTCCTTTTTGAATGAAGCTTTTAATTATTACATGAGAACGTGACCCCTGAGAGAGTTTTTTTTTTTTTTTAAATGAAAGCTACTTCGGGAATAAAGATTCTTAAAACTGGTAATAAATGGATGCTTCCAAAATGTAAGCAGAACCTCTTAAGTCACTTATGAAAAATCCAAAATGGTTAAAATTGACTCCAGAGCGGTAGAGTTGGTGGAAGATTGCTCAGTTTTGTGTGTTTCACGTAAGATTTCAGCCTTGGGGAGTCACTGTTGTGGCTCAGTGGTAATGAACCTGACTAGTAACCATGAGGATGCAGGTTGGATCTCTGGCCTTGCTCAGCGGGTTAAGGATCCGGCGTTGCCGAGAGCTGTGGTGTAGGTCACAGACGCGGCTCGGATCTGGTGTGGCCGTGGCTGTGGCCGAGGCCTGCAGTTGTAATTCCAGTTCGACCTCTAGCCTGGGAACTTCTATATGCCATAGGTGCAGCCCTACAAAGCAGAAAAACAAACAAGCAAAAGATTTCAGGCTTGGATCTGATGTCTTTCAAAATGTCTTTTCTATAATTGTCTTCATTTTAATTGTCTGTCTCGGGAGTTTTATTTTTTTCAAAGCGTGATTTAAAAGATGTTATATATCAGATTTTAAAAGGTGCAATTTAAAATGCCAGACTTGTTTTGACCCCAACCACGTGGTCTGGCACTACCTTCTGGCCCCCACTGCGACGTCTTTCCCACAGCTGGGGAGTTGCAGTCAGCCGTATAGATAGCTCAGGGGCCAGGCAGTGGGTTAGAATCCTCTTTGCGTGTCACAGGTCTCATTTAGACGTAGCCTTCCCTTTGCTCTCTGGATAAGGCTCGCGGGGCGGGGGGCAGGTATCACAAACTCAAGCTGCTGTCATCTGCCGTGGCCTTGTCTAACAAACCGCTGGTACCGCGTGGCCTCTGAGCAGAGGAGCGGGGCTGAGTGGTGGGCCGCGTGGGGGCCTGTCGAGTCAGTGGCAGCTCTGTGGCAGCCCGGGCCTCTTTTCCTTCCTGTCTAAAGTTCTTTCCGACCCATCACCATGCAGCTTTGGGTCCCTCAGTGTACTCTCCGTGTCGCCCTTAAACTAAAGGCTGAGTCTTCACACTTTTTCTTCGGTTGTGTCCCTGCGCTCAGCCGTTTGATGGAATTTGCTGAGGACAGGCAGTGGCAGCTGGGGTGCAGAGTTTTCTAAGATGCACATCTGTTCTCTTCCAGCTGTTTCTTTCATGGCTTAATACCAAACAGGTCTCTTGGCTACTTGGAAACTTCTTGCTCAGTACAAATTGTTCTGGCGGTTCACAGAGTTGGCCTCAAACGTGCGTGTGCCTACTTTTCGGTGGGCACAAGGGGTTAAGCCACAGAAGAATGGGGCTGGGAGGGGCGATTTAGTCATTTAAATCATTCTCCCGCCCAGACCTTGCTGAGAAAAAGCACTGCACGGTTAGGTATTTAGGCAGGAGTATTTTTAAGAGTCTCCCGGCCCTAAAAATAAAATTCGTCTTCTTAGAGACAGACTCCTTCCTGCTTTGACGCTGGTATAAAAACAATGGTAACGGTAATTTTAAATACCTGGAGTTCTTAGCTGTCACTGTCAAGCTTCATTCTTCCGTACCGTTATCCTGCTCCCTCGGCTCCGGGTGACTCTGCCTCTTCACTTCTGTACTTTTGCCAAGAGGTGTCAAAACTGCTCCAAAAGGAAAAAAAAAAAAAAAAAGGCTTGATTTTGATTAATATAGAGAAACAAGACTTTGCCTGACTGATAATAAAACTGATAAATGACATTTGAATTACTTGTAGCGGTAATTTATTACATAAAATATCTTTTATTTGACATGCGATTAGTTGCTAGAAGCATCACTCAATCTGACTAGTTTAAACATGCTCTAAAATGAACCCCAGTAAAAACCAGGGCTGTCTGCTGCTGGCGTTATGAAATATACTAATTCCTGGAGTGAGGAAAAAAATCTGACTTTAAATATTTAAATGATTAATTGGGTTTATATATTTTTTTACCTTTCTAACCCCCTTAATTACAAGCAAACTCAGGGGAGTTTCTGAACTAGGTGTGCAGTCTGCATGCTTATCACCGAGGCATTGTCTGCGTCCTGGGGGGATTTATGGCCTCCATTCAAGTCTGTTCCTGCCGACTTGACATCTGGAGCTTGGTCGCCCTTTCCTTCCCATTTCTTGGCTTTTTAAGGGCATTCCATCTCTGAGCTCAAGCCTAGAAAAGTGGGATTATCTGGGCTCAGCCCCAAATGCTCATGACTCGAGGAAGGGTGGCTTTTCCAAGACCCCCCCTGGGAGCCCAGTGCTCGCGGATTGTCACCTCTGGACTTGCCCGCCCTTCTTGCTTGATGGCAGGCGCCCTGCTCGGTGCCTCTTTTGCTATCTCTGCTTTGGTGAATGTGGTTGACCTTGAGATGTTAGTATACGCCAGTATCAGCCAAGAGAACGTGGAGACCTACCAGAATGGTACCAGTCCAGTTCAGTAGTGTTTACTAAGTACCTGCTAAGTAAATTTATCATGAGAAATTCAGAAAAACGTGATCTTTAAGAACATTACAGGTTCTCTGGGAGCGATAAGATAAACCCTTAAGAAAAGAGTAATAATATAAGACATTGTGATTTAATGCCAAAATTAATTATACAGACAAGAAACTCCACAGGAATACAGAAAAGAGAAAAATTAATGTGGGCTCCAGAAGTCAGAGAGGCTTTGTGAAAATGGTAGAAGGTTGACACCATCGGGAAGCTTGGTGTCAGCCAGTGTGAGAATAAACCAGTATTGTCAGGGCTTAAAAGAAAGTTGGGTAGAGCACAGGAAAAGCCAGGCTGGGGTGCGAGAGGAAATTTGACATCCTCTCTTTCTCATTGTGATTTCTTTTTGTGTGACTTTGAATCAGGAATCGCTGTGTGTGTGTGTGTATAGCCTAACGTAGTCCTGAACATAAAATCCTAATAAATGCTTGATTAATTCATTCATTCTAAGCTGATTTTTCTTCTTTCCTCCCAGAGACAAGAAGCAAGGTAGCTCTGAGATATAAGCAGGGCCAGGGTGATTTTTGTATGATAATAGTTTTTCTTGGGTTTAAATATTTTTCCCCCACTGTCTTTGAGAAACAGTTTAGGCTTTTTCGGAGACAGGCCCACAGCTTCAGTTGTCTCTTCTTATTTTTATTTTTTATTTATTTATTGGGTTGTTGTTTTTTTTAGGGCCACACCCATGGCATATGGAGGTTCCCAGGCTAGGGGTCCAGTCGGAGCTGAGGCCGCTGGCCTAGGCCACAGCCACAGCAACGTGGGATCTACACCACGTCTGCAACCTACATCACAGCTCATGGCAAAGGCAGATCCTTAACCCACTGAGCGAGGCCAGGGATCAAACCCATATCCTGATGGATACTAGTTGGGTTCGCTAACCGCTGAGCCACGACGGGAACTTCAGAGTTGTCTCTTCTTAAAATAGGTTGTAACTGCCTGAAGTTGGTGAAAGCCTTTGACATTTCATTAGAAATCCTGAGAGAGGAAGGGTGTTCTTTCTCAGTTTGTTTCTTAAAGGGAGGAGTTCCCAGTTGTGACTCAGCAGGGAAAGAACCCGACCAGCATCCATGAGGACGCAGGTTCGATCTCTGGCCTTGCTCAGTTGTTTAAGGATCCGGCATTGCTGTGAACCGTGGTGTAGATTTGCAGACGCGGCCCGGATCCTGCGTGGCTGTGGCTGTGGTGCAGGCCGGCAGCTGTAGCTCTGATTAGACTCCTAGCCTGGGAACCTCAATATGCTGTAGGTGTGACCCTAAAAAAAAAAAAATAGAAAACAAAAAAATTGTCAGTTTATTAAAAAAATAAGAAAAGGAAGAATCGCTCCCATTTCTCCTTCTTTCTTATGTTTCTCTGTCAGGTTAGTGCACAAATCTCACTTTTTGCTAGTTAAAAGGCATTGGTTTGCATATGAGGGAAACATCTCTCTAATTTTGAGGAAATTGTATTTTTCTTCTTCCATTCGTGTGGCTGGTTTAGAATAGCAGCTCCTCAGGGGCCAGCACCTGTCTGTATTATTTGCTCTGTGTTATGCCCTGTGTGGTGCCTTGTGGGTGTGAACAGGTGCTGCGTGGACATTGAAGAGGGCGGATCTGACAGTAAAATGGGTGGAGAAATCCTTTCCTTAGATTTGTTTTCTTTCTCTCTCTTTTTTTTTGGCTGTGCCAACAGCATACAGAACTTCCCTGCCCAGAGGTTGGACCTGAGCCACAGCAGGGACAATGCCAGGTCCCTAACCCACTGAGCCACCAGGGAACTTAGATTTCTTAAACCACGGAAAGACTCTGTGGTAGCTAGGATTATGGCTGTGCTACACTTGCAGCCCGTGTTAGTTGAATAAAATTCTGTAACAAGAGAAAACCCCCAAATAAGAGTGGTTTAGGGTATCCCCATTGTGTCTCAGTAGGTTAAGGACCTGATGTCTCTGTGAGGATGTGGGTTCAAACCCCAGCTTGCTCAGTGGGTTAAGGATCCAGCACTGTCGCAAGCTGCGGCCTAGGTCGCAGATGTGGCTCGGATCTGGTGTTGCCATGGCTGTGGCGTAGGCCTCAGGTGCAGCTCTGATTTGACCCTGGCCTGGGAACTTCCATGTGCTGCAGGTATGACTCTTAAAAAAAAAAAGAAGAATGGTTTAAACAAAATAAAAGACTCTTTCTCTGTTAAGTAAACATAGGCATTCCAGGCTGCCGTGCTGGCTCTGTAGTCGTCAGGGACCCTGCATCCCTCACTTGCGGCCAGCATCCATCCTTTGCCCCTGTGTGACCCCTCCAGCTCTACTGTCCCCTCTGCCATCCAGTAGGCCAGAAAGTGGGGGGGGGGAGCAGAAAAGGACAAGTTGCCTTCTCAGGACACCTCCTGGAAATTGCCCGTGTCGCTCGCACCTCCTCCCCGCTGGCTGGAGCTCAGCCCCACGGCCACGCCTGTGCTTGCTCTGGTCGGGCATGCTCCCAGCTTCATAGCCCACAGGAGGTTTGAGATGGAATTAACACTAAATTCAGGGTAGTGGTTACCCCTCAGTAGAAGGGAACCCACAGCTTGTCTCGGTGTTGAGAAAGTTTTAACTGATAAAGCAGGTGGATTTAGGGTTGCTAATTTTGTTATCGTCATGTTTCATAATTTATCTAAATGTTGCGTTCTTTTCGCGTGCATCAAATAATACAGAGTACATTTGAAAAGTTGAATCAGGGAGGGAGTTCCCATTGTGGCACAGTGGTTAACGAATCCGACTAGGAACCAGGAGGTTGCGGGTTTGACCCCTGGCATCGCTCCGTGGGTTAACAATCCTACGTTGCCGCGAGCCGTGGTGTAGGTCGCAGACGTGGCTTGGATCTGGCATTGCTGTGGCTCTGGCTTAGGCTGACAGCTACAGCTCAGATTTGACCCCTAGCCTAGGAACCTCCACATGCCGCAGGTAAGGCCCTAAAATGACAAAAGCCAAAAAAAGAAAAAAAAATTGAATCAGGGAGTTCCCCTTGTGGCACAGTGGGTTAAGGAACTGGCATGATCACCGCAGCAGCTCAGGCCACTGCTGTGGCATGGGTTCGATCCCTGGCCCTGATCCTGTGTACTGCAGGCATGGCTGAAAAAAATAAGAAATTCTTCAGACTTTAAAAAAGAATCAGCTTTACTGAGGTACATTTTACATAAAAAGCACCCACTTTAGCTGTACAACTTGAGTCTTGGCAAGTGTACACTCCCAGCTCACCATCATCCCTTTTCAGGTACCCAGAAGATGCCTGGAGACTTGTTCCCACCCAGTCCCACCTTGCCCTGACTCTGGGGCAACGTTTGGGCTGCCTTGTGTTGCTACCCATTAGACTTATCTTTCCTAGAATTTGAAATGGGTGGAATCATGCAGTTTGTTCTCTGTCTGGTTTCTTTCACTCAGCAGCATGTTTTTGAGATCCCTCCAAGTTCTGGTGCCTATCAGAAATGGTTTTCTTTTTATCACTGAGCCATGTTCCCCACTAAGGGTGCACCATTGTTTGTTTATCCATATGCTAATTGGTGGTCTTCAGGCTGTGGGCAGTTTCTAGTTTTGAGCTGTTACAAATAAAGCTCTTGTGAGCAGTTGTGTACAAGTCTTCTTTGTATGTTTTTATTTCTCTTGGGTAAATGCCTAGGAGTGGAATTGCTAGATCACACGTTAAGTGTAAGTTTCACTTTATAGGAAACTGGCAAGGAGTTCCCATCATGGCTCAGTGGTTAACGAATCTGACTAGGAACCATGAGGTTGCAGGTTCGATCCCTGGCCTTGCTCAGTGGGTTGAGGATCCAGCGTTGCCGTGAGCTGTGGTGTAGGTCGCAGACGCGGCTGGGATCCCACGTTGCTGTGGCTGTGGCAAAGGCTGACAGCTACAGCTCCTGTTAGACCCCTAGCCTGGGAACCTCTATATGCCGTGGGTGCAGCCCTACATAAGACAGAAAGAAAGAAAGAAAGAAAGAAAGAGAGAGAAAGAAAGAAAGAAAGGAAGAAAGAAAGAAAAGAAACTGCCAAACTGTTTTCCAAAGCCATGGGTGCAGCCCTACATAAGACAGACAGACAGACAGACAGACAGACAGACAGACAGAAAGAAAGAAAAGAAACTGCCAAACTGTTTTCCAAAGTAGCTGTACCATTTAATTCCTGTCAGCAATACGTGAGGGGTCTAGTTGCTACAGATCTTCACTAACAGTTGGTATTCTCCGTCTTTTTAATTTTAGCAACTTTAATGTGTGTGTAGTGGAATCTCACTGTCATTGGAGTTTACATTTCTGTAAAGACTAATAATGTTGAGCATCTTTTTTATGGGCTTATTGACCATTTGCGTATCTTTTTTTTGAACTGTCTATTCCAGTCTTTGTCCATTTTAAATTATCTTCTTACTGGAGTTCCCGTCGTGGCTTAGTGGTTAATGAATCTGACTAGGAACCATGAGGTTGCGGTTCGATCCCTGGCCTTGCTCAGTGGGTTAAGGATCTGGCGTTGCCATGAGCTGTGGTGTAATTCACAGAAGCGGCTCAGATCCCACTTTGCTGTGGCTGTGGTGAAGGCTGGCAGCTACAGCTCCCGTTAGAACCCTAGCCTGGGAACCTCCATATGCCGTGGGTGCAGCCCTAGATAAAGGCAAAAAAAAAAAAAAATTATCTTCTTACTGTTGAGTTGGAAGAGTTTTTATGTATTCTAGGTTCTTTGTCAGGTATATGCGTGGTTAGTATTTCCTCCCAGTCTGTGGCTAGTCTTTTCTTTTTTGTGTGTCGCTTTTTGAAAAACAAAAGATTTAAAACTTGATGACATCATTTACTTTTTATTTTTATTTTTTCTTAACAATTCATGGTTTTTGTGTCCCATCTATGTAGTCTTTGCTTATCCCAAGGTTGGAAAGATTTTCTCCGATGTTTTCTTCTTGAAGTTTTATATGTTAGCGTTTATGTTGACGTCTGTGATTCACTCTGTTAATTTTTTTGTCTAGTATAATGTGAATGCCAAGGTTCATTTTTCCCTAATGATATCCATTTGTGCCACTACTAGCTGTTCAAAAGATTATCCTGTCCCCATTGAGTTATGTGTCCTTTTATCAAAAAGCAGTTGTTTGTATATGCATGTCTTTCTAGCCTTATTTAAAAATTTTTAAGCTATTGGAGTATATTTTACATATTCTAAAACTTACCTGTGTCAAGTGTACGATGCAGTGATTTTTAGTAGCTTTACTGAGTGATGCACTCATCTGTCAGTTTTTGAGCACTTCCACCCCCCAGATAAGATGCTTTGTGCCCATTTACTGTTCATCTCACCTCCAACCCAGGCAACACTAACTTGCTTTCTATCACTACAAATCTACCTTTGCTGGGCACTTCAGGTCAGTGGAATCATACAGTATGTGGTCTCTTCTGCCTGCCTTCTTTCACTTATTTTTGCTGTTCTTATTGTAGCAGTACTTCCTTTTTGTTGCTGAATAATATTCCATTATATGGATGGTGCACCACATTTTGTCTATCTGCACCAGCTGGTGGACGTGTAGGCTGTTTCCAGTGTCAGGTGTAGGACTCATGCTGCAGAGAGTGTGCGTGGGCAAGCCTTGTCTGGACGTCCGTTTTCACTCCTCCTCGGTAGCCCTTCGGAGGGGGATTGTTAGGTCATATGCCAGTTGTATGTTCCTGGTTTCTTAATTTTTTTTCTTCCTAATCAGCTTGTTTAGAAGTATTATTTATACACAGCAAGATAATCCATTTTAAGTGTACAGTTTGATGAGTGATACGTACTCTAACTCAGTTAATTCATGTAACCAACACTCGTCACAATATAGAAAATTACCATCACCCCCCAAATTTTTTTGTGCCCTTTACATCAGTCCTCTCCCCGACTCTGGTTCCTGTCAACCAGTAGCCTATTCTCTGTCACTGATGTCTGCCTTTTAGAAAATGTCATGTAAGTGGAATCATTCAGCATATAGTCCTTTTTTTTTGTTTTTAGTGCTGTTTTTTTTTTTTGAATCGGAGCTATATCCTATGCAACAGTAACTCCAGATCCTTAACCCGCTTAGCCAGGCCAGGGATCGAACATGCAACCTTGTGATTCCTAGTCGGATTCATTTCCGCTGTGCCACGACGGGAACTCCAACATATAGTCTTTTGTGTTTGGTTTCTTTACCTTAACGTAATGCTTTTGAGATTGAGATATATATCAGGTAGTAAATATTTTAGACTTTGTGAGCTTCGTGTTTCTGTCACGTATCTCTCTCTCCCTCCCAATCCTTAAAAACTATGAGAATCATTCTGGGCTCACAGCTGAATAAAAGCAGGATGAGGTGGGACTTGGCCAACTGGGCAGAGCCTGCTAACTCCCGTGACTCTGTTATATGGTTATTCCACAATTTGTTTATCCACTGACCATGAGTGGTTGTTTGGGTTGTTTCCAGTTTGGGGCTATTACAAATAATGCTTCCATGAACATTCATGTACAACAAGTCTTTGTGTACACAGACATTTCCTCTCAGGTAAACACCTAGGAGTGGAATGCCTTAGTCACGTGTCAGGTATATGTTTAACTTTGTGAGATACTGTAAAACTATTTTCCAAAATGGTTGTGCCACTTTAATTCCCATCAGCATGTGAGAATTTCAGTTGCTCCACATCCTTGTCAACATTTGTCATTCTCAGTTTTTCAGTTTAGCCATTCTGATGTGAAGGTAGTAGTGTCTCATTGTACTTTTAATTTGTATCTCTCTAATAACTAATGATATCAAGCATATTTTCCTGTGCTTATTGGTCACTCATATATCTTTCGTGAAGTGTCTTTTCCAATCTACTGCTCAATCTTTTTAATATTTTAAGTTTTTTATTATTTTATTTTTTAAATTTTTTTATCTTTTTAGGACTGCACCTGTGGCATATGGAGCTTCCCAGGCTAGGGGTTGAAACAGAGCTGCAGCTGCCCGCTTACACCATAGCCGCAGCAACGTGGGATCCGAGCCGTGTCTGTGACCTACACCACAGCTCACGGCAATGCTGGATCCTTAACCAACTGAGTGAGGCCAGGAATCGAGCCTGTGTCCTCAGGGATACTAGTCAGATTTAGTCCCACTGAGCAACAACAGGAACATCTCAATCTTTTTTTTTAAATCACCTTGTTTGATACAGTCGTAAAAGCTCTTCATGGAAGTTCCTGTTGTGGCTCAGCGGTAATGAGCCCGACTAGTATGCGGGCTGAGGATGCAGCGTCAATCCCTGGCCTCACTCAGTGGGTTAAGGATCTGGCGTTGTCCTGAGCTGTGGTGTAGGTTGCGGATGTGGCTTGGATCCCATGTGGCAGTGGTGTAGGCCTGCAGCTACAGCTCCAATTTAACCCCTAGTCTGGGGTCAAATGCCTAGCGTGTGGCCCTAAGAGGCAAAATAAAAGAGAGAGAGAGAAAAGAAAAAAACCGCTCTTCATATAGTTTGTTTACACGTCCTTTATCAGATATATATTGCAAGTATTTTCTCAGCCTATGGAGACATTTTCTAGGTAATCGCCTTTGACAAGCAGAAGTTAAAAAAAAATTTTTTTTTTGGCCACCCCTGTGGCATGTGAAAGTTCCTGGGCTAGGGATCAAACCTGCACCATGGCTGCACAGTGCTGGAGTTTCAACCCACTTTGCCACAAGGGAACGTCCAAAAGTTTAAAATTTTGATGATGTCCATTTTCCCTATTTTTTTCCTTTTATGGTTCATAATTTTTGTGTCTTAAGATGTCTTTGCCTACTCCAGGGTTGTAAGGATTTTCTTCTGTTTTCTGTTCTCTTACAGATTCTTATGGTTTTTCCTTCTTTGTTGAGGTGTGTAATCAGTTTTAATTTTTATGTAAGTTGTGTGGTAAGGGTCAGGGGTCATCCCCCGCCAACTGTCCAGTACAGGTGTTGCCAAGATTCCTTTTTCCGTAGAACTACCTTGGCCTCTTTGTCAGAAATCAGTTGACCACAGAAGCCTGGGTCTATTTCTGGACGCTTCTGAATTCCTATGGTTTGATTAGAGCTCATATTCTTTAATCTGTGAGTGAGGATATGGATATGCCTCTCAGTGTCCTTCCTGCCCGAAGATGACTCTGCTGATAGCGTCGCAGCCCTGAGAAGTGGAAAGATCGCCTTTCACGGGATGTGCACGTGAAGACAGGCTTGGGTTTTCGGCTGTGACGGCTCCGGGGCTACCCAGGTGCTTCTGTCCAGGGCAGAGTGCTCGGTGTCCAGGTGATGTGCTCCGGCTCGGCTGCATCTTTCTGGCCGCTGCCAGCCCTCCACGGCCGTGCAGCACCCCAGCCCCACCCCGCGCAGTGGCCGCCCCTCCACAGCTCAGCCTGTGGTACCATTTAGCTGGTCACCTGTCTCTCTGTGCATTTACCCTGGCAGTCCTGTGCTGTAACGAGCACTGATCTGGCAGCCTGGCTTTGTTCCAGGACCTCACTGTGGATGAGCCTGTCCTGCCGTTTAATTTTCAGGCTGGCTTTGCGAGCAGAGCCGATGGGATGATGTGAGAAGCTAGAGCCATCGCTGTGCAGAGTCACGGCTCCAGCCTCGATGAGTCTGGAGGGGACAGTTGGGCTTGCCCAGTGCCAGCCGCTGCCTTGCCCCGGCTCAGGCTGCCGGCTCCCCAGGGGCTCCATAGTTTCCCCGGCTGTCAGCCAGCACACGGCTGGATACGGACCATCTCAGCAGGGTGATTTTGTGGCAGCTTCCGGCTCTGTACTGTTGATGAATCTTTCCTGAGCGGTGGGGTTTCTCTGCTCTCCATGAATCCTCCTCTTGGTGGTTTCGGGTTCAACGTTGCTGTGTCGTGTGTGCGATTCCTGGCCACATGCGTGTGTTCTTTCTTACCTGATGATGTTTGTTCTCGCCCCTAGGTGAGGAGCTCTTGGTAGGTTGAGCTGTAACAGAGCTGAGTGATGTTGGTTTAGTGGTGTTCATCGAATGGCTAGGGGGCCGTGGATTCACCTGAAACCCCAGCCTCTGGGCAGGCAGACCCCGTGCACACAGCAGAGCTTGTGCTGGTTGATGGTGTCCTCAGGAGGTTAAGGAAGGCGGTGGTTTTCTAAGAGCCCGACCCTCTTGTCCTGCGCTGCCGCCTGCGATGTAAAGGCGGTCCCAGAAATGCTCAGTGCAGGATGAGAAATGCTGCCGCACTCGACCGTCTCTTCATCCTCAGCGAGGCCAGCATTAGTTGCTGGTCAGGTGCTGGGCTTTTTGGCAAGTTGGTGAGTTGTGCCTGTTGGCCAAGTGCTGTGGACAGTTTGAGTGACGATGAAAATATCACTGTCCCTGGGCTCTTTAAATCTAGCAAAGCTCTGCCACCTCAGTCAAATGGCCTGTGCTTGATAAGAAGAGAAAACATCTCTGGGAACCACCTGGATGGTGGTTAGAGCCAGGATCTGACGTCGGCCTTCTGGCCTGCTTGCCCCCCGCCCTGCCTTGTCTGCACGTGGGTGTCTGCTTCAGCCTGGGGCCTCTGGAGCTCTAAAAAGCTCATTCATTCCATTTCCCTTACATGTGAGCTGGGGCAGAGGAGCGACTGGCCCCATTTTCTGCCCTTGACTGTATTTTCTGGACATCTGGGAGCATAGTGACAGAGGCTGTGGCTCCCAGGTGCTCTGGGTGCCCTCGCTGGGGGGTCTGCACTGGGTTCGGAAAAAATTGGCCCCAGGGTGAGCAGCAGGAGGGCCGCAGGTGGTCCTTGGCCAGGGGGTCAAGCCAGTTTGGGGTCACACGGAGTGCTTTCTTGGTAGCCCTAATCTGTCCTCTTTGAAAGGCGTGCGGTGATTAAGAGTTATCTCCATCTTAGTTTCCTCTCTTTTTTCATTTTGCCACAAGACAGAGTTGTATCACCCATCTCCAAAACGAGTGAAATGGCATTTCAGCTTCTTGTCTTTATAGACTCTCTGAACTTTAGGAAAGATCATTCTGGTCCCTTTTCATTAATAATGAAAACCAGGGGGCAATAAAATGTTCTTAACGCAAGCACGGCAGAGACAAGGAGCAGTGTGGGGGTGAAGGTGCGGCCGGCAAGGAGCCACAGGTGTTTCTTGGTGCTGGAGGATGTCGAGCTCTGGAGAGGTGGGAGCAGCGGTAGGACGGGTCCTGCTTCCTGGACCCCTGACCTGCCAGCATCTGCTCAGCCTCAGCCCTGGTACCCAGAATGAGAGGCTGCACTTCTCAAAGCCTGCATGGTATGTTTGCAGAAAAGAAGAAGGACGCAGCAAACTTTGGGTCCTGGGTCCAGTTTTCAGCCTGGTTGCAGTTGTTTTCTTGTGAGATATTTGGTGGGTGTATGAGAAGTCACTGGTGAATCGAACTTTCTGGACACGTGCCCATTTTGAATGCTCGCCCTGGGGATTTTGGCAGCACAGATGGATGTGTGGATGTTCTGGGTGTGGATGAAAGCCCCACTGAACAGCGACTCTTTTGAAAAGTGACAAGGTTACTTACTCTGCCTTTATTTTTTCCTCCTAAAAATGAGCTTGCACAGATGTTAGAATCAAGAATCAAGGCACTCAGAGTAGAGCGGGCTGAGACATGAGCGGTGCCTGCTCGGGACTCGGAGCCTCCTGGCTTCCCAGGGTCACGGTGTGAAGGTCCGTGTACCTCTGCGGCCTCAGAGCTTTCCATTTCATGAGCAGCAGTTGCTTATCTGTGTAGATCCATATTGGATGAGGGTATACACTGCAGGTCAAAGCACCAGAGTTCCCTTTTGGAGACAGTGTGTAGACGTGAACCCCGGAAGGGACCAGGGAAGTCCTGGCTCGTGATGACAAAAACCCCAGAACCATAAAAGAATAGACCAATAATTTTTTTTTTTTTTTTGAATCCTTCTAGGGCCACACCTGCGGCATAGGGAGGTTCCCAGGCTAGGGGTCGAATTGGAGCTATAGCCGTCAGCCTACGCCACAGCCATGCCAGATCTGAGCCGTGTCTGCTACCTACACCACAGCTCACGGCAACACTGGATCCTTAACCCACTGATTGAGGCCAGGGATCAAACCTGCGTCCTCATGGGTACTAGTCAGATTTGTTTCTGCTGAACCACGATGGGAACTCCTAGACCGATAAATTTTATGTGAACATGAAAACGCTGTGTGCCACAGAACACCATAAGCAGAGTCAAAAGAAAAATGTACTGGGGAAGATTTTTACAACTCCTGTCATAGACAAAGGACTGATTTCCTTGCTGTGTAAGAAGTTTCCATAAGCCGATTAAGGGAATTGATAGAGAAATCAAGTAGGAACGTAGGGAGCATATTGTATAGCAGGAGGGAAATGCAGATGAAAAGATCCTCGATCCCGTCCCCTTAAAAGATGAATGCAAATTAAAGTCAGGGTGAAGGGCTATGTTTTTGCTCTAGTTTTGGCAGAAATCTCTGCATGTGATTAACCCATTATGTTGTGGTGGCTGTGGGGAAACCGGTGAGAATGAACTGGTTCAAACCCTGTGGAGGACGGTTTGGCCATCTCTCAAAATCGCCGGTGCACGTACCCAGCCTCCTGGGAGTTCACGTTTACAGACACACACATACGTGCAATGCCGATGCACATGGTCATTGATGGCAGCAGTGTGTGAAGCAGAAAAGACTGGAGATCATTGAATGTCATCCATAGGGAACTGGTTTATTGGAATATTACGCAGCTTTAGAAATCAAGAAGAATGAGAAATGGGCATGATTTTCCTTCTTTTTCCCGTGTATTGCCTCACATGTGCATAAAAATTCTCCACAGGAGTCAGCATAAACTGTTAACCGTGGCTGTTGGTTGTGGAGGAACCCTTTGCAGTAGAATGCATGTGCCGTGTGATGTTCAGACCACGTGTTTCTAGTCCCTGTTCAAACACTGTAAACCAGAGAAGGGAGTTGAGGGTCATGAGAGAGGCCACCTGTTGGTTACAGTTTGTGCAGGAGACTCCGGGGCTGAGCCACATTGGGAGGGAGTCCATGGGCAGGGGCCAAGGAGTTCCAGGAATGCCGTGCTTCTTCCTCCCTCACCTTCTCCCAGATTCGCTTCCAGATCCGAGGTCCCTGTTGTAGCAGTGTGCCTCAGCTGTGCGCCTCCTGGGCCACTTTCCCTGGCATGTGGTCCGAGTCCACAGACTGGTGGGTGTCCTGTACCACGGCACGGGTGGTTCTGGAAACAGTGGTCCATGTCCCCCAAGCCCGCCATGGCTGATTCCTTGAGAGGAGGCAGCTGGGTGGCCTGACGTGGCCGCTCCAGGTGGACATTCCAGATGGAGATGATGCTTCCCCCGGGTGCCTCCCGGAGTTGCTGGGCATCCGATCGCATTATGGACCTGCAAGCACTTCGCACGCAATACGTGGGGAAGTGTGCAGGAAAAACTCACCACCCCGCCTGTGGAACTAGAATTTCGTTCAGCAGTTGGAGGGAACTTCTGTTCTGAAGGGCCTGCCCATCTCCGGGTCCCTTGGTCCCAGTCCCTCTGAGCTTTGGTGGCCCCTTGCCGTAGCTCCTCCGTGCCTTCTTGCCTCTGCGATCTCAAGCCACAGCATTGGTGTTGGTTGCCCCACGCTGTTCTCCAAAATGTAGAGCTGGCCACACCGCTCCCTGATTCAGAGCCTTCAGCGGCCCCGGGGCTTATGAAATGACGCTCAGGTTCTGTGGGCGCACGCCCCGCCTGGCCCTCCTTCCCCCTTGCCCAGCCCTCCCGCCTCTGGTCTTGCTGTCTCTGGGCACTAACCCTCCCGTTCGGTGAGGCCCAGGAGCTCCCCGCTTCTGCTTGAGCACAGGTCAGCCCCTGCCTGTGCGCTGACTTGTCCCCTGCCGGCAGCGCCGTGCAAGTCACTGTATCCCCACACTCAGATTGTCCTGCTTGGTGTTCTCTGTCCCTCTCTGGAGTCACCTTGTTGCGTCATTTGTAGGCTGTCTCCCCTCCATCAGGCTCCACACGAGAGAACAGGGCAGGGGTCTCGGCACCACTGCTCCCCGTGCCTACGACACTGTCGGCTTCGTGAGGGTGGATGGACGGGTGATGCTCAGGCTCCGAGGTGGCCCTGAGCTCACGCAGGAGGGCGTGTGCACCTGTGTTCACGCACACTTGGCTGTGTCTGCGTCAGCCTCGCGGGGTCTTTCTTCCTCGAGAGCAGAGCCTGTGCCCGGGTCTTCCGACCGCCTCACCCCCTCATCGCCACCCTGGTGCAGCCAGGCGGATGGTTCCAGAATCCCGGGAGGAGCTGAGCCGTGTCCCGAGGCTGAGACGAGGAGACTGAGGACACGTGCTGTCCGGCCCTGGGGAGGACCGGGAGCCTCCTCTCCTGACCACCTTGTCCCCGACTTTAGGCCCCGCGGGCTCCCGGTGGAGAGACTACAGCGCCTTGGCCATCATCATGGCAGGGATCGCCTTCGGCTTTCACCAGCTCTACAAGGTAAGTTGCCTTCCTCCCCGCGGCCCCTTGGCGCACAGCGCTGCTCTCCCTGGTCCGAGAGGCAGAGGGTGCTGGCGAGTGGCCCTCTGGAGGGGCCTGGTTCAGTGCTGGTCCTGCCCCGCCGCGGCAGGTTCAGACCCACCTCACCTGCGGGGTTCGGTGGCGTCTCTCATCAGCCCGTGGACCGAGCCAGATCAGGTACCTAGCGCCGAGCCTGCACGGGCTAAGCAGGCCGTAGCTTTCTGAGAGGCAGAAAGGCGCAGCGGTGAGGAGCTCAAGCTGGAGTCCAGCTGCCTGTGTTGCATCCTGGCTCTACTGCTTAGTGGCTGTGTGACCACAGGGTCGGTGGCCCCATCTGTGATGTGAGGACAGTGGTACCTACCCCACGAGGCTGTTGTGAAGCTGACGGAGTCGGCACCCCTCAGGAAAGCACTCTGCCCGGCACACGGGAAGTGCTCTGTGCTTTCTTGTTCTACCCTAGGATTTAAAACCAGCTTTGAGACTCTCAGAATAGTATAGTTACATATATTGCGTTGGGAGCCATGTAAATCTAGGATTTTTCATGGACTTCATAGTCAACCCTCAGATCCCAAAGTTCATTGCTTACAACAGAGCTGCTGGCATGGAGTGAACATTCACTTCCTTGATGCCAGATACCAGTCACATACTGGTTACCAGATACGAACTTCAATTTGAAGCAAATGAGTCTTTCTTAGAGGGTGCAGAGCCAGGGCAGGTCCCCAGAGACAAAAGGTGAACTAGTGGCCAGGGGACTCGCTCTGCACTGGTCCTGGAGAGAGAGAGAAACCCCCTTCCTTGGAGGCTACCTGCAGCTCCATCCCTGGTTTGGGGACTTTTAAAAAAGAATCTGGGAGTTCTCCCATCGTGGCTCAGCGGTAACAAACCCAACTAGTATCCATGAGGATGCAGGTTCGATCCCTGGACTCGCTCAGTGGGTTAAGGATCCAGTGTTGCTGTGAGCTGTGGTACAGGTCACAGATGTGGCTTGGATCCTGCGTTGCTACGACTATGGTATAGGCCGGCGGCTGCACCTCCAATTCAACTCCTAGCCTGGGAACTGCCACGAGTACAGCCGTAAAAAAAGGGGTGGGGGGAGGAGTCTGCATAAATATCATCCAGACTCACATTGTGACTTTTCACAAGTGAGAAGTGTTTCAACATTGCACTCTGGGATTCTTCCTTTTTGACTTAAGTGCAAAAGCTAATGACAGAGTTGTAGCAGAATACGATCTTTTCCATGTCGCGTCTATTTTTGAAGTTGGAAATTTCCGTGTCAGAAATCAGAAGCAAGATGTTCTGGGCCGTGGGACTTCTCCCTCTGACGCCATACCTCCTCCTACCTTGCGTGCTCACTGCCTGTCTCCAGTCACTGACTGCGCACAGTCGCCAAGAAGAAAATGCTAAGACAGGACTCTCAAATTAATGTCCCAGCTCTCCTGAGCGGTACCTGGTAGTCACATGGCTGCTCTCAGACAGCCTTGCGATCCCATGAACAGAGAGCGAAGCTCCCCTTGGAGCAAAGCTCAGGTAACATCAGTTATTTCCATGAAGCTCTGATCTTTATTCTCTGCTTTAAAAAAGAAGAGACATCGAAAGATCAGTCACGATGGTGACAAGAGAATTTTAAAAATGTATGTTAAATTAAAAAACAAAAAGGAGGGAGTTCCCATTGTGGCTCAGTGGTTACCAACCTGACTAGTATACATGAGGATACGGGTTCCGTCCCTGGCCTTGCTCAGGGGGTTAAGGATCCAGCGTTGCTGTGAACTGCGGTGTAGGTCACAGATGCGGCTTCTTGGATCCCGTGTAGCTGTGGTGCAGGCTGTCAGCTGCAGCTTCCTATTCAACCCCTAGCCTGGGAACTTCCATATGCTGCAGATGTGGCCCCGAAAAACACAAAACAAAAACACAAACACCAAAAAGGAGAGGTAAGCTGTCATCTTGTTTTTGTAAGTGTTTAAAGATTCAGTCTGGGGTGGTATATGTATTCCTTTCCTGGCGTTTTTGATCTTAGGAATGAAATTTTTAGATCATTACGCATAAAAGAATTCCATGATTTTATACTTAGAAAATTTTTAACCTGTAATGGAAGGCTACATTTGATGAGTTTCGGCTTGATTGTGGGTAATACCTCACACAGTGGTTGAAAAGTACTTGGCGAAATAGAAAATGCTCCTGTACGTGAGCTGAGTGGTGAGCCTCACGTCGCAGTTGCTCTTGAGCTGAGTTCTCCCACAAACCCCCGCTGGAGACCGCCTCTCCCTTCCCCAGTACGGGGCCTTAACGGAGAAGTTCCCGCCTCTTCCTGCCGGGGACCCGAATGGAGCAAAAACTAGGCCTCCACTGCTCACACCTGCCAGTTTCCACGCCTGCCAGGCCTGCACCATGCCACCCCGTCACCACCCCAGCAAAGCTGGCGACCGGTCGTGCGCTCCTAAGATGGGAGGACGCCAAGTCCTGAGCCTCTGGAGCTCAGACCACGTGCTCTTTCACCCAGCCCCCCCGGCGGGCACCCTGCCGCCCCCACCCCCACCCCATCACACCTCCAGGCAGGCAACCAGTTACCAGCTGTGCCCCACCCGCCTTCATCCCGGGTGTTCTGAGACCCGCTCCCTCCCCTCGTCTGGGTTCCCCACGTTCCGGGCCATGTTTGGTTGCCCAGCTGCATCGGCTTCCCTGTATCCCCACAGTCGGTTTCTCCCGGTTCTGCCTCTTTGTCCCCCTTCTGCCCGTGTCTCAGTTCTCGAGGATCGGGCTGCACTGAACTCTTACCTGAAGGAAGCTTGTTCTGAGGCTTCAAGGCTTTTAGAAGCAGACTGAGGCGTGCGCTCCATAGCCATGGAACACCCGTATTCCCCCTCCTAGGAAAGGACCAAAGGTTCCCAGAGCTCTTGTGGGTTTTGATCTTGTTTCTTGAATGATTTTTGGTTCAATTTTGCCTCTGTTTAGTTTTGTTTCTGAATTCATTCACATTGGAGAATTCACTCACGTGGTTCAGAGTGTTAAAGGTTCAGGAAAGTGTTCAGCCGGCTTTCCTCCCACCCCTCCTGGAAGCCACCGGTGGTACCACTTTCTACACCTTCATCATACAGCTTTTAGAATAGAATTTTGAATATTTTTGGCCACAGAAATACTACATATAGCACCATTTAAAAAGCTAAATAAAACCAAAAAACTCACCCTCACAACAGATCACACTGATTTTTTTGTGTGTCCCTGTTCCCTGATTCTGGTCCTGACGCAGATAGAATTTTGACGTGGCTCTAATCGCAGCCTCATACCTTTGGGGTGTCTTGTTCACGTGTGGTCCTGGCATAGGGTTTCCAGAACCTGGGGGTGACGGGGAAAAAGTTGGTCACAGAATTCGAGTGATTGTTGGAGAATAATCCCAAGTACGTACCCGTTGCTGACGCCCACCCTTCTTCTTGCAGAAATACCTGCTCCCCCTCATCGTGGGCGGCCGGGAGGACAGGAAGCAACTGGAGAGGGTGGAGGCGAGTCTCTTGGAGCTGAGTGGCAGCGTGGCACAGACAGGTAAAGATTAATGACTCCATCAAGTCACCCCTCAGAGCCTTCCCCGAGCAGCCCCTTCTCTGCCCCCTCCCCTCTCCCCTCCATCTCCACTTTATGTGGTGACTTCATTTATCTGCTCTGAGAATCTGTTCACATTTGCAAATGAAGCCGCCGTCATTTCGGTTTAATTTGAAATTGCTTGTTTACTGTCGGCGCGGCCTCAATTAATTATGTTTTTACGGAAAGGCTCCCAACCTCAGAATATTAATAAGGGGAATAAAATGACAGCCTTTCTAAGGGCTGTAAAGTTCATTTTTAATTTCTGCTTCTATGAGGTTTTCAGGGGGGTCTTCAGCGATTTCCCCCCTTCCCTCTAAGAATCCAACACAGGGTCAAGAGAGGCTGTAATTACTGCGGCTCCGGGGACCCCGGCCACCTCCTCTGTCATCGACTCCACGGGGCTGGCGTTCACTTCCCAGCGCCCCAGTGACGGCCCAGATTAGCTGGGACCTGTCGCACCAGAGGTGGTTTTCTCCTTTATAAACTTGTTTATTGGATGGAGGCTCTGAGAGAGCCGCCCGTCCCAGGCAGGGGTCTGTCCCCGGGACATGTTTGTGAAGCCCTCGGAAGCCCTCCCGAGTACTTGTCCTGCTGGCCCTCCTCCTGGGGGGCCGGCAGTGGGGGCCCATGTCGCATGACTCGGGGGAGCTCCGGCAGCCCTCAGGGTTGGGTGGGGCGGGCAGGGAGGAAGTCAGGAGACAGGATCTGCTGTTTTTGAACCACTCCTGGATTTCATGGGCCTGCGATGTGTCTCTCCCAGGATTGGAGACTTCCTGTGAGTTCTGCCAGGACGCGCCAGGCCTGGGAGGTGAGGGCTGCAGAGAGTACGAAGCTGGAAGCGCCAAGCAAATCATAAGCGTATAATTAGAGGGGAGAGGTTTTGGACAGATATACTGTTGACCACGGACAACGGCACAATGGAAAGATGAAGTGGAAATGCTAGGGGTTAGATACGGAGCAGGCAGATCACACAGAGTGCAGATGAGTTACGTGGGTGGCGGGGCTGGGGGAGGTCTGCAGATAAATTAGACGCAGCAGCCTATAGGTGTGGGGACGGAAGGAAGAATCTGCGTGTATCCTTTAACAGAGATGCGACTGCCCTTTCCTCGCAGTGACTCAGTTACAGATGACCTTAGCCTCGGTCCAGGAGCTGCTAGTGCAGCAGCAGCAGAAAGTCCAGGAGCTCGCCCATGAACTGGCCACAGCCAAGGTACTCGTCCCCGACCCCCGGCCCCCCTGGCCTGGGTCTGCCCTGCCCGGCTCTTCACTCTTGTCCTCTGTGCCCAGGTGACTGCATTCCATGGGGTCTTCTTTTGTCCCTCTGACGCCAGTTACTGTGGCCTTGTACAGAAAGGGGGCAATCACTGTGCGGGTGACGTGGCATTCGGTGACACAGGCTGGCCACTCTCTCTCTGTGTCACCTCCCACCAGGAGGAGGAAAAGCTGCTCTCTGCCTGTTGCCCTCCAGTGGCAGCACAGGCCCCAGCTCTGGCGGCCGCTGGTGTAGACGTGGGGTGGTCCCCACCCACAGGTTAGGTCAGAGGTCCCAGCGTTGCCAAGAGCGATTCTGGGGAACCGGGTGGGAGAAGTGCGCCCAGGCCCTGGGCTTAACTGCTGCCTTGGGCCGGTCCTCTCAACCCCAGTTGGGGTCTGGTAATCCCTAAAGGAGTGCAGGCCCTCCTGAGATTGACCAGTTGGGGTCTGGTAACCCCTAAAGGAGTGCAGGCCCTCCTGAGATTGACCAGGGCGGTCTCGTGCCTCACTTCCGGCAGCTGGAGCCATCTTGGCAACGTCAGATGCTAGCCTCAGACTGCCTGGGTCAGAGCTCTGCCACGTGCCAGCCACAGGAAAGTCGCTTAACCTCTCGGAGTCTTAGTTTCCTCATCTGTAAAACGGAGCTGCAGCAAATGGCACCTCCCTCGTTGTCTGTACGCTCTGAAAACGGTACCTGGCTCCAGTCAGCTGCCAGCATTGCGGGCTTCTGGTCTGGGTTCTGTGCGTGTGTGTCAGGCTCGTTCTTGAGACAGACTGAGCCCAGGCGAGGTGGCTCGGTGGCTCTGGGGTGTCCGCTGTCCTCCCCTGTCCATCCCCAACTCCGGTGTTGCTTTCTGGCTGCTTCCACGCAGCCCAAGCTGTAAAGGATCTCACCCCGAGTGGCTCTCCCCGAGGAAGGCACCCCAGTGTTCTGTAAGGAGGGTCCCCAAGAATCCTCTTGGGGGTACCCCACCCATGCTGCTCCGCAGATGCCTGGGGTTGCCAGTGGCCACCGCAAGCCACCGAGAAGGCCCGTCACAGGCGGGCAGCCCCTAGAGCAGCCAGGAAGGGCGGTTCCCTGCTCCCTTCCATTATCTTTTGGAGCGGTGGCCTGCCGATGGCCAGGAGCCATTCCGGAAATTGGAAGACTGTTTTCAGACCGTAAGCATTAAGACCACATGTTGCATTTTATGATGGGAGGGGAGCCCAGGATAGTGGTGGTGTTGAGAGCCGCCTCTGGGGGTTCCTCGTGCTTGTTTTTCTGATGCCACCCCCCCCCCGCCCCCGCCCCCAGCCTCTCTCACTCTTCTGTCCTTAAGCCGCGTTCCCTGGTTTGGTATCTAAACCCAGATGTGTGTGTGAAGACTTCGGTTACCCCATAAACCAAAGACTCAGAGCTGTGTTTTCTCAGCTGTAATGTAAGTTTTTATATCTGGCTTCCAAATTCCTACTGCAGCACTGTAAAAAATTAAAAAGAGCGTTAAGTAATTAAAAAACCTACATAAAACTGAAGGCTGGGAGTTTTCTACAACTGTTTTTTAAAGAGACTGGCTAAAAAGCCCCAGATGTCAGATTTTATTTCTAAATCCTGGCATCTGGCACCACATGCGTTTGGAAATTTGAGTCCTTTGTAGGCCGGTGAGTGGAAATTGCTCCCTTGTTAATGGGCTGCTGCAGCGTCCAAGGTCTCAGAGAGGCCGGCACAGCGGCTCCTGGATCCTTGCTGTCTGGTGGTCTGCAGCGGGGGCCCGAGGGGACGTGTGTGAGGGTGGCGGGGGTCTTGCGCTCGCTCAGAGACTTCCCTGGTTTCCTTTCCGAGACCTGCTGCCCCCTCGGAGGAGCTTCTCCCTGCAAAGGTGTGCCTGGCCGGGCTGCTTGCTGGGCGGGGACCCGCGGCAGCCCCGACCCCACTCCAGAGGCTGGCAGGACTGTGCAGGGCAGGCTCCCCGCATTCTCCTGAACTCATGGCTCGGGTTTTCGGTGTCAGGCGGGGATGATGGCATCGGGGCACAGGGCTTGTGGAGGTGTCCTCTGGCCTGGATGATGCAGGCCCCGCGTGCCTGAGCCCATCACACCTGGAAGTGGCCCGTAAACACTTCACAGGCAGCTTGGCCACTGGCAGCTACCATTTGGGGGACCACTGTTGTGGCTTTGCCTCCTCCATCCAGCCCAACAAGATTTGCCAGAGAAAAGTGCGGTTCTCTGAAGTTTACATAGAAAAGAGTGTCACATTCAAAGGGGAAGGCAGGCAAGAAGGATGGTGTCTGTCCGAGGTTACGGAGGCCATTTCCCTGTAAGCCCTCCTCCGGGAAGGCCTTGAAGTTCCAGGGCCTCATCTTTCTCTTTGCTGAGCCTTCAGGGTCATCCCTGAACATGGCTGTGGGTGGGCAGTGCAGCCTGCCGCGGGTGGCTCTGCAGACAGCGGGGAGGGGCACGCGGGGCGAAGCCTGTCTCCCAGGCCTGCTTGAGATTAGAGCTGGTGGATGGGCCAGACAGGTGCTTGGGTGTCTCCCTTGACCCTATGAGGAAGCTCCTGGTATCTGTGGGTGGGGGTGGCTGCCTGTCTCACCTGGGTTCACCCTTGGGTGTGCGACAGCTCCGCAGGGGGACCGAGTGGTTGGTGTAGAGGTGGAATTTATTTATTTTTTTAGTTTGGTTTTAATGGAGCAGCCCAAATGCACATGGAAATGGGGGCTGCACAGTGCACCCGCGTGCTCTGGTCACACAGCTCAGCCCACTTGCCCCATCTGGGCCCGCACCCCTACCCCGGGGCGTTCTGCAGCCCGTCCCAGACAGCGTATCATTTCATACTGCAGACGCTTTAGTTTGTATCTCTAAAAGATAAGAGCTCTTTTGTTGTTGTTGAATTTTACATAACCAGGATATCATTATTACACCTAAATACATGTCGTGGTTCCTTAATATCATCAGCTATCCAAATAGAGTTGTGCCAGTGTTTGTTTTAAGGGACTCGCCGTTTAAACAGAGACCCAGGCAGGCAGACCCCTGCATGAGCTGCGGCATCCAGAGTGTGGGGGGCGGGGGGGAGGCGGGCTGTCGTACGGGACACAGGATGGCCCTGGCGTGCTCCTGAGCTTCGCGGGGTGGGTGGGAGGTGCCACTCTGATCCTCGGTCCTCTGTCTCATATGACCTGCAGGCCACCACGTCCACCAACTGGATCCTGGAGTCCCAGAACATCAATGAACTCAAGTCGGAGATTAACTCCTTGAAAGGGCTTCTTTTAAATCGGTAGGAACTGCAAACGCAGGCTTCTGTTCTGCTCGTCGCCTGGGCTGGGGTGCGGGAGGTGTCGGAGCTTTGGGTTTGGGGCCTGGGCGTCCAGCCCCGCAAGTCAGGCACTGAGGGTGGCCTCTGACGTGCCTCGGCCTTCCCTCCAAGGTGAGCCCCCGCCCCTGCACTGGAGGTGACGGCCTAAGTGCCCACAAGCGTTTTGAGATATAAACAGTTCCTCGGCCCCGTCAAAACCTGTTCAAGGGCAGCTGGAGCCAGAAGCAGACCTTGAGCAAAGGAGACAGGGCCCCTCGTGACAGGGTCGTGTCCTCCTCTGTCCTGAGCCCTGGCTTGTTCTCAGACGGTGCCCCCAGAGGGCGAGGCCAGGGGTCCTTGTACCTGCTCCGTGTGAAGGGCCCTGCGAGTCAAGGCAGAGGCAGAAGCAGGGCCTGCCTGCCCACCCCTGGCTCCTGTGGTCTCGCTCTGCTGTCCCTCTGCGAGGACAAGCACCAGTGCGGACCTGAGTGGAGGGTGACCAGTTTGTCTGGGCTTTCCCAGGCCTGTCTGATTTAAAAACTGAGATTCCCGTGTCCTGGGCCCCCAGGACAGTTGACTGCCCTGCCTGCAGAGGTCCTGGGATTGAGTGGGGGCTGTGTGAGGCCGTAGCCCTTCACTCCAGGTCAAGGTCGGGGACCTGGTGGGGTCGTGTGGCCCTGCCCAGAGGACCCAGTTCTCCAAGCCACCTACTTCCAGGCTCTCTGGGGAAAAGAGCGTGGCCTTAATAGAGTGGCTGAGCTTGGGGCACTAAAGGGTTGTCCCTAAAGGACATCCTCTGTGCTCCAAACCAGGAGACAAGCCTTTGAGGCCAGAGGGACAGAGAGCAGGTTGTTGGGTTACTTTGGAACCAAGAAAACTGCAAATTGAGTTTGTCATTAGAGCCTGTGACATCGGTTGAACACCCCGAGGCCCTGGCTGTGTGTGCTCCGCAGGGGCAGGGGTGGGGGTGTCCGGAGTAGAAGGTCTGTTCTGGGACCAGAGCTGGTGGGGTGGTGGGCAGCCCAGGAGGCAGCAGGCCTTTGTCCTCTTGGCTCAGGCGGGTGGTCCCACCTGTCCTAGAGCTTGATTTCCACGCCATTGCCAAGTGGACCTGACTCTCACGTCTGGGCTGGCTGCTGGCCCAGGGCTCCAGGCAGGCACGCAGGAGTGGGAGAGAACTAACTCTTCCGTCAAGTGTTGAGCTCAGAGGTTTTCTAGAAAAGTGCCTAGTCATTGGTATTATCCCTCTGGTTCTGATGTCTTTGACCCTGAGGCTGGTGCCCAGACCACAGGCAAGTCAGAGTCCAGGCCCAGGTGTCTTGGGTTCCCCGCCTTTGCCCCCTGCCTCTCCCAGGGCTGGTGGCTGGGACGGTGTTGTGAGGATGGGAGGGAACAGGCCCAGCGTGTGGCAGGACCCCAGGGCTGACTGTCCAGCAGCTGCCGGGAAGAGCAGGGAGGCCCCAGGAGGCACCCTGAGTGGGACAGGGTCCTCTGTGGACAGCCCAGGTGCCCTTCCTTCTGTCTCAGCGGTTCCAACCTCCAGTGGGCCAAGAAGCCTTGTTTTTGGGGGGCGGGTTGTTGGGAGTGGGCAGCAGAGCTCCTTCCTGTCCCGCCCTCGGTGGCCCCGGGGTTGCTGGTCACCTTTGCGAGGCGAGCACCTGGGGTCGGGGGTGGGGCTGCGACTCTGCTGAGGGCGAACCCTGCTGTCTTCTCCCTCTGCCAGGAGGCAGTTCCCACCCTCCCCGTCGGCCCCGAAGATCCCCTCCTGGCAGATCCCCGTCAAGTCGCCGTCCCCCTCCAGCCCCGCGGCCGGGAACCACCACAGCAGCAGTGACATCTCGCCTGTCAGCAATGAGTCCACGTCGTCTTCGCCCGTGAAGGAGGGCCACAGCCCCGAGGGCTCCACAGCCACCTACCACCTGCTGGGCCCCCAGGAGGAGGGCGAGGGGGTGGTGGATGTCAAGGGCCAGGTGAGGATGGAGGTGCAGGGCGAGGAGGAGAAGAGGGAGGAGGAGGAGGATGAGGAGGACGAGGACGTGAGCCGCGTGGACGAGGAGGACTGCCTGGGGGTACAGAGGGAGGACCGACGGGGCGGGGATGGGCAAATCAATGAGCAGGTGGAGAAGCTGCGGCGGCCCGAGGGCGCCAGCAACGAGAGCGAGCGCGACTAGGTGTCCAGGGCCAGGTCCAGGTGTGGGATGGGGCCTTCAGCTGGGCGGGGCCTTGAGCGGGGCGGGGCGGGGCCTTGAGCGGGGCGGGGCGGGGCCCGGGGTGGTGTGAGGGCCGAAGTCTCGCCTTTCTGGCAGCCTAGCCCACCCCGTCCTGGGCCCTCACCTTCTTAGCTCAACTCCGACAGACAGGCTGAGGGCTCCCAACTCTCTGGACGTAGCCCCCCCAGCCCCTTCCTGGGCAGATGACGTGTCCCCGGGCTCTGCAGAGTGTCTTAGCCAGCCCAATACCATGCATGACAAGAGGTGGTTTTATTACCTGACTCCTGACCCTCCGTGGAGGAAGAGCAAGTACCTGCGTCCGCGTCCCTCCCTCTGCCCCGGGCTCCTTCACCGCTTCTCGCCAGTGGCCAAGGGCGCCACGCTGTTTCTAAAACTGCTGGGCGATGGCCCCCCAGGGCCCCCGGCCCGGCCCGGATGATGCCGCCCTTGTGCGCCTGTGCAGCCCCGGCCCCGCAGTGCCCGGTCGTCCGTCCGCCCGCGCGTGACATCACACCACCTCTGACCGCTGGCTTGCTCGGCTTCCTCTGGGGCGAGATGCAGTTCCACCCCGGCCTGGGAGCCAGGTGTCAGGGCCTTCCTGTCTGCCCCCCTGCCCCGCCCCCCCCACAAACACGTGTTCTTTTGTGTGATCAGGTATAGGTTTCAGAATATAAGATACGACTGTATATAATTGTAATAAATACGAGTTGCCACTATTTAATTCCTGCCTGTGGCTCCCTGTCTGCTCACGGTGCCCCGGGCCCACCTGGGGCGGGGACATGGGGGTGGGGCCCGGCAGCCCTGCGGTGGGCCTGATGGTGGGCAGGCCCTGCCTCCCTGGTCGGGTCCCTCCCCCAAGCAGGTGTGGAGCCGCTCACCCACAGCTGGAGGGTTTTGTCCTTGGTCCCGAGCATCTGCGGAAGGGCGACGTTCTGATCCAGGAGAAGGGACCTCACGTTACTGTATATAGACCTGGCGTTGACTGTGATGAGCTCGCCTTCCTTAAATGGATGCGTGTGCTCCCAGGAGAGTGTGTCTCGTTCCCTCTTCCTCCCCCGGCTCCTCTCTCACCCTCCCTGTCTCCCTTTAACCTTCACACAGCATTTAGCTAAACCCAGAAAAACAGCGCGCGACAGAGTGTTCTGCTCCCTCGAGCCCCCAGGGCTGTGACCATGGCCGTGCGTGGGGTCAGGGGCCTGGTCACGTCCGGTGCGTTGTGTAGACACAGGCTTTGGAAACAAAGTGCAGGGACAGCGGCTGCCGCGGAGGGGGAGCTGCAGCGCGGTATGTACCCTCCAGGGAGGCCCACAGCCTCCTGCCCACAGGCAGGCCCCCCACCTGCCCTCCTGGGAGGGAGGGAGCCACCGCTGAGGGTGAGGCTGGCACTGGGGCAGTTTTGTCTCAGAAGACAAAACTGCCCAGGCTGCTTTCTCAGTTCCTGCAGCAAACTCGCTCCTGACTCCCAGGCCGGGGGCCCTTGGCAGGTGTCAGGTCGTGGCATCTGGCCTCTCCTTGACCCTCTGGGCGTCTAGCTCTCCAGCCTGGCTTCTCAGGGTTTGCCTTTGATGCTCACGTGACGTCCCGGCTCTCTGCTTTCCTGCCACGTGCTCCGTAGGGACAAGCAGAGCCCACGTTGAGTCACCTCTGCCTCCGTGCCATCCTGGAAGAAGCCAAGGTTCTCAGACCCCAGGGGTGACCAGCCTAGTCTGGACGAGGGGCCCGGGTCCGGCGGCCGGTCGAGCAGACCTGGGGCAGATGAGCGGAGAGCTGGGGGCTCGGTCAGAAGCACCCTTGGCCTCTGGGAAGGGAAACCCTGGGCCCTGGGTGGGCTGTCACAGTCTCCCCTTTGCTTGGTGACCGTTTCTCATGGTCTCTAACCTTGCAGAGGCCCTCTCTTGCAATAGGACCAGACAGGAGGCCAGAGGGCAGATAGCCTAGGCCGGAGCCGAGCAAGAGCTGCTGGGGTGGGGGCACTTGGGCTGCACAGGGCGCCTTGGCCCCAGCCTGGGGGACCAGTAGTTTCTCAGGTTCTGGACTCCCTGTGAGAGAAAGAGACCCATCCCCGGGCCCCCCAGGCCCCGAGGCCTTTTGCCCTGCGGGTCCTGAGCGCCGATCTCAGCTTTTGAGGACAGAGAGCCTGGCATGATTTCAGGGAGAAAAAAAACCCCTCCCCAAAACGGCGTGAGTGCTGCCTAATAAAGGCAGCTGCTGGACAGAGGGAAAACAGCCCTTTGAAAAAAAAAAAGCCTTTCATTAGAAAAATAATGCATTTCATCCAAATAAGGTAAAAATATTTGGAATGGGGCAGAAGTGAGCAGCAGGCAGCGCCTGTCAGGCCCTTTCTGGAAAGGAGAAGATTATTAAACTCAATTACAAAGTATTTTTGTAAAGTGTCTTTTAAGAAAGAAATCGCCCCAGTGCTTGGAGGCTGCAGGACAGCCCTCTGGCCCCTGAGGTCTCCCTGGGCAGCCCTCTGGCCCCTGAGGTCTCCCTGGGCAGCCCCAGCCCCCTGCTCTTTGCGACGCCCGCCTGCCTGCCCGCCCGGGAGGGGAGCAGAGGGGAGCGGGCGAGGCAGCCGCTCCATCGGCCCGCGGGGCCCCCTCCTGCTGAGGGCCAGCAGCCTGCGTCCCAGGACACCTAGACTCCCCTTGTTTTCATATCGTGGAGGTGTTTTGAAAATGCAGCCGTTGCCGGAGGCCGCAGGGGGCACGGACGCGCCCCTCCCGCCCCACCCGGTCCCGCAGGTGCGCTCACAGCCTCTCCTTCTCCTTTAATAAAAACGGGAAGCTGTCCTCGTGTTGTGTGGCTTGCTTGTCTCGCGGAGAGGGAAGGGGGCGACCTTGGGGGCTCACACCAGGTGCGAGGAGAGGTTTCTCTAGAAGGCTCCCTTCCTGCGCCCCGGCCAAGTCAGGACCGACCCCCACCCCGGCTCCGCCCCCGCCGCCCGGGCCCCAGCTTCTGCCCCGGAGCCGAGGAGGAGGAAGGGCTGGCAGAAGACCAGCCCGACAACCCCGTCCTCAGGAGTTTACTTAATCCTTAGCATTTCTTGGTCTGTTTGTTTAAAGTTGCTTCTGCCAGGGCACCGGGAGGAGGATCCGAGTCTCCAGACAAAGGCGAGAAGGTGCAGCCGGTGGCTCCAGCCTCCAGGGGAGCGCGTCCTGGGGCTAGACCCGGCCCCGGCCAGCCCCCCGCGGCCCTGCTGCTGCAGCTCCGGTGCGGCAGCTCCGGTGCGGCGGCCCCATGACGGCCACGTGACGGCCACCTCCTCCACCGCACCTCTGCCCAGAGTGGAGTTTTCAGTCTCCAGCCGTGCTGGGTGCTTTCCCCCACCCTGAAATGGTGAGCAGACCTTAATGGTTTACTTTCATCAGGCGCTTTGAAGCTCACGCTGTTGTAGAAGAGATGAGGTTTATTATCGTTTCACAGGGAGGATACCTGAAGCCTTTTCTTGTCTGACAAGTCCTGGGAGGTTCCTCTTCAGAGCGACAAGGCCGCACTTTTCAATACACCTGGGAAAGCCCTCGGCGTCCCGGCCGGCAGCTCTGGGGGGATGTTTCCAGGACATGAGTTCCAGGATGCCCTGTAGATCCTAAGTCCGGGGGCAGCAGCCAGGCCCCAGGGAGGCTCGGGGCAGGGCCGAGGAGCTGCCACGTCAGGACAGGCCCTTTGGTGGGAAAAGCCTTTGATTTTCGGAGGCCGCAGTGTCTCCCCTGAGTGGTGTGGGGCGTGCGGCTCGCAGGAAGAGAAGTAGCTAGGTCTGGCCATCCGTGCCTGCGTGGGCTGTGGGTCTTGGGAGCTGCTTCCTGTCTGGCCCCCCAGAGGGTGGGATAGCCCTCCCAGGGAGGGTGGCACAGGCCTGGCCTCTGTTCATTCGTGGCAAGGTCCCGGGGACTCCAGCCAGTCCGAGGGGCCCTATGCCGGCCCTGCTTCCTGGGGGCCTTCCCGGAGGCGGCAGCACCTCCACTACCCCGGTGCCCTGGCCCTGAGCCAAGGCCACCTGTGGGACCAAGGCCACCTCTCATGAATGTGAACGGAACAACAGTCCCCTTTGCCCAGGTTGACTGGCCGCACTGGCCATGCTGCCTGAGGAGGCGTAGCCCTGTTGCTGTGTCTCCAGGCGGGGTGGGGCAGCCTGCCTGTGAAAGCCCAGGCCCGACTCCCGTGGGTGACTCAGCTGCTGGTAGCACCCAAGCTGGGCCAGGTCTGTGGGAGGTGGGCAGGCCCCTGAGCTCAGCGTGAGCCTGTGCAGCTGGTTCTGGCTCTTTCCAAGAGGTTACAAAACTCTTGAATTTGCCCCAGTTTGGATGTAGAAGCGTCACACCACCGCAGCTAATTAACTGCCAGAATGAAAACGTTTTTTACTGCAACTCCTACTGAGTCCAACGAGCCACAGGGAGTATGGTGGGGCCTGGGCCCACTCCCCAGCCCTGGGGTGGGGCTGCCGCAGCTGCGGGCTCCTCCCTCCTGGGGGCGGGGACACGGCCTCAATGGGCAGTGCTTGGGACCCTGGGCAGTGGGCTGGCCTGGGTGCAGCTTCTTCATGTGTCACAGGTCCTCGTCTCCCTGAGACCCAGTGCCCCCTTCCCCGGGCCCTGTCTTGTCCCCGCAGTTGGGCCGGGCCCCTTGTCTCTACCATATAGGGGTCTGCCGAGGTCCATCCGGGCCCAGAAGACCTGGGGGCAGCTAGGGAGGGGGCGTCTACCCTGAGCCCCTGCCCTGCCTCCCCTGGGCCCCAGGTGTCCCTGAGGGGCAGCTGGGGTTGGAGCCCCTGTGAGTCCTGGCCCGGCTGCAGTCCCACCACCCACCCGACTGAGGTCCAGGCCTGGCTCCCTGCCTCCCCTCACGCCCTGAGGGAGGGCTGCTCGGCCCACCAGGGCCTCTGAAGCTCCAGTAATGGTTTTAATTTGTTGAACTTGTGTTTTATCCCATAAATTAGTCACTGTTTTATTTAACAGAATCGAGCTATCCACAAACAATAGGCGAGTTCCAACTTGAACATTTTAATAAGACAGAAAAAAGTATATATTTTCTTGTCTGTTACAAACATATTTATGTAAATAGCCTGTGGGCTGCGTTCCAGGAGGAAAGAAGGAAGAGAAGGGTGCTCGGCGCTGGGGTTGGGTTAGAAACGAGGCTTCTGAGGAAGAAAGGACAGCGAGCAGGGCCCTGGGAGCCGGGCAGCCCCCGTGCCAGCTCCCCCTGTGGTCCGGGCGGCACCTGGGACTGGACCTCACCTTCGCAGCACCTCGGTCCCTCTCCAGGAAAGGGGTGAGCTCGCTGCAGGGGCGTGACATCCGGTGAGCTGCTCCTCGAGGTGGAAGGCCCTGCACACGTCACGTGTCGTCCCGGAGGCCCTGGGATGCCTGGCTCAGGACAAGGCTGGCAAGATGGCACAGCTGACGAGGTTTAACGAGAAGCGGGTCACCACCTCGAAGTGTCAGGCACGAGGCCTGTGCTCTGGGCGGGGCCTGGCAGGAGCGCTCGTGCCCAGCTTCTGAGGGCGCCTCGGCCACGGTGCCACCAGGGCCGGCAGCTCAGGCCTGGGGCTGGTGACTGTAGACCCAGGAATTGGCCCCCTTTGGCGCCGCCCCCGCGTGCGCCAGGCAGGAGCCGAGCCAGCATCCGGATAGGATCCGGGTACGCGCCGTTCCCAGCCCAGGCAGGTCCCTGCAGGAAGGAGGAAGGAGCTGAGGGAGGAGGCCGAGGGACGACCCTGCCAAGCGCCTGCCCAGTAGCCCTGGCTGCGCGGGGAGGGGGCTGGCCAGGGTGCGGGCCTGGGAGCCTCTGGAGCCCGTGTCCCGGCCCAAGGCTTCTGGACTGTCCACTCTGGCCACGGCGGCTCCTGAGCCTCCGAGGGGCCTTCAGGTGGGTTCGGGGAGGGAGGCCGGGCAGGGCCCAAGCTCCCCGCTGTCTGTCCCCAGCAACCTGGGAGAACCTGGCCCCATCCCAGGGGCAGGGCCGGTCTGCCCCCTTCCCTGCCAGGGTTGAAGGGTGACCGACACCCTCCTCCCCTCCCCGCCTTGGCACACGGCCACGCTGGCTGTGCCGCCCTACACAGCTGGGTCGCCCCTGGCCGCTAGGGGCGGAGTTTAAAAATAAAAGCTAACTTGATAGATGTTTTTTCCAGTTTTTATTGAGTGAAAATGTCAAACCTTGCATCAGTCATGCAAAAAAAAAAAAAAATCAAATAAATAAAACACATATATTAAATTTCTAATAGCACTAAATTCAAGTGGAAAAATATTCAGTTCTTAATAACCAGGTGCCGAGGAGACCAGATTCAAGTAATCAGAGCACACGCTGTTCAGTTCGGTTTTCACGTTCTGCATTTTCGTCTCAAAACCTCTCTATATATCTATATATATCTATATATGTATATACATATAGATATATACACACATATGTGCATACATATTATTTTATATTTATATATATACACATACATAGTTATAAAACATTAAAAAGAGCATTGGTGGATCAAGCATTGTTTTCCCCACGGAAAGAAAATAAAACAAAAATTACACATTAAAATTCAAAATGAGCTAGCAATGGCTTATAGTCCTAGTGTGCAATATGAAGGTTACAAAAGGCTAGACTTCGCACTGTCGGCATCTTCTTTTTTCTTTTTTTTTTGTTTGATTTTGCTACATTGAAAAAAAATTTTTTTTTTTTTTCTTTTCTCCTTTACAAAACTCCTTCCACAGACTCCCCGGTTCTGTGGTCGGGCACAGAGTCTGGGCGAACGCTCAGCAGCAGCACGTGGTGCCCACAGAATTCAGGAGGCTCTGGTAGGGGCTGTTCTAGAAAACCATTTGCTTCCTGTTGAATCAGGTACACTCGTCTGACCACTCCTCCCGGCTCCCTCTCCAGCTGGGATGGTCCTGGCTTCCTGGCTGTGGGCAGCCAAGAGGACAAAAAAAAGGGAAAAAAAGAAAAAGCCACTGCCCCCTTGCCCCCACCCCCAGCTGGGTCTGGCCTGGAGACCTATGGGAAGGCAGCTCTGAGTGACAGTCCCTCTCTCAGGCCAGGCCTTGAGCTCTCCCTGTGGCCACATCACACACCGGGTCCACCCTGAGATGGGACTGGTACCCCAGAGCGGAGAGAAGGAGAACAGGAGGGGCCTTGGGCAGCCCGCCCTCGATCCCTGTGGCTCTTGGAGCCACCGGCCAGGTATGTACCTGCCAGGTGGGGTCACTTCCCGGCTCTGGGCTCAGTGACCTCATTGCTGAGGGGCAGTGGGGGGTGGGGAGGATATTTTGCAAAGAGAACCAAATCCAGGTGGGTTGCACCGGCAAAGAAGTATCCCAAACAAAATAAACTGGGGGGGGGGGGAAGCCCTATAAAGCCACACGCATAACCAAGAGAAAAACTCCAATGTTAAATTAACTACAAACTTGTATCAACAGTAATAGTCCTTTTATCTTGTCTCTACAAAATTCAAGTTAAAAGTTGGAATCACGCAGCTCCCATCAGTGCTAGTGTAAGACAGACAGCCTCAAACCGCTAAGGCCTCTAAACTAAACCTAAACAAAATCCCACGTGAGCGATTGCACTCAGGTCTCCAACCTCTGGGCTGGTCCGAGGCGGGTCTGTGCTCTAGCCGCCCGCCTGCTTTTTTTCTTTTGTTCTATGTAGAATAATAACCTTTACAGGAAAAATACTGTACAACTTTCTCGCATTTTTTCCCATGTTGACTATTAAAGCCCCAAACAGTCGCATCCTTCCTGTTCTCACCACCTGTGTGGCTGAGACCCCCTGCGGGCCCAGCACGCCAGCACCAGCTGCTCTCCCCTCAGTGAACGAGCACCGCGCGGCCCGGGAGTCGCCAGCCGGCCGAGGCGCGCCCCTTCCCGGGCCCCAGCCCTCGGAGCAGACGCCCGGGCCAGGCCCCGCCGCGACCGCAGAGTGACCCGGGGCTGCCGGCGCTGCCAGTTCCAGGAGGTTCCCTCCGCGGTCCCTGTAGTGTCGCCCGTGCTCACGCCTTCCGCCCCGCCCACCCCCAGGGCCAGGAGGGAGGGAGGGTCTCAGCTGCACGAATGGGAGGCCCTGCCAGGTGCCACAGGTGCCGGCGCCCCCCGCGCCCGGCGCGGCCCTGAGCAATGCGGCATCCCAGCGGCGCGGTCGTGGGGCGCGGGGTCCGGCGCGGGGAGGGCGCTCGGGGCAGCCGCCCGGGGTTGGCGCCCGCCTCGCCCTCCGGGACCCCCGCTCCTCGTCCCCACCCCGGACAAGAGCACCTTCTATTTCCCTGAAGAAGATCCCCGAACTGCGGCCGGCCGGAGGGCGTCGCCGGCAGCCTCTGTCCTTCCGGCCGCTGGGCTGCCGCGGCGGGCGGGCGGGCGGGCGCGGGGCGGCCCCGCAGCACCAGAGGGAGGCCCCCGCCTCTGTCCTGAGACGGACTCGGGGTCCGGAAGCACCGGCGGGGGCCCCGAGCCCGGAGCGCCTCCCGACGCCGGGGCCGCGGCGAACACCTAGCTCTGTACAAGGGAGGCCTGACGTATAAATACCGCTTCTTACAAAATTAATAACAACTGCAGGAGGACACAATAAGGAGGCAAGGCCCCGCGGGCGCCGCCGGCCCCCCTCGCGCCTCCGCCCGGCGGCTACGGGGAGGCGGCGGCGGGCGCGGGCCCGGGGGGCGCGGGGGCGCCGAGGGCCGCCAGCTCCGGGCTCCGCGGCCCCGCCGCGGCCTCGGGCAGCGACTCCTCCGAGTCGGTGCGCAGGTCCTCGTCGTCGTCGTCGTCGTCCTCGTCGTCGTCGTCGTCCTCGTCGTCGTCGTCGTCCTCGTCGTCGTCCGCCTCCTCCTCGTGCAGCTCCAGCTCCTCCTCGTCGTCCTCCTGCGACGACTCGCCGGGCGCGGGGCCGGGCGCGGGCGCGGCGGGGCCGGCGCGGAGCCCGGGGGCGTCGGGCGGGCCGGGGTCGCCGGCGGCGGCCGCGGGCAGGAAGAGCAGGGCGGCGGCGGCGGGCTCGGCGCCGGGCGGAGGCGCGCCGTCCGGGGTGGCGGCCGGGCCGGGTGCGGGGCCCTCGGCGCCGGGGGAGGCGGCGGGCGGCTCGCCGCGCTCCTGCTTCTCGTGCTTGCGCTTGTGCGAGTCCATCTGCGACATGCCCACGACCGTGTGGCGGCAGCCGGGGTAGGTGCAGTGGAAGTGCGAGCACTTGAGCTTGTACTTGCAGTCGGGCACGGCGCAGTCGGCGCTCGAGCTGAACTGGCAGAAGCCCGCGGCGCTGATCACGTCCTGCTTGCCGTGGTGCTTGCGGTGCGCCGTGACCTTGGTGCTGTCGGTGCAGCGGAAGCGGCAGCGCAGGCAGTGGAAGTGCGTGCTGGTGCCCGAGAAAGGGCAGTCGGCGAAGTGGCAGCTGAGAGAGGCCTTGAAGCGCTTGAAGTCGTCCAGCACGAGGTTGTCCACGCGGTCGTGGTGCTGCGCGTGCTTGTACATGTGCGTGCGACCACAGAACTTGTAGCCGCAGTTCTCCCGCGTGCAGTGGTAGTGGGTGACCTTGAGCGAGAACTGGCAGGCCGCGTCCTTGCAGTCCTCGTAGAGGTCGAAGCGCCGGAAGCCCTCCAGCATCATGCCCTCGTCCAGCATCTTACGCGAGGACGCCGTCTTGCGCCGCTTGCCAAACGGCGACATGTCCTCAATGATCCAGAAGCGCTTCTTGGCCCCGGAGGCCGTGGGCATGGAGATGGTGTTCCCTGGGGTGGGGGGTGCGGGCTGGTCAGTGCCCTCCTGGGCCCCATTCGTGGTCAACCCTGGGCCTCTCCCGTGACCCCCCCACCCCACCCCAGGTGGCCGGGGAGCCCCTCGCTTCCCCCTGCATCGTTCCACGTCTGTCCTGGCGGGTGGCAAGGCAAGCAGCTCTGGGGGGTGTGGTGGCTGATTCCTGGCCAGTTCGGGTGGGAAGTGAGGACGCATCCTGGTGCTAATTGAAGCTGAAGGGGGAATCTAGGTCGGCAGAGTATAATTACCCAAGTTGGACGGGGGCCAGGACGCCATCACGCGCTGGCCTCCAATGCGGGACAGGCCGGCTCCTTCTAACCAGTATCCCAGGCTGCCCTGGGGTCTGCGCCGGGGACCTGCCTCCTCCCAGCGGGGACCCCGAGCGCCCTGGGGCTGTTTGCAGTTGCAGCTCCCATCCTTAGGAGCCTCTTCTCTCCACCAGAAGGTGCTTTAGGCTCTGCGGCTTTTCTGCTCACCCCACCCCACACCAACCCCCCGCGGGCTGGGAGAGGGCAGCTCTGCTGAGGGGCCGGGGCCGGAGCAGGGGCTTGGCCAGTGGCTAGATGCCCATCTGTGCCCTCCCTCCTGGTCCCATCTGCTTCCCTGGGCTCAGGATGCCCCACGGTCAGGGCCGCCCAGTTCACTGTGTGGTTGTGCTTCCGTTACGCTCTTTCTGGGGGAGGGGGAGAGTACAGGCAGCTGGGGAAGGGGTGGCTGTCTGGGCACCCCTGCACCACACCCCGGCCTCGCCCTCCCTGCAGAGTACGGGCTGGGCACCCTCCAGGCTCCCTCCCACCCAGCACTGAGCTGCCCAGCCCTCCCTCAACCTGCCTAGAACGCCCAGCCCCAGGCACGGCCTTGCTGCACTGTTCATCTGGGCAACTGACCCAGTCCCCCGCCCCCGCCCCCAGCTCAGCAGGTGGAGAAAACCAAGGACTGCTGGGGCCTGGGGAACCCAGCAGGGGGGGGGGCGGGGGCTAGGGCCTGGGGATCCGGGTGTGTGAGGAGTGGCTGCTTTGGGTCTGAGGTCACAGGGCTCTGTCTGGTTCTGCCTGCAACAGAACATGGGCCGAAATCCACAAGGGGATCCTCTGCTTTGCTCTCTGCCACCCCTGGGCTGGCCCGGTGCCTGGCACTAGGGCAGAATGTGCAGTAAGAATGAAAGGACGCAGAGGCAGAGCCGGCTGATGACTACACCAAAGGGTGGGGGGGGCAGGTGCGGGGGGGGACCAGGAGGTCCCTCTGCCATTGAGCCCCGCCGGGGCCTGGGCCTCTTCCTGCTTGGCTCCAGGGTTGGGGGTTCAGTCAGGGGTTCAGGCTGGTGTCAGGGCCCTCCAAACCTGGGCAGACCCCAGACACTGGCAGCTTTCCCAAGAACCTCTCTGCCCATCCCTCATGCCAGGCCCCAGGTGAACTCCCCAAAGCAGAAGGGACAGGATCTGCCTTGCCACAGGAAGTGGGGGGGCATGGCCATCTTGGGGCTCAGGACAGTTGCTGAGATGGAGTGAACCCCAGGAAGCAGTGGCGGCAATGTTCTGGTCTGTCCCGGGCTGACCAGGAGCTGAGAGAAGCTGTCCTTGGGACAAGGGACCAAGTGCTTCTGGTCTTGGGGGTGCTGGGCCATGAGGGGGGTTGGGGTGGCCCTATCACTGGCCCAGCAGGCCACAGAAAAGGGTCAGATCCTGGACCGTGGCCTCAGGGATCGGCTGGGGTGACAGACACTGGTGGAGAGGGCGTGAGTGAGTTACCTGCGGCATCCTGAACTAGGGGGACGTCACTTTTTACTGGAGTTGGAGTGGCAGTGACGGGCGGGAAGCTGGGCGGGCTGCTGATGGGGTGGGCCAGGCCCCGGGTGGCTCCGAGAGTGGCACTGAGCAGAGAGTATGAGAGACAGGGTGGCGAAAAGAGGCATGGGAGGGAGGGGACGGGGGTCCGGAGCACGGCCGGAGAGAAGGATGGGGCCAGTGGGGGCGGCGGAGCCACGCGGGCGGCCTCGTCACCAGCGGCAGCAGGAGGAGGAAGAGGAGGAGGAGGAGGAGCCGGGCAGCCTGGAGAGGGTGGAGAAAAGCAGAAAAAAAAAAAAAGAAAGAAAGAAAACCAAAACAAAGAACAAACAAACAAAAAAGAACCAAAATGAGAAACCCAATGGCAGAAGCAAGTATGACATGAAAATCCGTGGACAGATGAGGAGCAGACAGATGCCACAAGGAAGACGGGAGGAGGTGGCTGAGAGAGAGGACGGGACGGGGAAGCGGTGCAGGGAGAGGCCACGGCGGGCTTGGGAGGACCCCACGCTGGGGCCCAGGGGCTGCACTGGGACAATGGCAGAGGGGGCAGAAGGGGGTGGGGGCTGGGGGAGGCCCGCCTGTCCCTCTGGCCGGGGCTGTGCCGCTTAATTCTGCAGCTCGCAGCTGCAGCCCGGGTCCTCTCCTGAAAACTCGAGCCGAGGGCAGAGCGCTGGGGAGGGGGGCAGACCGGCAGCAGGTGCCCTCAATGACCCAGGTCCCTCTGAGGCCACCTGACCGTGAACCTCCCGTCCTAAGCTGGACCCAGCGCTGCTGGGCCTCGGGAGGAGCGGCCTGTCCTGGGCTGGGTGCTCCCAGCCCCTGCGGTCCCTTCCCGGCCGCCTGCTCACCTGCCGCGGTGCTCTCGTTGCCCACGGGGGTGCTGGAGCAGCTTCGGTCCATGGTGGAGGACTCGGAGGACATGGCGCCCGGGCTGCAGCCGGTGTAATCCATGTACTCGTCGGTCTCCGTGTCCAGCAGGCTCGGGGGGCCCTGAAAGGAAGCAGGGGGCCCTGAGGAAGCTGGGCCGGGCAGTGGCTTTGGGAGGCCTGGCCCAGCCCCTGGAAGCAAGAGTGGGAACAGGTGACGCCGCCCCGGGCAGGGGAGGGGCCGGCCCGGCGGCGCCCAGCTCACCTGGGAGGAGGGCACGCGATCGAAGTTCTTCCCCAGCATCCTCCGCATGTGCTTCCGGGCGTGGGAGGTCATCTGGTGCTTGAGGAGGAAGGAGAACTGGCAGCCCTCGCGGATGCAGTGGAAGTGGCTGTTCACCTGGTTGTACTTGCAGCCTGCGGACACAGCCCCCCGGCCGTGAGCTTCCCCCGCCGGCCAGTGCTCATGGCACCCTCTGGGTGTCGGGCACTGTTCCAGGCGCGGGGACATGTGGCCAACAAGAAGGAGGGCGTCTGGGGAAAGGCCGCCTCCCCTGCAGTGGCGATCCTGGTTGGGGCGCTTGTACCCGACCCCTGGCAAGTCCTAGGCCACCTGGGTGTCCGGAGACTGGGCCGCCCCCTCCAGCCAGGTGGGGATGCACGTGACAATGGCAGTCTGGCCCCACCTCCTGCCCCCCACACTGAGAGGTCCACGGGCTCCAGGGCAGGGCCACCTCCCAGCAAGCCACCTGTCCCCACATCTCCTCTGGGGAGCCAGGTGCTGCCTGCTCCCAGACCTTGAGATGGCAGCAGGCCGGCCAGTCTCTGCGCCCCCCGCAACCTCTGCTCTGCTCTGGGCTGAGAACAAATAAGAGGCGGCCGGATTGAAATGGTATCAGCAAAGGGCAGGTGAAGACCTGCCCGTTGCCATGGCATCTGAGCTGGCCAGGTGTCTTATATCATCCCCCAGCTTTGTTTGGCCCCGGTTATCACCAAAAACACCCAAAGTTGAGTAAATAACAACTGCAGAATACCCCGACACCTGTAAACTGAGCCCAGGAACAGCACAGGCCACCCAGTGTTGACGTCTGTCGCCATGATTACCAGCCCTCTCTCAGGCCATGAATTTGTGTTGTGTTCATACTTGAAGGGTAGGGTTGTTTTTTTTTTCTGGCAGTTGGCTTTGACGGTCCCCTGGGCGAGGGCTGGTCAGCTGCAGGCGGCAGCCCTACAGATACGCCCCCTGGGACCCCCTGAGTCACAACCCGGCGTCTGCACCCAGTCTGCCTGGCTCCCCCCCGCCCCGTTTCCGGTGGAGCACCTCCAGGCGGATTCCTGCCCCGCACCTGCGGGCCGTGAACACGTGGCTCCATCCTAAGGCAGGCGGTTGGGCTCTGCCCTCTGTCTGCGGGTCCCGGGCCGCCTCCCCACGAGCCCCAGCAAAGCTGCTCCTCCTCGGGGAGACCTCGTTCCAGGGCGAGGGGGCAGCTTCCCTGCCGAGGGCTCAGCTCTCAGCAGCAGTTAACTCCAAGGCACCTGCGGCCAAGCTCAGGGCCACTGATGGCCTCCTCTTCCTTGCCCCATGGCCACCTCCTTCCAGGTCACCCCAGGTCACAGATGCTCTGGGTTGAGCCCACAATGTACCCGCTGTCCCACCAGATCCCCAGCACCAAGCCCGGTGCCAGCCACAGTGGGCGCTCAAAAAAGACCTGAGCAGCCGCCTCCACCCCACCCCCCACCCCCGACAACAGGACAGAGCCCGGCACATGGCTGCCCCTCAAAAAACGCCTGCAGAACAAATGAATGAAAAAACGAACAAGCTGTGGTCCACTGTGGATAAAACCCCGGTCGTTAAAGCCACGGAAAGACATCCCAGGGCAGAGAACTTCAGGATCTCCTAAGACGTACCTGCAAACCCCTCTTGAAAAGAAAAGGAAAAAGAACCGAGTCTAGGCCCGGACGCCAGAAAGGAGGCTCCAGGCATTTTCCCTGGAGAGTGGAGCGCTCCGAGTAACCCTCATCCCTTTTCCTAGGCTCTTGGGGGTTTCACTGTTTCCCCAGTTTGACGATGCCTGGCCTGCGATATCGTGACATTTTTTAAAAAACATGTGCTGTAGGCCAGCAGCTGTAGCTCCGATTCAGCCCCTAGCCTGGGAACCTCCATATGCAGTGGGTACGGCCCTAAAAAGCAAACTCCCCCCAAGAAAAAAAACATGGAGCCTGATGTTCGGAGACAAGAAGTAGGTCCCTGAGGCCCTGGTGGCCTGCCACCGCAGTCATCCCCTGCCCCCTGGCCCTGGCCTTCGGTACCTAGCCTGCCGCACTCCTCACGCTTGGTGAAGTACTTGAATCCGTTGGCTGCCCGCCGCTCAGCTTTCTCGTGCTTCTTTATGTGCCACGGCAGCTTGGTGGTGATGTTGGTCACAAAGTAGCAGCCGGTCCGGAGACAGTGGTAGTGCCCACGCATCCGGAACTCGCAGTGCTGCAGGGAAGGACAGGAGGCTCAGGACCGGGCAGGCGACTCTGGGCTGTGGCAGGCCCTTGGCACACATGTGTTCTGCCATGCTCAGAACCAGAAACACAATTGCGTAAAGACCTCTCGCGTGTTAAAAAACAGTATGTCCCTTTCTGTTCACTTGATTAAAACATTATACCTGGCATCGCTGCCATACCTCTCTGAACCCACACCCAGAGCAGACATCACTAATTTATCTGAGCACTCCTCTCTAGAGGCCCAGCCCTAAGCAGACATCATTAATCTATCGTAGCTCTCTTCTCTGTGCTCCCAGGTCTAGGCTCAGACTCCTCCTCGAGGCGCTCTGCCAGGAAGCCCCTGCAAGTCTCAGGGGTAGGCCTTTATAGTGAATCTGATCTGCCCTTCCTGTCTGGGGTACGGACAGTTCAAGCTCTTCATCTATCCAATGGGCCTATTTTAAAATTCTAGGCCTCTGAGGAAAGGCAGCCCGGCTGTTCCAGGACAGGCAGAATGATGCCAAGTGCACAGTGGCTGCCCAGCATATATATAGTCATCACCCAGGGCTGGGATGAAATGACAGATCTCACCACCTGCGCACCAATCTGATCCCCTGCCCAGGGGTCTCCAGGGACCCAGGGACAGACGGTGTCCTTTCCAGAGTCTGGAGGAGGCCAATTAAAAAAAGGCGTGAGAAATGGAGTCTCTGCCAGGAAGAGCCGTCCTGGGCCCTGCCCCCGCCCTGGCCCCGCCCGCCTTGCTGACCTGGTTGGGACAGAGGCACTGCAGGGAGTAGTAAGCAAACTGGTCTCGCACGTTCACCAGGTTGTTGTTGGGGTTGATGTGGTCCAGGCAGTGGGACTCGGCCTTGCCAGAGGTTTTGCAGACGTACTTGCAGTTCCCAAAGAGACAGTGGAAGTGGAACTTGTTGGCATACTTGCAGTCCGTTGCGAGGCAAGGATCGCTGGAATGAAACCACGGCCCAGAAGGTCATTGGCATTCCCAGTGCCCTCCCCGCCGGCGTCCTGACATTTGCTCGGGTTGAGGTTCCGCGCCCCAGTCCCCCATGATGCAGTCGAGGATGGCCCCGGCCTGTCCTCCCGTGTGGGAGGACGATGCGGCCAGAGGAGACTACAGATCCCAGCATGCACTCTGGCCTGCTTTTTGGAGCTCTGAGGGTGCATAAGGGATCGTATGCAGGCTGCCCAGAGCACTGCATGCTGGGACACGTAGTTTCCACGGCCACACCTCAGGATTATAGATAAGGATGGCTGCAATCACTTCTTGGATATGAAAATGAGGGACGGTGCTGCCAAACCTGGTGGGAGGCCAGCGAGAGCTTGGCTGACGTGGCACGGGCACTGCCCCAGCCGTGGCTGACTGACAGGGTGCAGATGGGTGGGCAGCCCTACCAGGAAGCTTTGCTACCACAGGGCCTCGGCCAGTGGGGACGTGTGCCTGGCGTCAGGTCCCGCTGCAGCTCACAGCTGCTGGGGCTTCCAGGGTCAGCTCCAGGCTGCCACCCACTCAGAGAACCTCACAAGCCAGCTGAGTGGTGGGCAAGTCCCACGGCTGGCCTACCCCTGAGCCGCAGCCCGCGCCCCGGAGCCCCGCCTCCCAGGCTGCAGGCAGGTGCTCCAGCCCTCTGCCCTGGCTGGCAACACGGCTGCCCTGACATAGGACTTGGGGTGGGACCTCCGACCAAGGCCAGGACGCTAGGAGGGCTGCCACTCTGGGGAGGTAAACAGAAGAAGGGAAGCTGGGGAAGGGACAGAGAGGAGCGCAGGTCCCCTTCCATGCCGTGGGCCCAGCCCCAGGTGCTCAGAGAGGGAGGACAGCTGCCACTCAGGCGGTGTGTGTTCACATCCAATTTATTACGTTTATTGAGAACAGGAAGCCGCACACATAATGATACAGAGTCACCGTTCTCGCCGCAAGGAGCCACCACCATCCAGTGACGAAGGTCCCTTCCACCCCTGAGAGCTCAGATCACTGTGTGGGGGGGGGGGGCCTGGAGGGGGGCCTAGCCCCCTCCCCCCACCACCTAAGACTCCGCTTGCCCAGCAGAGATTCAGCCGTGGGCGCGAGCCACAGAGACCAACGGGGAGGCCCGGAGGGAGACACAGCCCACCTAGCTGGGCGAGGACCGCCACTCCCAGCCCACCCAGGCTGGTCCTTGCAGCGTCACCACTGGCCTCTGAAACAGTGGCCGCTACCTCCACCCTCTCCCCCGAACCCGGCCACCTGCTCCAGGAACAGGCAGTGAGGTCTGAGCAGCAGCACCTTTGGCTAGAAGGGCATTGCCCGGTGACCAGGTCCCCGAGAGGCTGGGGACAGCCAGGGCTACCGCAGGGTGAGGCCGGGGCCTCCTCAGCTGCCCTTGCTAGCACCTACTCCCGAGACACACGGGGGACACAGGACTCCCGGCTCATCGAGGGACTCACTTCTCCTGGAACTGGAGGAATCCGGGTTTGACCTGGGGCTTGGCGTTCTCTAGAGAAGTCGTTGCCAAGGGCGAAGTGGGCAGGTGAGGCACTGACGCTGGAATCTGAGGCATCTGGGGTATGGTGGAAGCCAGCTGCTTCCAGGCGAGCAGGGTGGGGGTGGAGGGCACGGTGGCCAGGCTGGGAGCGGGCCCCTCCAGAGAGGAAACCGCGGCCGTGGTGACGGGAGGCGCTGGAGGGGACGAGGGGGCCAAGGAAGGTTTGGTCTCAGCGGCCGAGGCCGGGAAGGAAACCTCTGCATTGCCTTTCACCGCTCCTCCCTCTGTCCGGAAATGGAAGCTGCGAGAGGCAAAAGAGGGGAGTCTCAGGTGGGGAGTGGAGAGGGCCCTGGGCAGACGGGCCCTTACCTGGCATACCTGCCTGCGGCGTGTGACCCCATCACCAGCCCAGGGGCCCAACGTCCCCACCTCATCTCCAGCACCAGGTGCCAGAGGCCTGCCACCAGGAGAGAAGGACTGAGAGCAAACTGCGACCCCCTCTGACCTTGAACTTGGGCTCCTGGCCTACACCTTCCTACAGCTGACCCTCCCAAGGTGCTGTCCCTGCTCAAGAAGGGGTGGGGACAGCAGGTCCTGGCTCACAAAGCCCATCCTTCCAGAACCTGCTCCGAGATTTAAAGGCGGGAGCTGCAGCCGCCTGGGCAGTGAGAAGAGCCTGACCCGGGGCTTAGAGAGCAGCGAAGATCTGTCTTAAATGTTTACAAGTCGCGGGTTCAATTACAACAGGCGGCTGGGCTTGCTGCTTTTCGGCTCAATGAATTTTACAAATTAATTTCATTACTCTTAGGTCAAAGAGAGCCTGAAAGTGCAGCACTGGGGCTTGGAAAGGCCTTCGCCGAGGGTCCCTGCGGGGGTCAGAGCTGGGTGTCTCCAGCTGGCTCTGCGGGAAGCACCTGTGGGAGGGCTGATGGCTGCACCGGGCCGGGTGCAGAAGCAGCTGTTGCTCAAAGTGGGGCCCGGGTGGGCTCAGAGGACCGGGCTGGGGGCTGAGCCGATGGAAGGACGGGGAAGCCTGCTTTTTCCCGGGCAGCACCTGCCGAGGAGCCAGCTCAGCCTTGGAGGTCTGGTGACCATGCATGGCTCAGGGTCCTGCTTGGAAGGCGGTTAGAGGCCTGTGCAGCCCCCGGCCCCACCCAGTCCGGAGCTGGGCTGGGACGAATGGAGCTAGGTTTCCGGGGCCCGGGGACCCCCACTCACTTGGCGTGCTTGATGGCCCCGTCCAGGGTGCTGAAAAGCGCGCCGCACTCCTCCACCACGCAGTGGAAGTGGGCCTTGTGCAGGAAGTCGCACTGGGCGTCGCAGAAGTCCTTGGTGCCAAACCTGGCAGAGGAGCCAGCTGCTTAGAGGAGACCCTGAGGCTCTGGCGAGGCTGGGCTTGGGCGGGGGGCTGGCCCCGGGCCCCCGGCCCCCAGGGATGGGTGGGCGTGGCCTCCCCTCCGCCTTGCGCACCCCGCAAGCCCCTCACCTGCGAAGGTACACCTTCCAGGGCTCTGACAGCTTCTCCTGAACCAGCGCCTTCACGGCCTTGCCCAGGAAGGGGGAGGCCTCCCCGGCGGGGCTCCCCTCCACTTCCGTCTTGATATTCAACAGGCCGCCGAGGCTGGGGTTGCCCTGAGACATCTGCGAGGAGGACAGGCTCGTGCTTCAGGCCGGGGACCTCAGGACACTGACCGAGCTGCCTGGGGGGACAGTGGCAGCTCCGGGCCGCCAGGGGCCTCTCAAAACCCGACGAGACCGTCGTGGTGCCGGCAGCCAGCGGCGAGGACAGGAGGCCCGACGCCACGCGGCTTCGGCTCCGGCAGAGCCGGCTCTGAATGGCCACGGCCACGGGCGGCCTGTAGCACTGCCCGGGCCCCCAGGGAGCTGCCGGGGCTCCTCCACACAAACGCCGTGCCGCTCGGAGCCACCACTCAAGCCGAGGCCGAGACTCGGGGCACACACGCCAGCCCAGCGTCCCCCAGACTTCGCGACGACTCCCTGGTTATTTTCCTGCCAGGTTTTCAAAAGAAGTGCAGGAGGAGGAGGAGGGATGGGGGGAAGCCCCGCGAACTCCCTGAGAACAAGAGAAGGCGCACAAAGGCGGAGCAGAGAGGGAGGGAGGCTCGTGGGGTGAGAGGGAGACAGGCTGGCTGCTGAGGGAGCAGGGGGTGGGGGAGTCCGTGCCCAGGCCGGACCCACTCGGGGCGTGGGGCTCCGGCGGGAAGGGACGGGGGTGTGAGGACCCAAGAATGGAAAAGGGGAGCGAGAGAGCAGGCAGGGGAGGGAGGGGAGGTGGAGGGCGCGGGGCCGGGCCGGACCCCCACGCCGCCCGGGAGGTCCCGCCCAGGCCCGGCTCCCTCCTCGACAGTCACTTGTGTACAGTAACCAAATTAATCTTGCTGCAGTCAAATTTATCATGTGAAGGGGGAAAATATATTTGAGATGATGTATAATTTACAAAGACCCTGCATTATTTAAAATAAATATTCTGGAGCGACCTCCGCGGAAAGCGTCCGAGACCATTACTCAACCCGAAAAGTGGAAATTGATGCTTTGCTTCCACTTTAGTCACCCCCCCTAACTTTTCAAACAAACAAAAAAATATATAAAATAAATAAAATTAATAACTAAGAGCGAAAGAAGTTAGAGGGCGCTGGAAAAGCTTTTGGAGCCCTCCATCTGAAGGGAAAAAAAAAAAAGGGTGTCAGAGGCTGGAATATATTTCTTCAGCCAGTTCATTAAATTAATTTGTAAGCAGTGGCTCTGAAATTATATCCGATGAAAAATGGCCTCAAAATTTAAATGGTACAAACTCATCTTATTAGAGGCAAAACATTAAAAAACAAACACATCCCCCCCCCACCCCCCAGCACAGCTTTAATTTCTCCGGGAGGGGGAATGCGAGGCGTGTGATGGATGGTTCTTACCTTATTCATAAGCGAGGATAAAAGAGATGAATTTGCCGGGACTGCGTGGCCATTTGATTCATTACTGGAACACACAAACCAAGGGGCTTTAGCTCAGACGTACATGTACGTGGGACTGAGCCCAGAGACTCACCCTTCCCAGCCGACCCCCGGGGCTCCGGCCCCACCTGCTACATCTGCCTGGACAGGAGGACGACCCCTCGTCAGTGGGGTCGTGGGCCCCTGGCCCCGGTGCGGTCTGGCTCAGAGGGAGGGTGCTGTCCCCAAAGCCCCACTGCAGGGGGGCAGAGCTGGGCGGCCCGGGCCCGCCTCACCTGGGCTCCTTCAGAGTCAGGTCTAAACTGCGGTCCTGGGAGGCCTCGTGGGGACCTGGGGCGCCAGCACTCTCGCCGGGCTCCTGCTTCACCTGGGCTGGGGGGAACCTGGCCGGGGTGGCCTGCTGCCCGCTTCCTGCAGGGGAGGAGAGGGAAGACGCGTTAGAGGGACAGAGGGCCCCCTTGGGGCACAAACTGGAACCGCCCCCCCCACCCCGAGGGAGGGCAGCAGGCGGGGGTGGGCTGAGGTCCCTGGGGAGCCCCGGCTGCTGGTCAGCAGTTCTCCCCACTGACATGATCGCTGGTGACGCGTCCCCCTGTGTGGCAATTCTTCAAGTGATAATTATTGCAAAATTATGTCAAAGTTGTCCTGGCTCAGGGCCTCCTGGAGGAGAAGGGCGGGAGGCTGGGGAGGGGGCTGGCACGGGGGTGGGGGCCCTTCGCTTTCTCCACCGACTGTCAGAGTCAATTTGTGGGGCTGCCGCTTAGGCTTTTATTAAAGACTCTGTTAATGCTGAGGGAAAGTGGCAGATCTAGACTGGGAGCTGCGCCCCCTCCGCAGGTCCCGCCCCACTGTTGCCGGGGCGACGGCCCTGCCTTGCACTGAGCATGCCCAGGAGGGGCTTCTGCGCTGTCCGGGCTATGGAAGCTGACAGCCAATCAGAGCGGTTCAAACTATGTGACCTCGCCCGTCAAGCTGTCCAGGGCTGGGATATGAGGCCCGTCCTGGCCAGGCTGGGCTGGGCCCGGGGAGGATGCGGGGCGCTGGTGGGTGTGGGCACGGAAGGGGGGCAGAGGAAGGCCGGAGCCGGGTGGGCAGAGGATTCGGAAGGCCAGGCAGAGCAGGGCAGAAGAAGTTGCTGACAGGAACATGTCCACCGAGCCTTTCCCCATAATCCCCAAGTGACTGAAATATTAATCTGCCCCAAGGCGCTGCAGCTGACAGAGAGCTGCTGCACAGACAGCAAGTGGCATTTTATTAAAAAATAAAGGAAAACGGCCCCCTCCCCTTCGCTTGACCTTTCTTTTCGGGGAAGGAGCTTTATCCAAAGAAAAGAAGGTACGTGACAGTCTGGCCACCAAGCTCAGGGTGGCCCTGGAGGGGGCCCCGCCCCAGTCTGCAGGCACCTGGGGGGGGGGGCGTGGCCTGGGCAGCCCAGCCTGTCCCTCCCACACTTGGAATGGAAGGTGAGCCACTCCAAGCTGCCAGCTGATAGCAGCGCCCTGTTGGGAACACGAGTTTTCTGGTCTCAGAGTCCACATTCCAGGAGCTCCCAAAGCCCCTGGTCCAAGGTCCCCAGGGAAACAGAGCCCAGGGTCTCGTGCTGGGGGTGCTGGGTGGAGGCCTGGATGGGCTGCAGGACCCCTCGGTCTTGGCGGGCCTCGAGAGTCTCACAGAGGAGCAGGGCCCATGGCTCGGGAGACAGACTGCTGAGGTCCAAGTCGAGACTTGGCCACCTCCCAGGGGGTGTACGTGGGGACCGACAGTCACCCCCCCGGTTCCAGCAGCCCCGCAGGAGGACTGTCTTCTTCTCTGCCATGCCCCCAGCACCAGCTTGGTGCCTGGCTCTCCAGCAAGCTGCCCTCGGCAAGCACCCGTGGTTGATGAATGAAAGAACGAACGAACGAGTGAACCAAGCGACCTCAAGCCCCGGATGTGAGCCGAACCCTTCTTAAGGATTAGACCATCCACGCGGATGGTGCAAAACTGAAGTAAACAGAAAAGCAGAAGAAGAAAAAAGAAAAAGGGTAGAAAAAGTTAAAAAAAAGCAGAAAGCTTGAGAAAGGAGACGCACTCCCCACGACGAGCCAGAGGAGGTCCGAGGTGCCCCTCCCACACGGATGTGGCTCAAGTTAAAGAAATGCCAGCTGAAATCCAGTTCCAATTTCAAGCACTCAACAGCCGCGTACCAGTGGTCACCACACTGGACAGCACAGAACTGAACGTTCCCACCATCACAGAAAGGGCAACGGGTCAGCGCTGAGAGGGACAGCCCGGGAGGAGCACCCCAGGCCTTGAGGGGCTGTGCAGGCACCGACCCCCTGAGCATCCCTGCGGCGCCCCGGGCTGGACTCAGACGTGTCCCCTCCCGGTCACCTGGAGGAGGCCCCAGGGAAGGCCGGCGCTCTGGGAGGGCCCCCACTAGGGGTGGGCCTGGGGACTCGGCCGGGTGGAAGACCGGGGTGGGGTAGCTAGCAGTGGCCTGGGCTGCAGAGGCGCCCCGTGAGTCGGGATTTTGCCCCCGTTTCACCGATGAAAAGACAAGGATACAAAGAGCTGCCTGGGCTGGCTGGGCCACCAAGAGGAGCCCCAAACAGGAAATAAAGAAGACTGAGGCAGAGACCAGGCCAGCAGTAAAGACACTGCCAAGCCCCTGCTGCTCTGCCCGGCAAGACGCCGGGGAGCTCCCGGGGCCGGAGAACGCTTGCCTCCCGGGCAAGGGCCCAGCCCGCTCACCTGGGTCAAAGGTGGCAGAGGGTTTGAGGGCGGCCGCAGCCAGCCGGGCCATCATGGGCGAGATGAGGCCTTTGCTCGCAGAGATCCTCTCCATGATGGAGGCGGGGGGCACCGGGACAGAGGTGGCCGCCGCCGCTGCTGCCGCCGCTGGGGCCGAGTCGCCAGCTCCCGAGGCAGCCAGAGCGGGCGTGTCGGGGGTTACCGAGGCCACTGTTCCAGACGACATGGTACCCATGAGGCCGGGGGCCCCCACAGGCAGGGAGGCGCTGCCTCGGCCCGGGAGGATGGGGAAGTAGGGTGAGGAGGTGGGCAGACCCGAGTTGGAGAGGGCCAGCGCCAGGGGGATGGAGCCAGGCAGGCCCTGGGCCAGCAGCCCCGAGATCTTGCTGTTGGGAGGCTTGGTGGCGCCGGGCACCGCCTCGGAGGCGGCTGTGGCGGCGGCCAGGGAGGCAGAGGACTGCTGGCTGGTGGGCGAGGCGCTCAGGCTGGAGTTCTTGCTGCTCAAGGCAGAGAAGTCGACCAGGTCGTCGTTGCTGGACTCCTCGTGCTCCGTGTCCTTGGCGCCCAGCAGCGAGGGCGGCAGCCCCAGCACGCCGGAGCCGGAGGCGCGGATGTGCCGGCGCTCGTGCTTGCGCTTGTGCGAGGTCATCTGGCTGGTGGAAGTGAAGGTGAAGCCGCAGCCGGCGCGGATGCAGTGGAAGTGGTTGGTGGCCTTGCTGTACACGCAGCCCTCGTACTTGCACTCCTCGTACTTGTAGAACTTCTTGAAGCCGTCCTTGGCGTAGGCGTCGTCCTTGATGTGGTAGCTTTTGTGCTTCTCGATGTCACACTTGTTCTTGAAGGTGAATGTGCAGCCGGGGCGCCTGGATGGGACATCAGGAGCCTGTCGTGCGCCTCGTGGGGGCCAGGGGCAGGCCCCGCCCCACCCTGCTCCCACCATGGCCCTGGGAAGGACGGCCTCCTGGGGGAGGCCGGGCACGACACGAAGGCCTCGGTGCGGCCCTCCGCTCCTGCTCCTACTCGCCCGGGGAGCCGGGGCCCCGAGCCCCCCACGGGGCCCCAGGCCCTCGGGTCCCTGCCTTCCGTCCCCTCCCAAGCCGGGAAGCCCCCGGCCGCCTCCCACTCACCGGCAGTGGAAGTGCGTGGTCTTCTGCCCGTAGAACTGGCAGTCGGCCGTGCCGCAGTCCTCGGTGGCTCGGAAGCGCTGGAAACCGTCGTTGATGAGCTGGGTGTTCTTCTTATGGAAGTTCTCGTGGGTCATCACGTCCGACGTGCTCGTGTACACCTTGTTACAGCCCACCTGCAGGGGGCCAGAAGGGCGGTCAGGGAGGCCAGGCGGGGCCGAGGGCAGAGCGGCTATTCTGCTGGGTGCAGCTGGGGTCTCAGGCCACTGACCCTGCTCGGGGGCGCTTTGGCACCTGTCAACATCCAGCTGGTGGAACCAAGGAAGTTAATGCAGGAGGACCCCTCAGGCCCCCGTGTGGGGGCTGGGCTGTCATCAGAGACCCCCAGATACCTCCCCCGACATTCGTGGCAGCCCTGTCCTACACGAAGGCCCCACTCCGCGGCCCGACCGCTGAAGCCCCCAGGGGCGAGCAGGGCTGAACCCTAGGGCCCAGCGCTCACCTTTAGCCCAGGGACTTGTCTGGCGGATAGTTCCTGGCACAGGGCCCTCCCTACCCCACCCGAGCTGGGCCAAGGCAGGCAGCGTTGCCATATTGAGTAAAAACCAGTGGAATCTGAACACTCTTGAGGGTTGGGCCGTGCCAGTGTCTGCCTCATCTCAGAGCCGGGAGAGCGAGCCCCCCTCTCCTCCGGGGCCAGGTTGTTTCACGGAGCCCATAACAACCCCCTGACAAATGCCCGGGGGCGGGGGAGGCGTGGGGGCTGCTATTTGCAACCCAAAGTCGCTCCCCGCTGGACCTGACACCTTGAAAAAGCCCAGACTCTGCGTGGCATTAAAACAAAGAATTAAACAAAAACCTCCTCGGGAACCATTTGCAACGCTGCTCTTGGTGTTAAAGCCTGAAAAATGTCGGTCTGTATAAACAGCTCGCTGAATTTCACCCGCACCAAGTATGGCCATGGGGAAGGCCCCACCCTGGCCCACCAGACACTGCCCAAGCCCGAGCCTCGGGGACTCGGGAGAGAGGGCGGGGCCCTGCGGGGCGGGGCGGGGCCGGGCACCTGCATGCAGTGGTAGTGGGTGCTCTTCCCGTTGAGGTGGCAGCCGTGGTAGTAGACGCTGCAGTCGTCCAGCGGGCTGAAGCGCATGAAGCCGTGCTGCAGGGAGTTGTCGCGCTTCTTGTGCATGTTGTAATGGCGGATCACGTCCTGCTTGCTCGTGAACCTCTGCCGGGAGAGGGCCGGGCGGTCCCCTTATAGAGAACCCTGCCCGGGGTCACGGCCGCCAGGCCGCCCCGGGGCCAGCGCGCCAGACTCTGGAGGCAACACTGCCAAAGGTTCCAGCACACAGACTCTTCCCTGACCTCCCGCTAGTCTCCTGAGAGTCACGCCCAGAAGCAGAAAGGATGAATCGGGCCAGGCCTTTAAGGCAGGGGCTCGGACAGGGCAAAACGCACTTTGTCTAGGGCCACCTACAGGGCTCTGCCAGGCTGGGCGTCCTGGAGGGGCAGAGGGTCTGCACGGCCCGCACCCTCCTCCAGCTCACCGGCTCTGCACTTACCAGAGGGTAGCTTTGAACTAGGGGACAATCTAGCTGAACCTCTACATTATCACCTATAAAGTGGGGCGCTAGGGGAATCATCAGATAAGGAACCCAGGCCATGTGGTGCAGCCCCCGTGCCTGGCGGACTCAGTGGATGGGAGCGCAGATCATCATTCCCAGGACACAGGTGGCTCCAGATGCTATCAGGTGCCTGGGGACGCGGGCAGGCTGGTAGCTTTTCTGGGCTCTTCGCCGGCCCATGTTAAGTTCAAGTGGCCTGAATGGAAGCGAGCAACGCCACCCAGCTCCCCAGAGGCTCGGGGGGCAGGGCCAGCGCCCAGGGGACGTACCTGGTAGTTGCACTCGGGGTCGAGGCAGTGGTAGTGCTCGCGGTACTGGTAGGCGCAGTGGATGTGGCCGCAGTGCTGGCTGCCTGAGAACCTGCGGAGAAGGTGCCGGGGGGTGGGGGGGGCTCAGGCTCTCCAGAGGCCAGCTCCAGGGTCCTCAGCCTGAGCGGCTGAGAAGAGCCTGTGCCCATACTCCGGAGAAGTGCTGCTGGGGTGCAGCGGGCTCCGGGCCCCGGGCGGAGATGCGGGGGTGCAGAGGGAGTCTGCTTGGGTGAAGCGGTAGAGGCTGAGAAGGCGAGGGAATCCTAGACCTGCTGAGCTGCAGACCCGCCTCATCTGCCCTGGGAGAGCGTGCCAGTGGGGCACGGAGCCCGCTGCCAGGTGGGGAGGAGGAAGCGGGGCCAGCCCCGACGTCAGGGGACGAGACCTGGGACGGATGGGAGGAGACGGCGAAGGCAGAAGCCCCCGAGGTGGCCCAGGTGCCTCTTCTGCAGGTACTGCCTGCCCACCCATGACCCCGCGCTGGGCCAGGTGCTGGGGACCCAGGGGCCAGCCCAGGGCTCTGCGGCTGAGCAGCGTTAAAGGGCTCTCTCTGTCCTGCGCTTTCCTGACACTTGAAACAGTCCAGAGTTATGCATTTTTAAAGCACAGCATCTGTGTGGCTTCCCGTGGCAGGGAAGCCAACTCCACGGCCGGGAGCCCGAGCTGCCCAGCAGCCGCCTGCCGCCCAGAACAGTGCTGCCGGGGCGCGGTCCTCACAGCCTGGATGATGGCCACCTGGGGAGACCACACGGTGACAACGGCAAAAGAGGCGGTGGGAGGTGGCGGGAGAGTGAGGGAAACCCGCCTGGTAAGGGGGGAACCGCGTGCAAATAAATATGTAAGCGGAAGCTGCCAAAAGGGCCATCTGCTGAGGCACTAATAATAATGACAATAATAATAATAAAGAGAGCAGGGCAAAGCTGAGAAGACAGGGAGGGACAGGGGAGGGGGACACAGAGAGGGACGGGGCACGGCCCCGCCACGTGCGGCCCCACCAGTACTGGCCGCTGGGTCTGGGGAATCTGAAGAGGTGAAGGCGCTTCACCTGCCTACCCGCTGCCTCAAGCTGCAAAGGGGCAGTGGGAGTCGGGCGGTGAAGGTCAAGGCCTGGCCTGGGAAGCACACTGAAGCCACATCAGTGAGGATGGCTGCCCACACCCCTTTGCATCCCTGATGGTTCCACAGTGGCCTGTACCCCCCGCTGTGGCCAGGCCCTGCCATCGGGCCCTTTCGGGTACCCCAGCCCTGCCTGGGGTACAGCCACTTAAGGGCATGTGGTGGGGACCACATCGAGGGGGCGGGTGCTCTGAGGCGGGACGGAGAGCAGGCCCTCAGGGGAGTAGGGGAGCAGGAGTTCGGGCGGTGGGAGGCAGCCAGCACCCAGGTACTAGCAGTCAGATGGACCCAGGGGCCCCCAGGCCCAGGCGTCCCTGCCCTCGCCCACCTTCTCTCCACGGCAGTCCCGTCCCCAGGGGCCTACCTGGCAATATATTTCTGGTAAATGTTTACATCTTCGGTGACAGCTGGTTTATCTGTGGGCAGTCCGTTCCTGGCGAGAGACACACAGGGCACAGCCGATTAGCGGACGGGGTGGCCTCACGCCTCAGGAGCGTCTGGGGGGCAAGCTCCCTGCCCGGGGGCCCTGGCCATCCTGAGACGGGAGGGAGGGCAGGCCCTCCGGGGAGTCTGGCGGTGCTCTGGGCGCTTAGGGTAGGACTGGAAAAGTCTTCCAGCAGAAGACTGGCACAGGCTCAATGAGCCCACCTTCGGCCAGGGCAGGGCCGTGGTGAGCCGGCAGGGCCAGACGGCCCCCCCCCGATGGGCACAGGAAGCCTGGGAAGCTGGGGCCTGCCCACCCCCCCTTGCACAGAGGGAGTCGGGATGCTGCTGGGAGAGGGTACCAGGTACCACTGGGGAGACCCCGGGGGGAAGGGGGTGGGGAAAGCCTTCCCCCTGCGCGGGCAGCTCCCTAAATCCGCTCCTAGGTTTCTGGTCCTGCCCTCAGGAGGGCTGACTATGGGAGGGGTCTCACTCAGCCCCCCACACAGATCCATCAATCACTTTACTACTGCCTAGGGCTCCACACTGGGCATGCCCACCCCTCCCCAGCCTCCTACCTTCTCTTACTGCCCTTCCCACAGCCCAGGCTCTGAACCCGGAAGCCATGGCCACCAGCTCGGACCCCAGAGCCCCCAGCCCAGAGCGCAGCTTTCCCAGCCAACCCTAAGCCTGCAGCTGGCCTCCCCAGTGGGACAGAGAAAGCCCGTTGTGGGCACTGGGGTACAGTTCCCTGTGGTTCGCATGTCAGTAGGTGAGCCTGGGCCCAGAAGTACAGGTTCACAGGCCACTGCGATAAAGTGAAGATGGCAATGAAGTGAATCACACGCGTTTTGGGTTTCCCAGAGCATAGAAAAGTGACACCTACACCACACTGTAGTCTATTAAGTGTGCAATAGGTCTGAAAAAGTGACTCACATGCTTTAATTCAAAAATACTTTATTGCTGGAGTTCCCTGGTGGCTCAGTGGGTTAAGAACCTGGCACTGTCACTGTGGCTCGGGTTCAGTCTCTGGCCTGGGAACTTCCAAATGTTGTGGGTGCAGCCAAAAAAAAAAAAAACTTTATTGCTAAAAAATGCTGTCATCTGACAATGCAGAGTGGCCACAAAACTTTGATTTATAAAAATAATACGTGATATCTTGCAAAATGCAAGAAAACAAGGTGTGCCTGTACCCAGTGTGAGGCCATCATGTATGCAAAAGACGTGTGGTGTGTGGGTTGTGAACTGGGTCTGAGCGGCTATGTTGGCAGAGGAGACTGTGTGTGTGTGCGTGTGTGTGTGTGTGTAAGCACGTGTGTGAGAAGCTGGGTGCACAGTGGATGTGCGCGTGTGCCCCGGCCTTGAGCTTCCGAGGCAGGAAGGGGGTCTCCGGGCCACTCCAGCCCCGGGCCCAGGGCTGGCGGTGAGGGTGGGGCATGCCTTACTTGACGGTGGAGACGGTCCCCGTGGTGATAGAGTCCGTTTTGGAGAAGGTGGACTTCAGGTACTCGGGACTGTTGAAAGGCAGGGGGGCAGGTGGCTCGGGGCCTGGTCCGGGGGCGCTGGGAGCGGTGGGCACGCTGGCGAGGGGTGCGGGAGCCAGGCTGGGGGTGGGCAGGGCCTTGGCGGGGCCCGGCTTCTGGACGGCCCGGACGTCGTACTTGGACGGCCGGCCCACCTTGCCCGTCTTGAAGGCAATGGCCCCGCCCATGTCGGGGCTGCCCTCCCCGGGTTTGAAGAGGTGCAGGTACTTGACGTTCTCCAGGTCGTACTTGGACGGCTTCTTGTAGGCGCTCCCGTTCTGGGGCCGCAGGTTCTCACCCGTCTTCAGCTTCTGGATGAAGAAGTCGTACTTGGAGGCCCGGGCCACCAGGCCCTGCATGGGGACGCTGCTGTGTGAGGGCAGGGGCAGGATGGTGGCCTTGGTCTCCAGGTGTGCCGTGCTGCCGGGCAGCCTCAGGCCGGGCAGGGGGCCCACCACCTCCTTGCCGGCCCGGCCCTCGGCCGTGGTGCCGTGGGCCGGCCAGGACAGCTGCTCGCCGGCCTTGAGCTTGCGGATGTACTCCTCGTACTTGGAGAACCGCGCCCGCTTGCTGAGGGCGTCCTCGGAGGCAGGCAGCGCAGAGGAGGTGGCGGCCTCTGGGGTGGAGCCCGCGTGCAGCTTCTCGAAGCTGATCTTTCTGGCCAGCTCATCCCTCGTGTTCTGGTCGTCGTAGCCAAACATGCCCAGGAACTCGGTCATGGTGGAGGCTGCGTAGTCCCGCAGTGAGGACGCCTCTCCTACGGCAGGGGGGACAGGGGACGTCACCTCGGGGGGCGCGGGGCGGCCGAGGGACAGGACCCCACCCTCCCCACGGACGGAGGGGGCTGGCCTGGGGAGGGGGCAGAGTGGGACATGATCTATGGACATTTGGCTCACTTGTTAGGTTTTACGACTCTTAAATTAATTTGTTTAAAAAAAAAGTAATTAATACTGGGGTAAAATAAAACGAGTTCATCAATGCCAGGAAAATCAATTTCCTAAATGTTCTGGCCGATGGCTTTTCAGTACATTAAACAAAGTTTCATAAATGTCTCCGCTCTCTCGCCTTGGCCTAATATGAAAGAGAAGTCATTTTACTGGAAGTAAGGCCGGATCCCAACCTGCCTCCCGGGGTGCGGGGGAGAAGGGGGGCTGGGGACAGGTAGGGCTGGGAGCCCGTGGCTGGGCAGTCAGGAGGGACCCCAGGGACTGAGGGAACCCCCGGGGATGGGGTCGGGGTGGGGTTGGCTGAGTCTGCCCCAAGGACCCTCCCTGCGCCCCACAAATGGGCACAGAGGCCCCTGACCCCTGGGCGGAGGGAGGGCCTGCCCCAAGCCTCCCCAGGACTTCTCGGTCCCTGCCGGCATCCCATGCTGCTGATGGTCCCAGGGCCGGAGACCTGCCATGTTCACTCAGAACCCCCCCAACCAAGACTTAGGACGTGCAGAGTCCTTCAAACCTCCCCTGCAGTCATCCCCTGGTCCCTCTTGTTCCCGCACAGGAGTGGGCCACTCCAAGGACAGTCAGGGCCAGAGAGGCAGCGGCTGAGTGCAGCCCGTCTATGGCCCCACCGCATCCACACCCAGAAGCCCCTGCACACACACTCGAGCTCGCGTCCCTAGCAACCTTCCCAGATCCACAGACACATGCACGTGCAAATCACCCTAAACTCCACACCCGGCTCCCCAAGATGAGTCTCAGGATGACGGGGGCAACAGGACCCCCTTCCGCTCTGGCTGTTCCCTGGAGACAACCCCCTTCCCCCCAGAACCTTCCGCCACAGGAGGCCTGCAACTCCCAGCAAGCACACGCCTTCCTGCACAGCCCGCCTGGATCAGGAGTGAGTGCACACGGTGGGGGAGACCCACCTGGGCCCCAGGGGACACGTGTGTCCTCTCCACCCACGTCTGAGCCTGCACACGGGGGCGCACACGGCAGCGGGACCCCAGGCCTGGCCGGAGGAAGGTGCGGCAGAAGCAGGAGCGGGAGGGCCCGGACCCAGCAGGGCCGCAGAGGGGGGGTCTCCTCCCAGCCCGGCCCTCACCCGCCTGGAGGTGGTCTGAGAGCAGGGCTGGGCTCCAGCACAACAGAACACCTAGCGGCTCCCAGAAGGAGGTGGAGAGGGGGCCTGGGGGGCCTGGGACCGCCATCGGGTGAGGGGAGGATGGCCACGGGCAGCACCTGGCGCCCAAGGTGGGCCGAGTGACTCAAGGACCCGACAGACAGCTGTTCCTCTGGGCGAGGTGGCGGCGGGGGGGGGGGGGGCGCTGACCTGACCTCAAGCTGCTTGGGACTGGGGACCCAGCCTGGGAGGAGTGGGCTCTGGCCGCTAGATTCAGTGGCTCGGGGACCAGGGAAAGGGGCTAAAAATAGCTGAAGGCAGCTGAGTCCTCGCTATATATGGCAGGGAAACAGAAGGCTTTGAAGGGCAGGCGGCTTACAGCAGGGAGGGGGCCAGGCGGGGGTCCCAGGGGCAGCCCGGAGGCCTGCCTTCCTGAGCCCGCGGTGGGCAGCGAGGGCTCCGCTGGCTCCTCCTGTGCCCGGGGCTTCGCAGGTGCTCTGGTATCACCCCGCTGCCCCGAGGGCCTCAAACCCGAGGGCCGAGGCCTGGAGCCAGGAGGCTACTGGCAGTTCCAGCCCTGCCTCCCCAGATCTCCACTCCTCCGGGAGGGGCTGGGGCGCTGAGGGGACAGAGGCCCTCATCCCTGTCCCTGCCGCCTCCTCAGGCCCCACGCAATCACCTTGTGTCTGGAAACGGCAAGGGCTTTTCCTATCAGAGGAAACTGAAGGTCACACTTTTCCTCATTGATCTTGCAATGTTTGTTAATTACTCTGTCACTGATGTGGCGAAGGATAATTAAACAGCTCTGTTTATATCTTATATGCATAATTATGTGGCTGCGCAGGGCTCCCCGTGCAGGGAGGAGATGCGCCCCTTGCTGCAGGGGAAGGGGCGTGGGGAGCGGGCAGGGGAGGCTCGGGCCACCAGGCGCAGGCCGGGAGGGAGGCTAGGGAGCTGAGAAAAGACCCCAGGCCCCGAGTTCCAGTCCTAGCGGTGACCCCCTCCCACCCCGGACCCTAGGCCCTCGCTCCTCAGGGCAGAAGGAGCTCAGGGTGCCTCGGTGTCTAAGGACAAGCAGATGCACCAGAAAAGCCAGGCCTTAGCCATCTCCTGAGAAAGAGGTCGGCCAGGGGACCGTGTCCGGGGCCGGTGGGCAAAGTGCGATGAGCTGACTGAGCAGCACGCCCACACATACTGCCAAGTACTGCATCCCCGCCCCCAGCAGCCTCCTCCCTCTGCAGGTGCACGTGAACAGGCGTCTGCCTACACGCCGTCTGCCATCCATCCATCCATCCACCTGTCCACCCATCCATCCTCCATCCTCCATCCACTGCTTCCTGAAGACCCACTGTGTGTTCGGCAGCCCGTCCCAGCCCTGCTCACACACCCGGGAAGCTGCCTTCTCAGGTCCGTCCCTTCTCGCCCCCGCCGCCCCTCCCCTATTCCAGTCGTGACCTCGGCCCCCCAGCCCACCCCCCCTCAGGAGTCCTCCCGGAGTCAGAATGGGGGGGTCACGCTATCTGCAGCAACAGTGAGGGAAGGGGGTGCGCTCTGCGGACACCCCACTCCTTCCCTGCCCGGCCTCCCTCCTCGCAGGCCTTCAGACACCCACCTGAAGCCTGCTTGGCACTGGGGCCACTGTCATCCTTGGAGGCTGCCCCGTCCGAGTCCTTTTCCTCCACAACAGTGCCGTCCTTGGGGGGCTCTTCGCCGTGGTCCTCCTCGTCGCTGCAGCCCTGGGGCTGCACCATGTAGACGCCCTCGGGTGGCAGCTCCGGGCCCTCCCGGGCCACCCGCCCCAGCACGGGCGCGGGCGCCAGCTCCTCGCCGTACTCCCCGTTGACCCACTTCTCGATCACCGCCCGTCTCTTGTCCTCTTCGCTGCGGGGGGCCCGGGCCGCCCCCACCTCGGGGCCACTTCGCTCTTTTTCCCGGGGCCGCAGCGGGCTGCCCTCGGCGTGGGAGCCGGCCTCCGCCCCCTTCTCCACCACCACCTGGCGGCTCAGCTTGGCGCAGATGGCGTTGAGCTTCAGGCCGCCTTTGCGCTTGGCCGCCATCGCGGGCTTGCCTGCGGGCGGGTCGGAGCACCGGGTGCCTTCAGCTGCAGGGATGAAGGACAGGGGTCAGCAGCCCACAGGGCCGGCACGGCCAACCACCTCAACAGTCAGGGAGGAGGCCCTGCCCCTGGGTGCCCCAAACCAGAGGTCTCCCCGACCTCAGTTCCATCACACTGCCCCAAGATGGCCAGGTACACGTTTGTCCCCTCACTGGACCCTGAGCTGCATCCTCAGAGCCTGGCGCATTCTAGGCGGTTCTAGAAATATTTCATAGATGAACAAATGACCCTTCAAACCTAAGGGGCCTTCTTCTAAGCACCTGGCTCCTGGAAGCATCTTCTACACTTGTCAGCCCTGGAGCCCTCCTCTGAGAGCGGGCCAGCCATGCCCTGGGACAACAGAGGTCACGTGCCCTTTGATGCACAAGGACGCAGGGGCACGCGGGCTAGTGAGCTGTGGGACAAAGCTGGCACGGGACAGCAGCCTGACTCCACTTGAGAACTTCTGCCCCAGCACATGGCCTGCCGGAGCGGGCAGACAGAGCCGCGGGCCAGGGAGCAGCCACGCCGACTCCTGCCTACTGTCCCAGCAGCACCCGGCTGGCACCCTTCCCCACCTGCGCATCCCATCCCAAGCAACCTCTCTGCCCAGCCTGGTCCCTGGATCCCGCCCAACTCGAACCTCTGCTCTTTGGGAAGTCCTGGGGTCTGTCTGCTCCTTCTCCGCAGCCACGCAGGAACCCCCACCCCCCCACCCCCCAAAGCCTCCGTTTTCCCTCGCGAGGGTCCTCCTGGCCCCTTCAACCCTCTCTGAGCTCCTCTGGCCGTTTCCTATGGACTCCCCTTCTCCCCAGGCCTCGCACAGGGCTGTCCCGGGGCCGGGCTCCTCACCGCCCTCCCGGGGCCACTCATCTCCGCCGTGGACCCGTCTCTGCCCTCTTCGCCCCGGCCAGCTCCTGCAGCCCCGGGAGGCCTGGCTGGTCCCAGGACACCCACTCTCCGGCCCCGAGAAGCTGCAGCTCAACAGGCTGGGATTCCTTAGACTCCCAGCAGAAAGCCCAGAAGCTGCAGGAATGGTGCTTTGTCCCTGAACATGACAGCCCAACGCAAACGGCTCCCTCGTGGCTGCTGAGCGGGCCGCCCAGGGTCCTGGCGGCATCGGGCAAGACCATTCACCGTGCAGCCTGGGACCTGCCACAAAGGCCAAGAGAAGTGGACACCTGCACCTGTTTATTTGTGTATCTGTCTGTCCATCCGTCTGTCCACCCAATCACTTAGTGAACTCTCACTGAGGTGGCGCCAGGAGCGGGGCGGTGGCCACGGCAGGCACAGTCTTGGCTCACACTCCCTCTGTGCACGGGGAGCCTCATCGAAGCCTCTCGGTGGCAGGGCTCCCTCGTGCGTCCCTCAGCAGAGGCGTGGGCATGGCCGCGTCCCCACACAGGTCAAAAGTCTAAGCGAGGGCAGGGCTCTGCTCCCAAGTCCACGGTCAGAAGGGGTTTCACTCTAATGGATGGAGACCCTAAAAGCCCACACGCCCGGAAGCCATGGAGAGGCTTCCTCAGGGAGCAGTGGCCACACCCGTGCCAGGACCGCAGCCACAAGCAGACCGGTCTTGTACACATAGGCGGCTGTCCCTCCATACAGACAATGGCCAGCGGCCCCAGATCCTTGTCTTGAAGCTGCCGGGGCCCAGCGAGCCCAGTCCAGCCTCGAGGAGGATCTGCCTGGTTCACTTCCGTCCTCCTCGCCCTGTGGCGCTGGCTCTGCCGGGCCCCACCGTCAGCCTGGCCTGGTGCCCACTCTTCCCACAGCTGTCCTGCCCACACCCGGGTCTCCGAGCCTCCTCCTGGGTTCCTCCTCACAGCTCAGGACAGGGCCCCTCACCAGGACATCCCACCCCGACTGCTGGGCCAGCCGCCAGGGGACGCGCCGTCAGGTTTCCTCCAGCGGGCCTACGGGAGCAGGCCTCACCTGGCCCCCTCGTCCCCTGCCCTGGTGGAGAAGGCAAGGCCGGGAGTGGGGGAGCCTGCTCTATTTTTACCAGGAGGTAAGCAGCCAAGTGTGTATGGCAGACGGCAAATGAATCTATAAATATTTATCCCAAGGAAGAGGGAAGCAGAAGCTCCCAGGGCTGCACTTGCTGCTGGTGACACCCCCTCCCTGGGCCCCCACCCATCCTGGAGCCTCCTGGCACTTGGGTCCACCCAGCTCAGCCCACCCTCTCCTGATCTCGGCTGCGTGCCTGGCACAGTCCCTCTCGGGCCCCACCAGCTGCGGTGCAGCTGTGCACCCAGTGCCCGCCCCCCGCCCGCAGGCCCCTTTGCTCCGCCCACGCCCCCTACACCTGCCCTCCAGCTGCTGCTCTGCCCCAGCCCACCTGCCTTCCAGATGTTGCCCTCCCTCTGACTCTACCGCCGCTCCCAGGGGTGGAGGTGGAGGAGGCGTGTGGGGCCTGGGGTGCAGGGGAGGAGGCAAAGGCAGGCCTCACTCCTAAGTGCAAACGTGTGTGCGCCTGGGGATGCCGGGAGGGGGCTGCGGAAGGTTCAAGTTGCCCGCCCGTCCGCCTTCCGGCCCAACCCCTCCATCAGGGCCCTGGGACCTGCAGACTAGCCCCCTCGTGGTCTGACCCCAGGCTCCTGTCCATGTAAACATTCCCTTGACTTTCTTCCCTAAAATATAAACGCCGCGGCCAGGCCTCAATGGGAGGAAGCCATCCGTCCCCGGCCCTGTCACTGCCCCTTTCATCTCCTTCCCGCCACCAGGCTGCCCGCTGCTCTATTTACACTGGACACTTCCTCTGGGAACAATACTGCCCAGGAGGCAGGCCTGGGCCGCGGGGTGGGAAGGAGACTCCGAACTGCTTATACCCCCCCCGGGGGTGGGCGAGGGGGGACAGCTGCGATGGTCCCCGCAGGCCTGGGGAGAGGAGCAGGTGGGTGCCCCAGCGGCTCCCCCGTCTCCAGCCTCTGGCCCCAGTGGACAGGCCGGAACGAGCCCTGGGAGGCGGCCCAGCACCCCGGTGCGGCCCGGCCTCTGGGGTCAGACAGTCGTGAGCTCTGGGCCCGGGGCGAGCTTTCTGCCCGTGAAGGGGCTGCGGGACTGTAAGGTGAGAGGGCGCTTGTCTGTGCCGAGCAAGGGCCTGACAGGCAAGGTCCTGGGAAAAGACAGGTGAGACCGGCAGGGGACGAACAGGCAAGTGCGATGCCACAGCCGAGCGTGAGATCCCTGGACCGGAAACCATACCCGGCCCAGAAGAGGCCAGGGGCACCGGGCAGCGGGTACGCTGCCCGCTCAGCAACGAAGGGCCCCTCGCCGCCTCGCAGGGCCTGAGCCTCCCCTCCCCGGGCTGCAAACTCAACGGGCCCCCAGCAGGCAGCTCTTGTCTCCAAGCGGAGCGGGTGCTGCTCAGGACAAAGGGAGAGGGCTGGACTGTCCCTGCACCTGATGGGCGCCAGGTCCCCGTGCCTCATGAGGAACCCGTGAGCCAGGTACCGTCATCATCCCATTTGGCAGAGGAGAAAACTGATCCTGGAGCCGCGCAGACACTCCAGAGCCCCAGCTCACGGAGGCCGGGGCTCAGCAAGGGGCAGGGTTGCTCGCAGACCCCGGCCTCGCGGCCAGGCGCACCTCCTCCTCACCCCCCACTCCCGGTTCCCGTCACGCGGAGCCCCCTAAAGTGTTAACTGTGAAATGGTGCAGCAGATTGCTACAATAAATAATTTACTGATATTTATAAATATGCAAATCAGCCAGCTTCAGAAATCGAATGAAGGGAGGGCCTCGCGAGAAGCGCCCGTTATGGCAGGAACCTCATCGCTCCCTCCAAAGGCTGGGGAAGGCCAGCCAGGCTCCTGCCAGCTCCGGGGGGAGCGGGGGCTCCTGCAGCTGCACCTGGGCCCCTCGTCCCTGACCCCTGGGGACGGAGCGGGTGTCGGGGACGGCTCCACCCCTCGCCCGCTCGGTGCCAGGCCCTTCCCTGCCCTGGGCAGCCTGGGCTCAGGGGGACCAGAGGCTCCAGTGCCCACTGCCCGTGGCCGGGTCCTGGAGTCACTTGTCCTGTCTCGGGGGTGGGGGTTAGCCCCCAAGGGCTGGGCAGGCCTGGCAGCCCCTCCCCACCGGTGAGTAATGCGTTTTGGGGCCGGGCGGCCTGTCAGCTACCAGGCTCCGGGTGCTTTATGGGCTCTGCCTGGTGGCTCCGAACTCCCTGGTAGGAAATAAAGTTCTCCCTGCGCGTCCCTTCTAAACATTTCACTCAGTGGAAACGGTGTTTAAGAAAAATGAGGACATATTTCTTCCTAAGGATGCAGTGTCCCCTTTGGGCGGCCTAATGCCCGCTGTATATCAAGACCTGGCGAGGCAGGGGCCAGGCACCCGTCCCCTCAGGCGGGGGGTGGTCCAGGATCCGCCCACCTGCTGCCAGGCAGCTCAGGGGCCGCGGGCACCGCTGGGCCACGTTGGTGGCCGCCCTGGCCCACGCTGCCTAGGTAATACGGCAACTGGCCCGTCTGCACACCTCCTCTGTGCTGGGGACGGTGCTGACCAACTCAGCATCATGCCAGCGTTCCCCCAGCGTCCCCACACGGCCACCGTCCCGTCCCTTCTTCCGGACGAGAGAGCAGAGCCCGGCGAGGCCGTCAACTGTCACGGTCACCCAGAGACCGAGCCAGAGCCAGACCCCCACTGGGCTTGGACGTCTCCCCGTCTGAGACCCCACACATACCTCCCCCAGCCTCCCAGCTAGGGCGGGGGCGGCAATGTCGGAGCCTCCCTGCGCCCCCTAAGAACTTGAACTTGACACGCCGGGACGCTGTGCCTACATTCATTCAACAAACACTCAGAGAACCTTCCACAGGCCAGGCCCTGGGCTGAATTCCGAGGATGTGACACGAGCAGGTGGGCTGTCCTGGTTCCTGCTATCTGGACTGTTCAACTTAGACGAAGGGGCAGACGCTCAAGTCGGTGCACGTGTGATCACTGCGGTGGAAAGTCTCGGTGTCACAGGGGGCGGCGAGTCTGGAAGCAAGGGACGGTCCCCAGAGACACCTGTTCCTGGCCCTGCTCCCCTACGAGCTCCCTCGGGCTCCCCGCTCCCTCCTCCCTCTCCCCTCCCCCCACCACACAGCCCGTCTCCACCTCCCGCCCCATCATCCCAGCCAGGACCTGTCCCCAGGAGGATGTCCTTCCACCTGGGACCCAATCCCACCTCTCGCTCAGAAGAGAAGGGCCGCCGAGCTTTTGCGAGTGGGAGGAGAGGCCACTGCTCCCCAGGGCTCTCAGCCAGGTCCCCCGGGCCCCAACCGCTCCAAGTTGGGAAGTGGGGGGGCCTGGCCACCGGGCTCGACTTGCCCCCCTTTGTTTATTTATTTATTATGATTTTTTCGTCCAGTTAAAAGGTTTACTATCCAGACGCGTCTAAGTGGCCTCACTTAGCGTAAGTAACTCTATAAATCAGGGGAGCTGTTAGCATCCACCGCACAGGCTGGCTATCAATCTCCCCCAGGTCACAGCCAAACAGGAAGGGGAGAAAAAAGAGAGTTACCACCCAGGGGAGATTTAAAACACACACACACACACACACACACACGGCGCACACACAGAGTATGTGGGCACACACACACTCGGGCGTCTCTGTATTTGTACAGTTATATTACATTCACAATTGCACACGCAGAGTGGCCCGGAAACTGGCAGGGCTGCGTGCGGTCATGATAATAACGCTGACGCGGCTCCTACAGCTCGAAGGGGACACGGTCTGAGGGAGGGCACCCTCCGGTGGGCCCCCAGGGCCAGGCTCTCAGTGGCTGAGCTGCCCTGCCCAGGCGAGTGGCTCCGAAGGGCTGCGGAGAGGCCCTGCTCAGCCCCCTCCCCTTCTGCCCCCCCCACCTGTGCCAACCCCCGGGGGACCAAGCTTTCCCCCTCTGTGTGCCCGAGGCAGGCAGGCGGAGCCCCCGTTCCAGGGGCAGGGAGGCGGTCCGCTGCAGACCACTGACAGGTCCTCGCCCACCTGCCCAAGGCCGGGCACGCCCTGGCACAGGAGTCAAGAAGGGCAGTGCCACCCACAGGAGGGACCGGCCGCCGTGCAGAGTCCCGGAGGGAGCGACCTTTCCGCAGTGGCCTCAGGAATGCGTCACCTTCTCCCTGAGCAAGTGGAGCTGGACGTGCACAGAGCTTGGGCGCAGGCTCCCCACCCTGTGCCCAGAGAGGCCCCAGACCTAGGAGGCCCCGCTGGGAACTGGGGTCGGGGCGGGAGGGGGGGCGCTCCCGGGCACCCCTCGGCCTCTCCTGGCAGCCTGGGTGGGTCCCCAAGGCCAGGCCAGGAGGGAGGTCGGGAGACGGGCCCAGGCCCACCTCCGCTCCCACCTCGCCCACAGGCCTCCCCGGCTCACCCGCCCGCCTGCCCGCTGCGTCTCCCCGTGAACTCTATTTCTCTTTCCTCTCTGAAAACAACTGAGCTGTAAATACTGTTTAACCTTCTCCCCCCCTCCCCCCACCCCCTCCCCTCCGCACTATAAAAACACAAATATGCCATAACTCAGCCGGCCCGGCCGCCCAGCCTCCAACATGCCCTGCGCCCGGGCCTCTCAGGAAGGTCATTACAAACGACTTTCCGATTCACTGCTCCTGAAATAATTTTGTGTATTAAAACCTGAATCTGCACTTTCTGGGGCCGAAAGCCTCGCTTAATTATGGCGGGTGTCCTTGGGACGGACAGTGATCCTTCACTCGCCAGCCCGCGCTCCAGCCCTCCGCCCGCCAGCCCGCCCCCCTCCCTGGGCCCAATCTGTTTTCAAAGTGTGTCTGTCCTTTATTAAATTGTTTTCTTTTCCACATTATCAGTTGCCATGGAGACCTCATCTCTCGGATTATTTGAATTTCATTATATCTATTGATTTGGGAGCATTTCATCTTTTTTATTGTTTTTCTGTCAATTTTCAAAACGAATAACCATCTAATTTGCGTCAGTGCTGATTATGTTTGTCCCTCAATAGAGGTCGGCAGCTGCGCTGGGGAAACAAATCAATGAAAAACCATCATAAAACTCCCCACTCCAGTCTCCAGGATGTGTGGGTGACATTCCACGCCTGCGAGAGACACCCTCATCAGCTCCAAGTTCGGCGAGGGTGGCGGCAGCCCCGCTCCGCGTCCGCCTCCTCTGGCCTTAATATTTAATTCCGCGATTTGGGGCATTATTAGTGGTGTTTTTATTAGTGCGTGTGCATGTGAGTGTTTGGTGGTGGGCCGGCTGTGGCGTTAATTTGTGGGTGAGGCAGGGAAGCCCCGGAGAAGGGCAGCCCCGGTGCTGGGGGTGCGGTGGGAGGTGGACAACCCCCCGGGGGGGCTGGAGGCGGCGGGGTGGGGGGGGCGGGAAGGATACCCCGAGGAGGGGACAGGGCTGGGCTGGGAGGACCACAACGAGGGGCAGGAAACGGGGGGGGAATACAGACAGGGGACCGAGCGAAGGGGAGGAAAAGAGGGAATTCAAATTGCTTACTTTGTTGGTTTTTTTTAAATAATTTATGCAATTTTAAGCATTTATGTATAAATTTTTTAATAAGCCACCCTGGAGCAGGATGGCCATTAACATCCCAACGTCCTTCTGTCCAATGGGCTGGCGGAGAGGATCAATTTCTGAGAGTACTTTCCCTTTTTTATGACATGATAAAATGCTTTTAAAGCAACTTACACAAATATGGAAATTTTTTTTTCCTTTTTCCCCCGTCCCCTATCCCTTCCCCTAAGAGCCTTCCTATCCACCAGGGAGGGGGTACGCGCACACACTTGTGCTCCCGCTCGCTCTCCTGCAGGGGAGGGGGCTGGGGGGGCGGCCGGGAGAGGGCCCCAGTTCTAACTGGAACTGGCCGCCTGTCCTTCTAACAAGGGCATAAACTTTCATTACCCATGCACGCAGTCAAAGACAATTTAGGGAAACGCGCGGCTCGGAAAAGGAAAACCTCAGCGATTCGTGGCCCGCGCTGCCGCTGCCGCCATCTGGGGGCTGCTGCCGCTTCCAGCCTGCAGGGAAGCCGGGCCCCGAACTCCCGGCCTTGCCCCGCGAGGAGGCCGGGAGGGGCCCTCGGGGGAGGCAGCCGCAGGGGGAGAGGAGGGACCAGACGGAGCCCCGGGAGCACCCTGGCCTTGGGCAGGGCCCGGCCCCCTTGCTGGGGCTGCCCCCAGCACCCCTCTGCTGACCCCACAGGGCGCTTCCGTTCAGCCACGTGGTGCTGTCGCGGAGAGAGGCTTGGCTCTGTGGATGGACGGACAGACAGAAGGACCGAAAGAGGATGAAGCAGGAAACCTGGGGGCCCTGCAGGAGACCCAGAGGCTCTAGCACTGGGCTGGGGGCCAGAGTGCCTCTGGGTGTACAAGCTCGGGGGCACCGGCCTGGGACAGGGTGGCCTGGCCACCATCACCTGGACTCGAGACTCTAACTCCGAGATGGAGCCAAGCCTTGTGAGGCAGAGGGCAGGTGTCCTGTGTCCAGACCTGGGGACAATCCTTATTTCCGTGTCCTCTTTGCCCTGGAGGGGCCGAGGGGGGTGGTCCTGGTCCCCAGGGCGGGCGCCGCCCATCTCCAGCCCCCTGGGCACCCCTGGGCACCGGGACTTCGGCAGCTTTCAGATAAGACGGACTGACATTAGAAACGTGGCCCCTCTTCAAAGCCTGCCGCGTTAAGCAAGTGAAGTTTCTGCCCTGGACCTCAGTGTCCTCACCTGAGATGCAGGCTCGTGGAAGCGGTGACACGGGGTGACTCGCCTGGCACAGAGCCGAGTGTCCTGGTGCCTGCCACCGTAAGGATGGTGACTGCGGACAGGGCAGAGAGTCTGGCAGTGCCCGGCCCTGCCTTTGCCCAGATCGCCCAGCTCCCAACTTTCTCCTTGGACTCTCCCACTCTGGAGCCCGTGGGCCTCCTTCACGAGGCATCGCTCCCTCTGGGCGAGCCTGACTGCGGGCAGCCCAGGATGGGTCCCACGGGGTCCTAGGCCCTCAGCGGAAACAGCAAGGGAGCACCCCTGGTGTGGCCAGGCCACCCCCAGCCCTCAGTGGGGACACAAGCAGAGCAGAGCTGTGCCCACCCTCCTCCTCTTTGGTGCTCAGCGCCCCCCCCACAACTGTCATTAAAATAACAAGTTTCTGTTACAATCTAAACATTCCCACATCGCATAAAGGGTTATATTACACCCGAGTCACTCCCGGGCCCGTGTTTGCACAGAAAAGCTCACGGCAGGTCCCCCCTCCTGACGAAGTGACTTATTAAAGTTTAAACAGTAATTAACAGAACAATAAAAATAAAGGGATGTTTGGGGAGTCATAGCGCACACAGGGTTTTTGGCAGTGCCAGCAGTTTTTCAGTGCCCTGCGCTGGCAGCAAAACGCGACTGTGAGGCAGGGGGACGGAGGCCGGGGCCAGGCTGGGCCAGAGACACTCCAGGCCTAAAGGGTGAGAAACCGAGGGCCGAGCGGAGGGAGGAGACAAGAGGTCGGGGCGCCCTTGTGGGGTCTGGGCAGGGCCACCGGCCCCACTGAGATCCGGAGAAGCAGAGTGGGCACAGCGGGAGCAGGAGAGGCCACTGGCAGGAAATCCGCCGAGCCAGCTGGTGGAGGCTTTGTGATGCCAGAGCCCTGCTTGGCCCCAGGTGCTTTCTGGGAGTCCAGTGTCCTGGTCACGTCCAGCCACTCCGGCAGGGACCTGACCGGGGAGGTGTCCGGTACTCCGGCACCGTGGGCACTGCCAGACCCTGCGGTTAATGATCCTGGGGCTGGACCCTGGCCACTCTGCGGGTAGGTACCTCTCCCTGCTCTCAGGGGCAGGGCCGCGCGGCATCACACCCCTCAGAACTCTCCTGAAGCCAGTGGCCCCCGCCAAGCACGGGAAAGGACCCCGGGGAAAGGCCTCCTCTCCACCCTCTGGTGGGGGCAGACACCAGTTGGCCCAACCAATGCTGGGCCCCTCCTCAAGGGAGGAAGCCCCCAGCTCACTAGGCCAAGGTGGGGTCTTACTGGTGGAGCCCTCATCTGCAGAGGTTCTCAGGGAGCCAGGCCCCGGGGTCTGGCCTAAGACCAGGACACCCCACAGCTAGCAGGCCAGGCCGGTCATTCTTCACTTCTTCTGTTATTTTTCATTTTTTCTCTTTTTAGGGCTGTACCTGCGGCATATGGAAGTTCTCAGGCTAGGGGTTGAATCAGAGCTGCAGCTGCTGGCCAGCGCTGCAGCCATAGCAACTTGGGATCCGAGCCTCGTCTGAGCTGACCTACACCGCAGTTCAAGGCAAAACCGGATCCTTAACCCACCGAGCGGGGCCAGGGATTGAACGCATATCCTCATAGCTACTAGTCAGGTTCGTTACTGCTGAGCCACATCGGGAACTCCCCTGTCCTCTGTTCTCCCTGCACAATTTCCACCTAGAGGCTGATATCTGGCTGGGTGAGGGGAGCAGAGAAAGAGGGGGGAGCCTTCGGGAGAGGAGGGGCTTCACCTGGACGGGCTGGCAAGCTCAACACTTTTTCCTCAAAGCCTTGGGGGCAGGGGAAGAAGGGACAGCAGGAACCCTTAGTGGCCACAGGCACGTGTGTTGTCTCACACCAGCCAGGTGACAGGCTGGCCCCAGGCTTACCGGTTCCCCAAGCTGCGCTCTCACTCCTTCCTTCTCCCAGACCCCCTGGGCCCCGGCTGGCCGGGGTGCCCTCCCGGGCCGTCCTCTGACCTTACTACCCCGGGCCCCCGGCCGGTCCTGCTGCCCTCACCTGCCCGCTGCCCACGCCTGTCCTTCCTCTCCAAAGACGGCCTCCGTAGATCAGTGCTCTCTCCTCACCACAAAGCACCAGTTCCGAGTGGCTTTCCAAGTCGGCATCCTTCCCTCAGGTCCCCCCCCACTAGGACAGAGCAAAGGGTCCGACTGGGGGACAGCACCGGGACCATGACCGTGCTCTCCTGCGCCCTCTTGGCCTTCTCCATCTCCCTCGGGCTGCCGTGCGCCAACCTGCCCAGGGTCCTAGCTCTGCCGCAGTCTCCTTCCAACTCGAGGCCTGCCATCAGCAGCCCGGACCAGCGTCAAGCTCAGAAACCGGCCCCGGCCCCGGGCCTGGGGCAGGCTCCGGCCCAGGCTCACGGCGGCAGGGGCTGAGCTGAGCAGCTGCAAGCCACGCGTGGAGGTGAGACGCTAGGCTGAGGCCAGGGGCTGTCTCTACCTTGTGTCTCTTGGGATCTGGTTCCTGGGCGGCTGGCGGGCACAAAGGACAGGAACTCACGTTGGCTGGGCCTCTGGGGTGCCCAGCCATGCCAGTGCCTCTCACCTAGGCCCCTGCAGGCACAGCTGGCCAGAGGAGTACACGAGGCCCCAAGGACCTCAGTGCTGCCTGGACTCGGGGCACAGCCGGCGGCCTTCCTTTCCCGCCTTCCCAGGCAGAGCTCTTTGGGGCTCCACTCCCTGACTCGTGGTGGAGCGGGTCAGACTGAGGCAGCTCAAGAAGGGGGCAAGGCAAGGCTCCCCACGCCCCCAGCTGCCCTGCTCAGGAGCCAGGCTGGAGAGGTGGAGCTCAAACCCCCTCGATGCTGGAGGAGGCCGACTGCGTCCATCAGCGCCACAGCTTGGAGGAGGGGCAGGGAAGGTGTGCTGGGGGTTGGGGGGGGACTGGCAGGAGGCGGGGGCCCCAAGGAGGACAGGCGGGGACACGGGCCTTCGGACGGGTTCGCTCTAAGGTGGGCAAACTGGGAGCAGGCTGCGCTTCCTAAGCTGCTTTCTAGAAGCCCCCACCTTCTCCCCTGCCCCCCCCCCACCGCCCCACAGAGCAAGGAGCTCTGGCCAGAAAAGGAGCTCCCAGGTGGCAGCTATCAGGGCAGAGGCTGGTCTAGATTTGCGCAGAACTTTAGACCTGGAAGGGGTCTGAGGCCCGAGGGGTGGAGAGACTTCTGGAAAGACTGGGTCACTCGCTTGGCAGGAGCAAACAAACCCAGAGACCCAATTCCTGATGTGGGCCCTCCGGTGACCAGCAGATCAAACCGCTCTATGTTTGTGTATTAAGAGGGGATTTTCTGCAGCCCTTGGAGACCAGGGCCCATCAGCCCCAAATACCGCAAGAGGTCCCTAAGCCCCACGCTGGCCCGCCTGGGCAAGGACCCCCCCAGTGGCTCAGAACCAGCACCCCCGGAGTACAGGGCCTGGAATTCAGGCTCAGCTCTCCCGGGAAAGCGCAAGTAGCCTATGGCTCTACAACCAGGCTTATCCATGGGAAACGGGTAGCACGTGGGTGGGTGACCGTGTGGCACAGGGGTCGAGCTCAAGTGTCGGGAGGAGGGGCTGAGCCCCCCAGGACCTGTGAGTTACGCTTATGAAGGGGAAACAGGGCAAGCATCATTCTGGAATGAGGGGAGGGGGATGGGAGAAAAGTCCCTGGGCAGGGGAGCACAGCCTTAAGGCAGTCCCCGGAGAGGGGGTGCGGATGGCAGCAGGTGGCACAGGGGTGGTCTGGATGACACTGTCACCCCACCCTCCCTACAGCCCAGCTCCACAATCCCCTTGCCGAGGCCAATGACGAGGACATGAGGGGACTAATTTAGGAGTATTTTTAAAACTGCGGCCCTGGTGGAGGGGTTTAGCAGTTGTCAGCCATCTGGAGTAAGGAATTACCGTCACCTCCCTGATCCTACCGTCCCTAAACCCAAAGCTGGTTATGGCTCAAGGGGGAGGCAGCAGGTGGGTGGGGGTTGGGGCCCGTGCCAGGGAGGTGCCCGCGGGCCGGGAAGCACCTTCTGTGCCCTCAGAGGGGGACGAGGGTGCGGGGTGCCCGGGGGATGGGGACGGACGGCCCGTGTCCTCTGCGCCCACTCAGGCTCCCCCACCCGCTCACGCGCGCTCGCTCCCTGGGCCATGCCGGCTCGCGCAGGGGCCGTCAGGTAAATTAGATCTGAAAGCTGACAATTTCTGACCATATTTCCTTGATTATTTCAAACAAATGCACAGCAGCCGCTGTAAGGAGATTAAAGTGACATAAACGTCCCGAGTGGGAGGGGGGAGGGCAGAGGATTCAGGTCACCCCCATCCGTCCCCCGCCTGACAGACGCTATATCGCTATCCAATCCAATAAAAAGTCCCCCCCTTTTGCTTTAATTAATTTTACAGCTAGCTTGCTTAATTACTTTCAATCAAAATCCTCCTGCCATCGCAAAATTAGGGATGGTTGAGCTCCATTAGCCTAAATTCTTCATTTCCATATAGAAAAGAGGCTGTCTGCACAGCCAGCCTGGGCCCCTGGCAGGACAGACGCCCGTCTGCCCGCCCGCTGCCGGCCAGCCCGCCCCCAGCTTCCGCTCCACGGCCATCTCGGGCCCGGGCATCCCCCTCACCTCCTCCGCCCCTCTCCTTGGGTTCTGGCGGGTACACCCTCCCCCGCCCCCCACTCCTGCCCTGACCCCTGCAAGGCCTGCACCGCTAGGCCGGCTGCCGGCTGCCGGCCGGTTGCTCCCTCGAAAGGATGGCCCATCCTGGGACCCTGTTTCCCTGCGCGGGGGCCCCTGCTGCTCCCAGACCCGGGCAGACAGGTCTCCTGGGCCCTCGGCCTCCTCCATCCTCATGAGGCTGAACTCCCAGCCGGGCAGGACCACTTCCGGCCTTGGACACCACCCTGGAGGGTAAAGACCCCTGGAGCCCAGGGGTCCCTCTCCGCCACTTCCTGGCTGGAGTCCTCGCTCACTCTCAGAGCGGCTCCAGGACCAGCCGTGTGGAGCAGCCCCCTCCCCAGACCCCGGCACTCCTGGGGGGGTGGGACGTCGTGTGCGCCCCTGTTCGCCCTCCTGTACCCCGGTTCCCAGCCTGAGGCAGCTGCTCTGCGCCTCCAGCCCAGGCCCTGGGTCGGATGGGTGGCGGGTCTG
>PVHT021183551.1:2523312-2786932 GCA_004024745.2 Catagonus wagneri
AGCCCCCAACCTCAACTCCGGAAGCTCCACTTCAGGTTTTCCACGCTACAGCCCTGAGTGTCACCACAGGGTCCGGCCCAACCTGGGCTCCAGCTGATTAAGGATCTGCAACAGGATGCAGGGATTACAGTAAAACCCGGCTCCGGATCTCCAGGGGCAGAGGGCCAAGGCCTTGCTCGGGGAGCCCCCTCGCCTCCCCTTTCGCCCGCCACCTCCCTCTTAGCTGCCAAGGGCCAGGAAAGGCTGGGCCTTTGGGCCCTTGCTGGACCATGGAAACTGGATGACAAGGGGTGGCATGTGGGGCCCAGGCCAGGTCCGGCAGAAAGGTGGGACCCGGACGGGGTGGGGAAGGGGCGGACCCTTTACAGGGACAGGAACCCAGACAGGTCCTCCTTCTCGGGGAACCCAGATGAAGGCCTGACTTCCGGAAGCATCCTAAAGGCTCGGTGAGGTCCTTCCCGGGAGCAGGCTTTAGGGCCGCCCCGTGGCCATGGCTGAAGGACTGGCGTGGGGAGAGGTAGCTGAACCTGCTCCTCAGAAGCCAGTCTGGGACCCAGGGTCGGTGTGCAGGCTCCTGGCGGGACTTGTACTCATGGTTCAACTCAAGTCCTCCTTTGCCTGGGTCGGCTGAGGTTCTCCAGCATCTCCTATGGGCACCGTACCCGCTGGCCCTGGGGACCCAGGGAGGATGGTTTCAGGTATCAGGGAGCCTGGGTTTTAATGGGGAAGACGCGTCAGCACCAAAGCAGTCCCCACACCACTGAGGGCACAGAGGGGACGCCAACTGCGAGTTCTAGGAAGGCTTCCTGGTGTCCAGCCCCAGCCGCGCCCGGGAGGCCAGCAGGTGCAGGGGGTGGCAGGGGGTGGGGGTTGGGCTGAGGGGGTGACTCCCCTGGCCTCCTGCTCCTCCAGCCGGCCCGCCCGCCCTGCAGGTCTACATCCTCTCTCCTGCCCCCTCTTCAGTGAGTCATCAGCAAAGGGGACCAGGAGAGGCAGGAGCAGCCAGGGTCCTCCGTGGCACCTGACTTCCTGGTCGCCGTCCCTCCCCCTGGGGCAGAGCTGAGCCAAACCCCGATCCTGCCCCTGACGCACGCCTGGCACAGACAGGGCGAGCTGGCAGAAGGGTGATTGGAGGAGCAGGTTCTGGGTCAGTTGCCCAGACTTGAAGGGGGTCCTGCCACAGCGGGGTGCTGCAGCTCCCCATCCACCTCCAGCTGCCAGCCCGCCCCCGTGGAGCAGGGGCCACTTGCCACTCACCCTCACTTCCCCCTTCAGTTTGGGCCTGGCTACCCCTGCTCCTGCACATCCATCCCTCGGGGATCCTGGCTGAAATCTCGCTTCTTCCAGGAAGCCTTCCAGACTGCAGGGCCCCCTTCCTCTGCCCTCTCCTTGCACCCTGCTCCTTTAGACATCGCTTCTGTAATAACTGGGTTAATGACCCCTCTGTCTTGCAAGATCTAGCAGTGGGACGGGACCACTGTTTTAGCACAGCGCCTGACCCAATAAATCTTCTACTGAACAAATGCAGAAAATGAAGTGCTTCTCAAGTTCAAGAGGATAGAGCTGGGCTCGGGGGTGTGGCCTGACGTCTGTACCAAGCCCCGCGAGCTCCAGGACCTTCTCTCCCTGGGAGGGTGGGGACTCCCTGGGTGGGACTGAGGCTGAAACCCCTTCTCTCGGGTCTCTGGCCCTCTGGAGCCTCGGGCTCACCTCCAAATGCCCTTCACAGGGCTCTGCCTGGAGAACAAAAGAGGCCCCAGTTGTTCCCACATTTCTCTGGGAGAAGAGGCACAACTGTTGCCGGCCAGGCCCTTGCTGAATAAATCCAGCAACTGTTTGTAGTACAGTGTGAGTCCCTCGCTCTGCTCTAGTTGCTGTCCCAAAAAGGAGAAAAGGAAATCGAAAAAAGGTGGAGGAAAATCCCATCCCAAGCCCCGCGACCTCCCTGCGTACACCCACTATCGAGTCTGTCTGAAAACGTGATTAACACACAGAGGGCACAGGGACGGCCACCTGCCGCGGCAGACAACTGGGACAGCCGCAGCGGAGGGCGAGGCTGTGAGATCAGGACCCAAAAAAAGGAGGTGAGGGAGAGAAGGATGGGGCGGGGGACACAGGGCAAAGGGGAAGATCCAAGAAAAGGGGGAGACTCTGGAGGGCAGGGGAACGCCGGGCCCTGCCGCCGTCGCAGGCCAGTGCCCCGCGGGTGAGGGAAGGGAGAGGCCCGAGCACCCGGGGAAGGCTCCCGGAGGCCAGGCCCACGGGGAGGCAGGAGGTTGATGTGGGGGCCGCGGGGACACAACGACAGGGCGGGGAGGCACAGGAGGGAAAGAGAAGCTGACCGGAGAAGAGGGAGAGGGGTCTATTAAAAACCTCTCAGTGCATAACACAAAATGTCAGGGTTTATAGCTTCATTCTTGGCATTGCCAGGACTGAGAACCCTGCACAGAAATGTCACCGCTTGTCATGTTTAATCACCTGCTGTTTGTTAACACCTTCCCTGCAAGGAGCCTGTCTCAATCTGCCCCTGGGCCCCCCAGGGACCCGGAAGCAGAAAACATCCCCTCCTCCTTCCTGGTCCTGCCTCTGGGTCTCAAGGGACGAGCTCCACTCACCGTCCCATCTGAGGCCTCGCAGAGCCCCAAGGCCACCCCCTCCTCCCAGGCGGCCGGAGGAGGGGACTCGCGTGGTCCCGGCGAAGGGGCCAGTACCTCCGGCCGGGGATGCTGGGGTGCTCCCAGGCAGACTACCTTTCTGCCGCCCCTTGTGCCTGCCTATCCGGGGCTGCCTGGCCATCCTGCCCAAGCCACTCCTGTCGCCCCATCCCGGGTGTAAGACCAGATAGAAGAGGGCCCGCTCGGATCCCTACGGCCTGGAACTCACCAATCTGTCTGCTTGAATAGCAACTGCCATATAACATCTAACATTCAAAGCCACCATCCTTCCAGTTACAACCCGGGATCACACCATCTGTGGCTCTGGCTTGGCGCTCTCTCGGGGCGTGCTTTGCTAGGTTGTTTAGACTAGGAATTCTCAGTCCTACTGCCCCGCAATTCCTTCCTTGGGGGTGGGAGGTGGGAGCGGGCACGCAGACAGCATCAGGCTTCCCGAGAACACCTGGCTGCTCCCCACGCCTAAGAGCAGCGTGGGCTTAACACCAGGCGAGGGGCCGGGTCCTCCCCTCTCAGATCGCACCTACGTGAACTCAGCGCAGCCCCCAGGCTCCAACCCCATGCAGGGGCGGCTGTCTGCCAAGCCGCAAGTCGCTCCTGTCCAGGTCCCAAGGGAGCCCAGTTACTTCTAGAAGCGATGAAGACCAGTGGGGAGCTGAGGTTCAGGGGTCTCCCACGTCCCCGTCTTCCTCTCCAGCAAAATCCACGCTTACCCAAAAACACATCTGACAGGTCTGCACCCGCACACCCGTCCCGCCCGTTCGCTGAGACCTCCTTCCTGAAGAACCCTCGTCCAGTCTGTCCATTCCCATTTCAACAGAAACAAGTCAGAATGTGTTTCAACTTCCCTCCGACCCGTCCCTGCAAACAGACGGGGGCACCCCTGGCCCAGGAGGTGGACAGTAACGAATGCTTTCAGAGGCGGCTTCCTCCAAAAGGCTCAAAATGCCTCTGCAACCGCAACTGCATCGGACCTTGCAGGGAAGGCCCGGGACGTCTCCCCGTGTTGCGTTTGGAAACAGGTCCATGATGGCTCTGGGCCTCCCGTTGCCCCACTTGTGAGAAGAGACAACTTCCTGTGTCTTCAGGAGGGAAAGTGATGAGAAGAAATGGAGACCAGGGTGGTGTGTCCAGAGCCTCCCGGAAAAGGCACTGAGTACACCCGTGGGGTTTTGTCCTCATGATTCTACATGTTGCACCCTGTTCTCTACAAGCGGGACAGGGCTCAGTGTTACTGGGGGGGGGGGGCGCCGCAGCTGCAGGACCTTTCCCGTGCCCGGCAGGGACTCGGGCGGCGCCCTGTCCTGCCTGGGGAGGCGTGTGTGCAGCCCCGCTCGGGCCCACACGCCCCCGGCTGAACGCGGCCGACGGAGCCTGGAGGTTTTCAGTAGAACCGGTAACCCCACTGGGCTGAGCTCATTCTAGTTCAGGGGCTCGGGCTGTCCAGGACCCCTGGGGGGGGCAGCGTCCATCAGCCCATCCTCCTGCTCCCAGGTCTGAGGGGGTTCACGGGACGTGGGTCTTTCTGGTCCCGGGCCAACCAGGGCGGGAGGTCCCCATGTGACCCACTACGCGGTGTGACAGCTGGAAACTGCCCCCGAAGCCCCGCCCTCTCGGGTGACAAGAGAAGCGCTCCATCTTCCCGGGTGAACTGATGACACGGGGCCTTCTTGTGCCCTGCAAGGTCGCATCCCCCACCTCGGGGATCTGAAAAGCTGGGCCCCGTCCCTGAGGGGGACCCTGAGCACACACGGAGCATGTCCTCCCAACTCAGGAGGCCAGGGTGGAGCCCCGGAGGTGCCAGGAAGCAGGGCCCGACCTGAGGTTCGGGGACGCCCCCCCCGCCCCCGGTCTAGAACTGTCTTGTCCAAGCCACTTGTATTCAGCAGTTGAGCATGGCCTCCTGGCCAGGCCCCTGGTATAATCCTTTCATTAATTTACTATTCGATGGGAAATTACTCCTTACCCAGGAATATAAGTTTTCATCTTATTTTAAGTTCGATTCTTAAAGCAATTACCCAGGCATCTGGCAATGACTTCACCGCTGCGGCCGGGCCCTGGGGGGAGGAGAAGGGCAGCCCTGAAGCTGCACAGACCCCCGGCTCCCAGACTCGGAGGGGAGCTCGGAGAGAACAGGGAGCCCCCAAAAACTGTCCTGGGAGGAAGCAGGGGGCACACCGTCATCTCTGATACTTGCTGCTCGTGCAAACACTCTTTTCCAGCACCACCTGCCCCACGAACCTACTGGTGACAGTTGTTGAAAAGCCTCAGCAGCTGCTGCCGCGGGAGCATTTTCTATTTTTAATTGTTTGATCGGAATATTAACTCATCTAGGCCCGTTCCCAAGACAGAGCTCCCAGCCGGAGGGTTCCCCCCACCCATCCCCAGACCTTCCTTGCTCCCTCTCCAGCCAGAAGTCAACTTTGAAATTAATAACTGGAAGCACAGACCTCTGTGAGTTTACAAAGGATCAGAGTCACCAGGGAGAAATGGCAAGAAGGTCCTCACGGGCCAGGGTGGCCCTGAGCGGACCTCTGAGCTGCCGACCTGAGGCTCCAGGTGGAGGAGGGGACTCAAGCACCCACGGGCGCCGCCGCTCTTACCCGACCCCGCTTCTCCTGGCCACCCCTCCCACCGCTCCGGTCAGCGCCACTGACCCAGTCCGCTCCCCTGTCAACCTCAAGGGCGGGGCCGCTCAGGAGGCTTCCCAAGAGAAGGCACGCGGCTCTGGGCTCAGAAGGGCCGGGCCAGAGGCTGACTTTCCTTTCGGGGGGAGAAGCTGCCAGCAAGTCCTCTGTGGGGGCAACGCCAAGGGCTCCAGGCCCAGCCCCGACGGGAGAGTCACCCGCTCGGCCCGAGCCAAGCGCCACTCGGGCTTGAGAGGGACTGTGCTGCCAGGGACAAACTCAACCCCCGTGGCCCCCTACCCAGCACGGGGCCACCTGGCCTCCTCGCCCTCTGCGCCCTCAGCCCCCCTGTCACACTCTCCCCTCTCAAGGTCACAGGGCTGTCCACACCAGGAATATTTACTCACCAGACTGGCCCTGTTAGCAGCACTCACCACAAATATGCTTTCTGATAAAGTTGGCAGAAAAAAAAGTTCTAGGGCTGGAAACAATGTCAGAAATCATCCCCCACCCCCACCCGGCGCGGCTGAGGTGAGGCCCTGCGAGCAGGTCACACAGCAAGGGCCCTGGGGGAGGCCGCGGCCGTGCTCTCACTTTTCTCCTTCCTGTTTTACTTCCTAACATACAGCCTGTTGCCAAGGGACCAAGGGCTGGGGATGGTTCTAGGCCAGTGCCGGGTCCTGGCCCCCAAGAGGTGCAGCCCAGAGGCCGGGGGCCGGGGCGCGGCCCACGGCTAACTCCTGCCAGGAGCTCTCCTGGTGGCCTCTGGAGGAGGAGGCCGGGCGGCCTCTTACCTCTGTTTCTCCCCGGGCCCGTCTCACCTCGCTGAGCCCCCTTCCCGCCCGCCCGCCCTCCCTCTGTGCACATGGGCTTTAATGTTTTTATTACCTGTTTGACTCGCTGCCTTATTGCTTCTCCCCTTAATGGGGCCGTAACCGTGGAAACGAGGAATAAACGGCCACCAGAAAATGAGATGATTAAACAGGTCACCCTGGCAAAACAAACTCTGCCAAGGAGCCTCTGGGGGTGGGGAGGGCAGGCTCCTCCCCCACTCCCCACGGCCCGAAGGCTCGGACCAGACCTGGGACCGGTGTCCCTTGCTCTGGAACTGGGGCAGATACGGTGGGGCGCCCCCTGCTGGGCGGTGTGGCACGCGGCCAATCTCCCCGGGGCCGCCCCGCAAGGCTCCCCTTCCCACGGGCTGTGGGCCTTGAGCTCGGGGCTGACGGGGTGGCCAGGAGGAAAGCACTGGTCTAGAGGGACATGAAGGTCACTGCCAGGGAAAAGATGCAAAGTTCTAGAATTCTCTCCCTGCTGGCTTCCTGGACGTCTCTGGCTTTCTCACTGCGCTGGAGCTCCCCTCCCCCCATCTAATGCATCTGCTGGTCTCAGGCAGCATCTCCCACCTCAGGGCCCCTTAGTTCACAGAGAAAGCCCTACAAGAAAAGGCCAGCGTAGGCCAAAGCTCAACGCTGGGCAGTTTCCTCTGGGAATCCCTGGTCTTTGGAGCCAAAAAAATTGTGTCCGTTCCACCTCTGGGCCAACCTGCTTCCACAAAGCCTCAGGCCAGCCAGCAACAAGACAGGGCCCTCTGCACTTCAGGAAGGGGTCTCGGTAGCTGAGGGCAGGTGGCACCGGCCAAGACCGTGGGGCCCCGGGGAGGTAGGTAGCCTGTAGGGCATTCTAGAACAGACCCCCAGAGCCAGCCCAGGAGCAGCCCAAACATCATGCCAGGGGGCAGAGGTCCGAGGCCCTGGCCACGCGGGGTGGGCTTCAGTAAGAGACACACACCCCTTCTTTCTTTTTCTTAGATTTAGGGCTGCACCCGTTGCACATGGACGCTTCCGGGCTCGGGGGTCAAAACTGAGCTGCAGCTGCTGGCCTACGCCACAGCCATGGCAGTGCCAGATCCGAGGCGCATCTGTGACCTACGCTGCTCATGGCAACACGGGATCCCTGACCTACTGAGCAGGGCCGGGGATCAAACCTGTCTCCTCGGGGATACTAGTCGGACTCGTTTCCGCTGAGGCCTTCTTTCTGGCCTCACTCCCTGTACTGCATCCATCCAGCCGGAGGGGTCCTGGGACCGGGAACAGACCCAGAGAGGACAGGCCTGCTGCAGTGAGGTCTGGGGACACGGAGACGGGCAAGGAGCAAGCGGAGAAGCGGCCCAGACCACCTAGTGGCTACTGCCCTCCTGTCCCCTCCAGGGCAGCCGACCCAGGGTGCCAGGTCTGATTGCACACCAAGACCCTCCCGGCCCCAAACCACAGTCATGGTTAGGCGCTACCGTGGGGCCTCCCGCCAACCATTCAGTCACCGCCCGGCTTCCTCCTTATGCCGCCTTTGCCCCTTCGTGTCATCTCTGATGCCAGACCCACTCTTTCCTGTAAACCAGGCTGTAGAAAGCTCTCAAGGAGCTAAAGCCCAGGTCACCAGGGAATCAGCCAAATGCTTCCCGCCTGCCTCCTGCTGCCCCCACTGAGAGGCTGGGGAGGCACTTGGCGAAGAGGCACACCAGTCAATCAATTCCACCAGCACTAACAGTGGGAAGGCGCTGGACCAGCCCTGGACCGCGCACTGGGAGGAGATGTGGACGCTGAGCTAATTCCAGTGGTCGCCACTGAGAACAGCAGTAGCAGAGAAAAGCAGGGCTTCTGGCCTTGGCCTCTTGGGACAGGGTACTGAAGCCTGAGCGCCGCCCTGACACACCGATGTCATGGGCATAACCAGATCCTCAGCGCAGCCGGCCCCCAGCCAACCTCTGATCTCTATCTCTTTCCAGGGCCAACTGGGTGTGAGGCTGCAAAGGGGGAGGGGAAGAGGTAGGCAGGAGGGCCTGGCCTTAGGGAGCTGGGTGGCCTGGGCCAAAAGGGGCAGAAAACTGTGGTTGAATAATGGGAAGCAAGAGTTCTGCTCTGCCAGGAGTCAGGGAGGCAGGGGGACGCGCGAGAGAGGAGAGGGCCGCGGACGTCTAGAAGGCGTGCGTGATGCAGGGAACACGTCAGCCTATCTCCATCTGTCCCAGTACCTCCCATCCTTTATCAAGTTCAAAGGCCACTCTTTGACAAAGCTCCCTGGGCTCTCGGCCTCAGCGCTCCCCTGCCTGGTGTGACAGATAAACACACCCGTCTCCCTCCACCAGGCCGACCCCGGAAACCTGGGAAGGACCAGGTGGCCCTGGTTTCCACGGCTCCTGCAGTGAGTGCTCCCCAAGGTTCACCTGTGTGGCCTTCCTTCCCCTTCAGGGGCTCTGTCCCCATGGGCCCGGGGTATAAGGGCACTCTGCTGTGCTCGGGCAGCCAGAGGGGTGGACGCTGGGCCACCAAGCTGCCACCTTTCCCGGTCAATCCGAGGGAAGCCGTCTCCGCTCCGTTGCACACGGGGACCACCAGCCCTCCTCCTCCTCCTCCTCCTCCTCCTCCTCCCTGGCTCCTTCCTCCTCCGGCTGTACCCTGGCCCGGCTACCCCGGAACAGCTGCTGCTTGCCTTGGGGACCCACAGGCTGTAATTACTACAGAGCAACTTCCTTCCCCCCTGAAGATGAGGAGGAAGAGAAGGAAAAGGAGGAGAGGGAGGAGGTGTGGCAGCAGCCAGGGAAGACAGGGCTTTTTTTTTTTTTTTTTTGCTTTTTAGGGCCGTACCCACAGCTTATGGAGGTTCCCAGGCTAGGGGTCGAATTGGAGCTGTAGCTGCTGGCCTGCGCCACAGCCACAGCCACGCCAGATCCGAGCCACGTCTGCAACCTACACCACAGCTCACAGCAATGCTGGATCCTTAACCCACTGAGCAAGGCCAGGGATCGAACCTGCATCCTCATGGATGCTAGTTCTGCTGAGCCATGACGGGAACTCCCAGACAAGGTTTAAAAACCAGCTCAGAGAGGGCAGCGTAAAGGACAAGGCTTGGGGTCTGGGGCGGGGGAGTGGGGGTGGGGAAGAAATGGCCTGACTATTCTAAGAAGAGGGGCCGGTCATCAGAGGCGGCTGATGGAGGGGGCAGGCGCACCACTAACCTGGCAGGGTCGGGGGAAGAGGTGGAGTCCAGGCCCCACCCAATCCCCTGCCCAGGGACTTGAGCCAGGGGCAGCAGCAGCTTTAATGAGGAGATGCTGCTGCCGTGACTCAGCCTTCCAAAGGTGCCTCCATTTATTTTATTTTTCCATCGTAAAAACCCAAGCTGCGACTCAGCCAGACTCCCCGGCCGTGGGGGATGGAGGAACACGGAGGCCCCGGGAGAGGTCTAACTAACTGGCCCCAGTGCCCCTCTTAGACCGGAGGGGTCTAAGAGTCCATTCCCCTGGCTGGTCCCCACGGCAACGGGGCCCGGGATGCGGTCCCTCTGGGGAGCCATCAGACCTGCCCTCACCGCCGCTGCCGCCTGTCGCGGGGAGAATGGCTGACACCAGGCCTTTGATCCAGAGTTTTGCTCCGATACCTTATGACTCGGGCCGGGGCTGGTTCAAGGGGCCACTTGACAATCCACAGCTGCCTGTGTCAAATGCTTTCTTCCCAAGAGAAGGTCCAAGAGTGAGCGTCCCCATCAGCCACTCGACCCCTCCCCCAGGACGGCCCCAGCACACCCCCTCGGTAATACCAGCTTGGAGTCAGAGAACCGGGGACCTTAAAGGTCATCCGAGGCTCAAGCCCCTCCAAACGTCACAGCCAGCCTCAGTCTGAACGGTACCAGGAAACGTGTCACTTCCGAGACGGCCGGGTCTGTCCTTGGCCTTGACTGCTCCTTCCTGCCAAGATGGCACCGAAGCGCCTGCCCCCTGCCGCAGACTGGCAAAACCGGTGCTCAGCCTCACGGCAGGGCCTGGCCCCAGCTTAGACTGGTCGAGTGGGTGTATCTGGCCAAGTAAAGGCTTGACAACCTGCTCTGCCCCAAGCCTGCCACGGATCTCTTCTTTCAGAAACAACACGGGAACCCTCCCAGGCCCCAGCAGACACCGGGTCTGCCGTGTAACCAGAGCCAGCAAGGTTCCTAGAAGCCTCCACTCCCGGGCAAGGCCCTGGCCTTGAACGGGTGGCTCGCAGAAGTTCCGAGAGTCGGGACTGACGCTCAGAGTAGCAGGGGCTGGGTTGGGGAAGCCCAGGTCTTTGCTCTCTGGGGTCAGATCCCGCCTGGAAGATCTGCGGCCTTTCTTCTCCTTCCTTGAGAACGGGCGCCCTCAAATCACATAGCTACCCGCCACATCCCGCTCCAAGAACCGGGCTCCTGAGCCCACCCGTCTCAGTTTCCTTGACGCCATCGTCCCTGGCCTTGTCCAAGAGGAGGCCGCACCAGGATACAACGTGTCTGTATGCGGCACAAGTAGTGGGGTCCAGCCTGGAGCCCCAGCAGAGCTTATCCCAAGGGAAAAGAAGTGGGCCCGGCTCAGAGAGCAGCCCTGTTTCCTTCCACTGACCCGCCTCGACGACACGGCTGCAGCCACGGCGCCCAGTGGGCAGGGCTGCCCCTCAAGGCTGCCCTGTGCTCCCTGGCCATCCCTTTGAACTTTCTCTCCCGCCTATTTGGCCTTTGACCTGGCAAAGCCTACCCTGGATCCTCTGATGGACGGCTCCAGCCCCTCCCCGTCTTCCGGGGAGAGTGGAGCAATTTACAACCAGGTCCCCAGGAATCGAGGGCCAGCTGCTTCTCCGAGCTCTGCTGCTATTTCAAAGCCATTTTCACCCTGGCCTCCAGTTTTTCTCAGGGCCTAGGAATCAGCCTAGCGGGGCCTAATCCTGGGGAGCTTCCCAACTGCAGCGCGGATTTACCTGTGTCTGAAAGCGCCCTCCCGCCTCCCCTCCCCCTTCCCGCTCCCTCCCCCAGGGAAATCACTCTAAAAGGGCCTAATGGAACCGTGTCCTCCTCTCTTCCTCTCTCTCCTCCCTCCCTCTCTTTCTTCCTCTTTCCTTTTTTTTTATTAGCATTTGTGGAATTTATTCCCAAACTCTCCTAATCTTCCGTACACAACCATTTGATTTGCATAACCCAACCCCCTCTCATAAAAACTGGCTGCTGGTTTAATTAAAAAATGTAAATTTGCTGTCATCTCGGGGCCTGGTGAATTAGGACGACATCGGCATTTTTTATTGCTAAAGACGTCCAGAATGATCCAGCCCTTGGCTGAACTATGGTGGAAGAAAAGGGGTCCACGTGGCCCCGAGGGGCTTGAGGTCCTGCTGTCCCCTCCTGAGACGCCCTAGTTCTCCCATCACCGACTGGCTTAGGGCTGGAGTGCTCCAGAACCTAGACCTGTCTGGGGCTGGAGGCGACGAGAACCCACAATCTAGTGCTTACTGAGTCCCTGGTGCCAGCAACCCTTTGGGGCCTGGGTCTCCAGCCTTGCGCTGTGCCAGAGAGGCCCTGGGCAGAAGCTGCCCACGATGCCCCCACAGAAGGGGGTCCCTCACCACACCAGCAATGAGCCCTGGCCAGAAGTGAGGTCCCCTGTCCCTGGCTGCGTCCAGAAGGACATTCCAGAGGCTGAGGAAAGAGGAGCGTGGAGCTGGCTCAGAGACAGGCTCAGAGGGGACCTCAGAGTTCTCACCTGGTTCCCCTTTTTTGTGAAGAGGGGAAAAAGTGCTTTTCTTCTGAAGTTCAGAGATTAAGTGAAACTTCCAAGTTCAAAGAAAAGGCTGAGACGCTATCACCAGATGACTCCTCCAGGAAACAGTCAGAACTTTGACACCCTGGACCTCCCCTCACTGAGTGGCCAGAGTCCAGGCCTGGGTGCTCCCGGGAGTGCCCTGCTCCAGCTACGGGAGGGACCAGCTGACCTCAGGGGCCCTTGTAACTTCTAGGAATAGTTTCCAGAGCCTGTCCCTAGAGTGCTGGGGGAAATAAGCTGCTGGGAGAGATGCTACAAGAGGTTCTGCCACCTGCAGGCCCTCTCTCCAGTTGGGGACACCCCACAGAAGGGCTTTGGAGTCGGGGCCCAACAGCAGGCTGGCACAGGGCAGGAGGAGGATGGATGCCAGCTCCAAGTGGCATCTGGGTTGCAAAGAGGAAGGTGAGGAGGGCCTGACTTCCAGCTGCATAATGCCTGGGTCCCACGGGCTCGCCCACCAGTGGAGGCCCACCTGTCCCAGGCGGGGGGGGGGGGGTACGTTACCACGGGCCCCGTCCATAAGGCCTGCTTCTTACCTGGGATGGGTGGGGGCGCCAATTCTGAAGAAAGGGGGTGGGGCCTGGGAGGGGGTGATGAGACAGCTGACTAGAGGTGGCGGCAGGCTGCCTCTCTGTGGGAGCGAAGGACAGGGAGCGGCAGGGTGGCAGCGGTGGCCTTAGACACCTTAACCACTTTGCCCAGCAGGGGGTGTAGCACCCTTCCTGGGCACAGAGGTCCACATCAAAGGTGCCAAGATCACACCTGGCTGGATGTAGTCTTAAAATTCCTTCCCCCACAAACACACCCTTCCTCCTTCCCAAAGCCAGGTGCCATGTCCCGTCACCCATCCCGAGCCTTTCGGCGCTGCCTCCTGTCCTCTCTGCCCAACTCCCCTTTGACTTCAGAAGGTCAAATGTCAGCTCATGGGTCCCCAGGGGCAACGCCATGAACTTGGGCCATTTATAAACAACGACCCTAACAGCCGCGCGTACCTTCTTCTGTAAATGAGACAGAAAGGTTCAGAAATCAAGCTCAATGAATTATCAACTTGTTTACCACTGACTTCTTTTAAAAACATCTAGGAAGAAGACAGCGCATTTGTCAGCCTAGGACCTGAAGGTCCTGGCCACAATTCCAGTTCAGTACTGAGGCTGATGGAAACTCCGAGGAACTTAGAAGTCAGCCTCACTCTGGATGCGGACTGGAACCTCAGATGGGAAGAGAAGAAAAACGCTGAACAAAATCTGATTAAAACCAGTACAACACCAAAATCGGCGCATAAACTCTGCTCCAGGCCAGCACTATGCTATCTGGAAACCTGACCTGGGCGCCATGCCAGGGCCCCCCCAAAACCCAGACCCAAGGGCTAAGGGGAATGGGACAGAGTCCGGGGCCCCTCACTTTGAACTGATAACAGCCGCCTCATCCCACGGATTCTCAGGTGAAAAATACTCATTAGCCATAATAAGCAGCTTGATCATCCGACACAGCCTTGTCCCAAATAAATTAAATTCCTTTACCTTGAGACAGTCGCCCCGAAACCAGACTAACCACCTTTCCCAACAGGACGCTGCTTTCAAAAACTCAACCACCCCCCACTAAAAAAATAAAAACACACACCCCACAGCCAGACACATAGAGATCTTTGCTGGGGAAAAGAAAACACAGAAAAAAACACGGAGCCATTCAAAAAACACGGAGAACAAAAACCCCCACAAAAAACCCCTAAATCCTCTCTCTGGGTGCCCCCCAGCTCCCTCTCCCCTCGGTTCTTTCACAATGACAAGCATCAAATTAGTCACAGTCACTAAGCAAGTAACAAATAATAACAATAATATCATCCGAAGCCTCGCAATCCAGAAACCAGGGCGAGAAGCGCAGCCGGCACCAGACCCTCTCCAGGCCAGCCCCCACCCCCTGCTCAGCTGCTACCTCATTGGGCTAAAAATAATAACTTCCGTAAAAGAACCGAAAGAAAAGCGAAAGAGCCTCCCCCGGTTCCCACCGGCCGGTACCTGAACCAAGATCCATTCTTCTCTCTTTGGTCCCAAACTCTTCGAGGAACGCCAAAAAAAGAAGGAGAAAGAAAAGAAATCGGTTTAGTCTCTCGCAGTGCCCCCCACTCCCCACCCCAGCCTCCCCCCTCCGCGCTCCGCACCCTCCCCCCACCCCCATCGAGGGGCAGTCAGGTCCCCGGGACTGGGACTGGGGGAGAAATGAGAAAGGGGACCGAGAAGGGACAGCGAAAGTTTCTCCCTCCCTCCCTTCTCGCTCTCGCGCTCCGGCATTGCACACTCAAAGCAGCTCCTCTCTGCTCTCGAGTTTATTAAACTAAAAGAGAAACTATTTATAGACGCAGCCCGGGTCTGGGGGCCCTGCCTGCCAGCCAGGCCGAGGGGCGCCCCCACCCGCGCCCGGCCCGGCCCGGCCCGGCTCCCGCCGCCCCCGCCCCGCCCCGCCGCGCCGCGCCCCCCGCCCGGGTAGGGGGCCCCGCGACGGCGCCCCCTGCCCTCCCCCGCCCCACTCCGGTACTCACCATAGTCGGAGAGTCGAAAGCCGAATTCACTTAAATAATCAACTTTCATAATACTTAATTAATGCCTAATTGCAACTGATTACTCCCCGAATAACAAGTTGTTTTAAAGCCCTGATGTCATTGCTCCTGACGGTAACACTCAGGGTAACAGTTTGGCAGGAGGGAGCGGGCGGGCGGGAGCGGCCGGGGGCGCTGCCAGGCGCCGAGGTGATTGGCAGGGCGGCCGCGGCACCGCCTCCTCCGGGCCGGGCCCGCGCCGCCCCGGCAGGTGAAAGAGCAGTGCTCGGCCCGCGCGCGCGCGCGCGCGCCCGGCCGCCCGCCCGCCGGGATGCCGGAGTGAATGGGCTCGCGCTCGCCCGCCCCGCGCCCTTGCGCGCGCCTCCGTCCGTTCCCGCGCGCGCGCCCCCAGCGCTCTCTCTCACTCGCGCGCGCCCGCTCGCGCGCGGATCGGCCTCAGCGCACCGGCTCGGGCTGCCGGCCTTATTGGCTCAGCGATTGCCCAAGCCTTAGACTTCGCGAGGAGGGAGGCGGGGACTCGGCGTCCGGGGCCGGGAGGGAGGGGGGAAGCGGGCGGGGGCGCGGCGGTCCGAGAGATGCCCGCGCCCGGCGCTCGCGTTCCCGCGCCAACTCTGACCGGGCGCCGGCGGGGGCGCGCTCGCACGCTCCCCACTGCGCTCCGGCCCCGCGAGCGCGACTCGACGGCGGCCGCGTGTTGAACTCACTCCGCGGCGCCGGGCGGCCGAGGGCTCGCGGCGCGCGCGCGACCGAACAAACTTTTCCGCGCGGGCGGAGGCGGGGGTGAGCGCCGCGGGGTCGCGCCCACCGAACCGCGCACCCTCGTGCCCCCGCACTTTGGCGCTCCCCTCGGATTCGGGTGTCGGGACCCCAGGGGTTTTGGTCCTTCCTCATCTCTGAACCTCCTCCTGTTGCAGTTGGTGGTGGCGGTTTTGAGTTCTGAGAAGAAAAGACTGGGGTTGATGGGCCTGGATGTGCTGGGGCAGACGCTGGCTTCAGAGTGCGGGGATTCCCGGCCTAGGGCTTTGCCTTTAAATGGGCCCTGGCACCCTTCTCCCCCCTAGTCTCAACCCCTGCTCGCCGGCGTGCCCCTCCTCATCTCTGCCCTTGGGACCTTTCTCCTCCTCCTCCTGCCCTGCAGTTCAGCCTCCAGCCCCGTGGCTGGGACGCAATTTGCAGGGCGCAGGGGGTCGGTGGCGCCCAGCACCTCCTTGCTCCCTCACCCTGCCTTGGCGTCCTCGGAGCGCCCCCACCACGGATCCGCGCTGTCACTTGGGATTCCAACCCGCCCCCTTGCCCCGGCCGGATGCCCACGCAGGGCTCTAGCACTCAGGGGCACAGACACCCCTCAACCAAGCAGCCATCGTCCAGCTCCTTGCCTCTCTGACATGCTGGCACTCACTTCCTGTCTGCCAGTTCATCCCCGGACCACGTCGGTGGGTCTTTCTTTCCCTAGTGTCCCTGCTGCGGCCAGGTACACTGAGATTCCTTCAGTCTTAGTCACCTAAGTGACCCGCTGCTGGGAGGCCAGGAAGGAGGCAGGCGCAAAAAGGTGGGCAGTTTCGCTAGTGCAGTACCTGGCTCTCACTGTCCCTGGCTCTCCCTCTGTTCCTTCTAAACCCACCCTGCTGCCTTCCTTCCCCCTCCTGTTTCAGGGGAGGCCACACTGCCTTCAATGAGGGGAGGGGACCAGAGCCCGGATTTTCTTTTCTCCGGTCTTCGGGCAGCATTCAGCAAAATGGCCCTGGACTATTTTTGCAATATTTCTATTTTGCAAAGGGAGGGCCCAAGGAGGCCTTGGGGCAAGAAATCAGGGAGTTAACGATCTACTCTTTCTCCCACTTTCCCCTTATTTTTCTTTTTTTCTGCTTTTTTATTTTTTAAGGGCTGCACCCAAGGCATATGGAGGTTCCCAGGCTGGGAGTCAAGTCAGAGCTCTAGCTGCTGGCCACAGCCACAGCAATGCATGATCCGAGCCACAGCTCATGACAGTCCCAGTTCCTTAACCCACTGAGCGAGGCCTGGGATCAAACCTGAATTCTCATGGATACCAGTTGGGTTCGTTAACCGCTGAGCCACCATGGGAACTCCTCTCCTTATTTTTCTTCTTCTTCTCTAAAATTGCACTTTGGTTTCAACCGGCCTGACAGGGAGGTTGACGTCCCTCCCCTATTTGACTCCCGCCACCCACCCCATGCCTTCTTGGCAACCCCCGTTCCTGGTTGTCATACAACCCTCTAGCCTTTGGGCCTGCTCCATCCTTCTGTAGGAATAGCTGCTGGAGAGGCCCAGGAACACCAAGTGTCCCCCCAGCCCTAAAACCCTGAATAAGGGAGTGGAGCTCCTTAAACAGACTAAGCCACGTGCTACCCAGAGGATGCTGGCACAGGGCAGTCAGGAAGTGAGGACCAACCAGGAGCTTCTCCTTGCCACACGGCATCTCAGAGGGCACCTCGGCATCCAGGACGTGCCTCTGGGTGCTCCCACCCAGAGGCACGTCCAAAGCAAGGGTGACAGCTTGAGGTTGTAACAACAGGCAGTCAAGCCCAAATCCCACTCCTGAGTGTCTGCTTCCCCATCTGGGCAATTGGGAGGCAGAAGGAAGCCTGAAGACACAGGGCTGAAAGGGTGACTTCTGGGTGCATGCGAAGTGTGCATGTACGGGGAGCTCCCTGCGTATGCGACCCATGCGGCCTGCTGGCTGCCTATACACGTCCTCCAGGCTTCTGCTGATGGTGGAAAGGGCGTGGGAAGGCGTGCCTTCCACTGACCCACGCAGCGTCAGTGGGATTGGCTGCCCGATAACTCTGGGGCCTCTAGTGACCAAGGCTGGAGAGAAATGGCTGAAGGGAGAAAACTAAGAGAGCCAGAAGGAAGGCGGGCAGGGAGGACTGGCTAGAGGGGCCCGTCAGGCACAACCAGGGGCAGGAGGAGGTGTAAGCTGTCCGGAGAGCCTCAGCTCTGCCAAGATCATGGCCACAGTCAGCCACCGCAGTCTGAAGAGGCTCTGCCCGAGTGAGGGGCCTTCCTGGTGGAGAAAGGGCCCGAGAGGCTCGGAAAATGAGGCCATCTTGGGTGCTATGATTTGAGACTTGAGGACACTGAGCCGCTGAGATCGTGCAGGTGAGTCAGAGGCCACGGAATGAAGGGGTTCCCCAATTTCTCTTTCTCTGGGGGGTGTGCTCATGGGAAGGGGAGAGACCCAGAACTCGGGCAGCTTTGAGCCTATGGCCCATTCTGCCTTAGGAACCCTGATGGGGTGACACCCTTTCGGCCCTGACGCCAGGCCACAGTTTCTGTGCTTGGGGCCCGGCAGATAGAAAGCCCAACAGCACAGACCCTCTGGACCTGAGGTCCTGGGCCCAGAGCCACCAGCTTCTCTTCGCGCCTCATCCCCACGGGAAAACACGGACCTGCACGGCAACATCCGGCCCGCCAGGCCCCTCACAGGGGCCCAGGGGAACCCGTCGGCCCTCCCCAGGCAGGCTGCCCTGACTGCTGGCTCCCGGGGCCCTGGCATCCCCAGTTTGCTCACTCCTTCCCTCTCCCTCCCGAGCCCGGGGCCTTCTCGCTCAGCAGCCTGTTTACACACCAGGTATCTCATGCTTTATCTGCTCTCATTTTGAATTTGTAACTTTCACATAAACTTGAACAAAGCTCCTTTTGTTCCCACACCCCACCCCAGGATCCCAATAAACTGGTTCCCTTTGAGGCGACTGGGCCAGGGCACAGCAGCCTTGGCCAGACGACCGTGTGTGTATGTGAACAAGCATGTTCGCACCTGCGAGGCAGTCCGCGTGTTTGCATGTGAGCTGACGGCGGGGAGGGTGTCGGGGAGAGCCCTGGGCAGGCAGAGTGTGGATCGGAGGGGTGGTGGGGACAGGGGCCAGAGCCCAGACGCCAGGGCAGGGGGACCTGGAGGGTCTGCCGGCAGGGCCCGCGAGGTCACGGTGCCCCTGGTGGCTGGGTGTCCGGGCAGGGAGTCAACAGGGATGAAGAGGAGACAAAAGGGCAGAGAGGCGCAGCCAAGCAGGTGGAGGCCGAGTGAGGGGCTGAGGCCAGGCCCAAGCTAAGCGTAAGGCAGCTACGGGGACTTGCATTATGGCGGGAGAGGGGCTGGCAGAGCCTCACGCTCGGCCCCATAATCCTGTTAGCCAGCAATCTCCATTCCGAAAGAGCTTCATTTCTTTGTGAATATTTGTAAACTAGATATCTAATGGAAAATTATAGGAAAATTATAGTGAAATTCATGACGGAGAAATCCGATTATCCCTAATTCAATTATGCCATCTTAGCCCACACAGCACATTTCCCATTTTTTTCCCATAAATACCGATGCCAGGGGTCCCGGTAATCAAATAAAATTGAAAATCATCTTCCCATTAAATTCAATTAGCCGCAATTTCTAAAGCCTATCAGAGATTTTAATTACTAAATTATAAAATTCTCCAATGCTAAATTGAAACCAAAAAAATTGCACATCCTTATATTTCAGAGAAAAAAAAAAAAGGGGGGCCAGCAAAATCCTTGGAAAACGCCCTCCTCTCTGTGCCCAGCTCCAAAGCAGGTTCTTCCCCCCACCGGAGGGACCGCACGCTGCTGCCCACTCACCAGGCAGGGGACGAAGCCAGGGGCGGAGGAGAGGGGCCTGTCCAGGGAGGGCTGAGGCAGGTTAATTTAGCAGCGGGGCAAAGCACAACCCCAACCCCAAGCAGCCAGGGCTGGGCTGGCCTCTAGAGAGGGTCTGCCTTCCTCACTGGCTGTCCTGGCTCCTGACATGCCCTCAGCTCTGTCCCCCACCAAGAGCGAGGCCTCCAACTGCCACCTTTTCGGCTCGTGGACATGGCTCGGGCCCAGGTCACAGCCTGGCCTTGGGGCTCTGCACGGTTCTAGGGCAGCTGAGCAGAGGCAGCCGGTTTCTGACACGGGGCGCCAGCCGGGCCCCCAGGTGGCCTGGGCTGGGCCGGAGGTGGAAGCAGGATGGCGCCCCATGCTGAGGGTGGCCAGACGTCATGGGAGGGTTCCGTGGCCCCGAGCCTTCTCCAGAACATTCCCAGGAGCCATGGGTCCTGGCAGTGGAGCAGCCTCCTGGGAGAAGGGCAGGGAATGGACATGGCCCAAAGCCGGCTTCTCCCTGCACTTCCAGCTCATTCCCTGCCCCTACCCTCTTCTGGGAAGCTGGCCGCCTGACCTGGCCAGAAGGGATACCCTTGCCCTGTGGGAGCGCTCACTCTTTCACCCCCATCTCCTTTTAGGGAAGCGCTGGCCATGACCCCAACACTCCTTCCCCTCCCCCCCCCACCCTCCCCCACAGGCCACTTACCCTGCTCTAAAGGCTGATCTAGGAGTCAGAAGAGCCCGGGGAGGTGGCATCGGTGGTAGCATAAAGTGACCCTAGGTCTGAAACCCATGGTGGGTGGCTGGGTGGGCAGCTGCCGGGGCGGGAGGGCGGTTTCAGGACAGCCAGTAGCAGAGCTGCCGACAGCCCAGCACCCAGGGAACAGGGAGCAGGTTTAATTTGCCAGGCAGTCAGGAGTGCCAGCAGGGGAGGCACCCGCAAACAAAACAAAAACAAAAAAGTTAATTATCTTTGGCTTTTTCTTAATAAATATCCAAACTGGCCCGGCCGGATCCTCCGCTTTAGAGGGAGAGAGAAGAAGGAGGAAAAAAACCCCAAACCAAATCCAACAGACTCATTCTCCACCTTTCCCTTTGTCTCTCTCATCCTGTATTTATCTCTTATCAGGGGCAGGAACAGTTTCACATTAATTCCCAAATTTTGCAAGTGCAAGAGTGTGGCCACAAAAAGTTGTGGGGTTTTTTTTGTTTGTTTGTTTGTTTTTAAGTTTTGCGGAGGGACAGTGGGCATGTGACGAGGAAAGAGGCAGATGGGAGGAAGAAAGGCGAGAAAAAACAGGACAGAAGCAAAGGAGAGAGTGAGCAAAGGACAGAAGGAAAGCGAGAGAAGAAAAGACACAGAAAGTGTGATGCTGGGAGCCCAGCTAGTTGCACTGGCCCTGGGGGCACGGCCCAGCCTGTGGCCCCAACCTGGGCAGGGACCTGTTCTGGAATGTTGTGCTGGCATTTTATTTCAGTTACAATTATCAGCTACGGGAGATAATGGGGATTTTTCATTTTAAAGCTCCAAACCACCCAGGTCTCATTGGCCGCCTGGGCTCCCCTCTTGCTGCTGGTACCTGTAGCTGTTCCAACCCTCCCGGAGCCTGGCTGGGGAAGGGGTGGGGAGTGGGGGGCAGAGGTTGGCCGGGCTGCTGAGTGTGAGACTGTTCCGTGAGGAATCCCAAGTGTACCTGGGGAGAGAGACACGTGCTGCCAGCTGGGCCTGCGTGTTTGGACGGTACTTACACATGCCTGAGCCCATATGCTGTTGGAAACATCTGGTAGGGCACCAGAGGGGTGGTGGGGGCGGCCAGGACACCAGGCAGTCCCTCCCATAGCATGGGCACCGGCGTCCTACACCCTGGGTTCAAACCCCAGCTCCATCTCTCACCAGCTGTGCAACCAGAATCAAGTCACTGACCCTCTCTGAGCCTCCATTTTCTCCGCATGGATCATAATTAGGGATTGCGTGGGGCTTAGTGTCGGGGAGAATGGAGAGTGAATGCTGATGAGTGCGGGCTTTTCTTCTGGGGCGATGGAAAGAGTCTAAAATTAGACAGTGGTGATGGTGGCACAACCTTGTGAAAATACTAAAAACCACTGACCTGTACAGTTGGCATGTGAATTATATCTCAGTAAAGTGGTTATAAAAAAGTGGGGACAAAAAAGGGGAATGATAATGGCACTTTCTGCATAGAGCTGTGATAAGGACATACCCAACACAGAGCCTGGCACAGAGGACGCGCTCAAGGAGGATTCGTGATTAGGAAGTAATCTGGGCCAGGGGAGACGGGCTGGCATCCCGGGTCCGGGCTGGCATCTGTGAATGTAGGCTGCTGGGACTGACAAATGTCTATCTACCTGGGTCCCTGGTGCCGGGCCAGCAGGCTCTCAAGCAGCTGACCTGTCCCCCACCCCCCAAAACTCAGTACTTGGTTGGGGCTCCTGGGCGACCGCTCCCTGGCAGGGATGGGAGGGTGCACGGCCCTCCTCCCACCTCCCTGCCTGGGTCCCTGGAGAGGAGGCTGCCCACCGTGGCAGGCCGACTCTGCGCTCGCTCTCCCCGTCTCACAGAGCACTCGTATTTTCCATGTGCAGCAGACCGTGAATTCACCTTCATACTAGTTACAGGGTTATTTAGCTTCTCCTGACACTGACAATCACCAAACTTTAATTCGCTGCTTGGCTTCTCCCTGCTGCGCCCTCTGCCCACCCCCCAAATCCCTGGGAGAGGAGGGGAAGACCCCAGGTCCGGCCCCCTCTTGCCAAAGCCTGCCCTTCGGAGTGATGGAGTGATGGGAGGAGGGGGTGGTCAGAAGGAGAAGCCGACGGGCAGAGGGCAGGGGAGCGAGTAGGGCGGGAGAGAGGAGGTAGCACCAGGGCTTCCATCCCGCTCCTCTGGCCTGACATTAATGTATTCAGCCCAACGTCCAGCCTGTCGTGAATGAAGCTCGGCTGACGGGGCTGCGGGGCTGGGGGCTGGCAGCCAGGGCCAGGACCTACGGGCCTGGGACTCACCAAGATCCCAGGCAGGACCAAGACGCTGGCACGGGCTGGCTCCTTTGCCCGATGCTGGACAAGCAGGTGCCCATCTGGGAACCCACCAGAGGGAGCCCCTTCTTACCAAACGGAGAAGCCAGCTCTCATTTTCTCGTGCCTCCCCCGTGCCAGCCTCCTGCCCGACAGAGGCTTCTCTCTGGCTTAGGGCCCTGTGGCCCACATCGCGTCTGTCTCCCTTTGATGAGGGCAGGTGGGTCCGCTCAAAGCTACCGACAAACACGGGATGGGGAACCCAGACTGAGACCTCGCCCACCAAGCACCCAAATCACACGATCCTGGGACCAGGGCAAGAGACGGGGCCCAAGCTGGCTGTCCAAGCGCTTGTTTCCTCACCCACCGGGAAAGGCCACTGCGGCCTCGGGAACCCACGGCCGGCCCCGGCAGGGTCTCTCCTCCCTGGCCGTCAGCAGATCCCCTTCTTTCTGCCCCCCTGAGGCTTCCACATCATTCCAGGAGTGGGTCCAGCTTCCAGAAGGTCCAAAAGGGGCCCCGGGTTAAGGACCGTCTGGGGGAATCAGGGACTCTCCCCCAGCCCCCCATCCAAGCCGGCCCCATCAGGCAGAGAGTCTTCAGGACCAGGGCAGACTCACAAGGCAGGACCTGGACCGGGGCGCTTAGAAGAGCAGAGGCAGGGCCGGTGGTGCCGCGCCAGGAGGGGAGAGGCAGGGAGACCCATCCATCTGTGGGTCCAAGCTCCGTTCTGCTTCCTCCCAGCCCATTGCACCGCCCCACCTCTGCTGGCAGGGGAAGTGGCCGTGGTGGCCTGGGCGAGAGGGATGTCATCGGGACCGACGGCAGAGATGGGAGAAGGGGGCTTGTTGACTGCAAACTGTCCATTACGGCTCAGATTATAAGCATATTGCACAGGGCTCTCTGCACGATGCCGAGGAAATCCAATACGCTGAAAGGTTAATGCAATCAATTAGGGTGACAAGGAAGTAAAGTAAAGCCTTCGGAGTAGATGAAAAGGAGAGAGAGGGAGAAAGAGAGCGCGCCATGGAGTTGGGGGGTGGCTGGTGGGAAGGAAGGCGAGGAGGAAGAGAAGCTAGCGGGATGCAGAGAGAAGGCGAGGAGGGGAAAGCTGATACACCAGAGGCCAGGAGCCCACGGAAAGGGGGCAGTGAGGGACACGGCAGCGGGAGCAGCGGCAAAGGGCAGCCAGTGAGCTGCGCGGGACGCGGCTCGTCTCAGACCCCTGACTGCTGCACAGCTTTGATTCCGCCCCCTGCTCCCCCGCCAGCTTTCTTCTAGGGCTGGGAGCCTGGCTCCCAGATTGGTGCACGGCACCGGTAATGCGTCAGACCGGCCTTGTTGCTGGCACCCTGCACGGAGCAAGTGCCCAGGGCCTTCTCAGCCTGGTTCCCACCTTCCCCAGAACGGGCGTGAGTTCGGACCCAGACTCTCCCCTTGGCCTGCTTCACCCTCAGCAGCCCCCATGATCATAAGATTTCCCAGCTCCCCCCCCCCGCCCCCCGTCACAGCGATCTAGTTCCTACTTGCAACCAGCCTGCAAACAGAGAGAACGGTGGTCGGGACTCCCTTTTACAGATAGAATAATGGGTGCTCAGAGCTTAGGCAACTGCCCGGGGCCCAGGGCCTGCAGCGGACATGGAGGACCCAGGGCTGAGCCGAGAGCTCCCGTGAGCCCAAGGACCCCCAGCCCACCCCCTGCACGGCATTTAGGACCTTCACTCAGAGGTCCCGAGGCAGGAGTGGGGGACTCCATGGGACCTGCCTGCAGTGGCTGCTGCCTCCAGGCTCTGGCAGGTGCAAAGGGCGGAAGGCAGGAGGGAGCGCGGGTGCCAGGCCCCAGCCTAGACACCTTCAGCTCCATTAACTCACACACTTGCCCCCATAACCCTGCAAAAGAGATACTCTGCTCATCTTGCAGGAGACGAAACCGTGGCTCTGAGAACTTGCTAAAGGTGACAGGATGGAGATACGAGGCTCCCGGTTGGCCGGGAGCAAGAGCTCTAAGGAAACAGTGGCTGTGGGCAGGACAAGCTGGGACTTCCAGGCAGGTGGAGCTGAGCAGAAGGTGAGGCCCTACAGAGAGCAGAGAGAGAAAGGGTACGCTCAAAGGGACCAGGACTGCAAGCAGCGCCCCCCAACTCAGGGACGGGGGCTCCCTGACAGCTGCCTGGGCCCCTCAGAGCAGGATGATGGTTGCACAGCACTGGGGACATACTTGGTGCCATGGAACTGCACACTTAAAAAAACGGTCGCAGTGGTAGTTTTCATGGTATATATACTTTACCACTTAAAAAAAGAAAAAGCAGAGGGCGGGGCCAGAACCTCCAGGGCAAAGGGACAGTCAACTTTTTCTTTCCTTTTTTTTCTTTTTCTTTTTTTTTTTTTTTTGCTTTTTAGGGCCACACCCACAGCATATGGCAGTTCCCAGGCTAGGGATCAAATCAGAGCTACTGCCTTCACCACAGCCACAGCGGCACAGGATCCAAGCTGCGTCTGTGACCTACACCACAGCTCACGGCAACGCCGGATCCTTAATCCACCGAGTGAGGCCAGGGATGGAACCTGCATCCTCATGGACGCTAGTCGGACTTGTTTCCGCTGTGCCACAACGGGAACTCCCAACTTTTTCTCTAAAAGGCCCGACTATAAATACTCCAGGCTTTTCAGGGTAAACGTTCTCTAGATCGTAGCTACTCAGCTCTGCCACTGCAAAGCGAAATCCGCCATAACCGATAAGCAAATAAGTGGGCATGGCCGCGTTCCAATAAAACTTTATTTACAAAAACAGGCAGTGGGCGAATGTGGCCCTCTGGCCATGCTTTGCCAAGCCTTGCTCCAGAGAGCGGAAGCACCTGGGGCTGACTTTCAGGACAGAAGCGGCCAGCCTGAACCGTGCCAAGAAGTGGGAGCAAGGTTTGGGGCAGAGGCATGGGGAGACGGTCAGGTTCTCATCACCAGCAGGGGTGGAGGACAAGGGAGGCACAGCGAGGGCTGGCATGGGAAACGGGTGCCCAGGAACAGGTCCTGGCGTCACGATGCCGGGAGAGGGGTGCTGGGCTGCGGCTAAGGGCGGAGGGGAGCGCGGCCACGGCGGGGTCGGGCCGGGCTGGCCAGAGGGATGCCAGGGGAGAGGAAGGCGAGGAGAGAGGCCCCGGGAGCAGAGCTGTAACCAGGGCGGTGCTGGCGGCAAAGGGAGGAATCCAAGGGCCCCAGCGAGAGCGCAGGGCGCGGGCCGGGCCTGCCCTACACCGGCCGCCTCTGATCACGTTTTCAGGGCCACTGCCCGCCGGCACAGACAATGCTGGGGGAGCCTTTGATGTCCCAAAGGGATGCCGCGATGGGAGCCGTGCGACTCTCCTCCCTTCCCCCACCCCATCCTCCGGCGGGGGAGGGGGCCAGCGGGACAAAACTGGAGCCGGTCACAGCCGGCCCCCGAAACCCGTGAGACAAAGGGAAAAACAAACAGGTTTGGAGCCAGGCGCACGGTGCCGGTGCCGTGGTGATGGATGGCAGGCCCCGCTATTTACATAACACTGGCGGTCCACCGGTCACCTCTGACACGGCGCGCCGCCTGGGGCCGAGGCCCGGTGGCCCCAGGTTCCTCGAGCCACCCGAGCTACTCGGGGACCGAGATGGTCAGGAAGGCCAGGGCTTGGCAGGGGAGCCCTGCGCTCAGGGAAGAAAGGACAGCAGCCTGCTCTGGGCTCAGGTCCGGGCCCTCCTCCCTGCCAGCCTCTTGTGGAGGAAGGAGGGGGTCACAGGGGGTCGGCAGCCCCCCAGGAGACAGGCAGGACTGGACTTCTAGAACTCTCAAGTCCACGAGGCTCCCCAAGCACGAGCTCGCAGGGAGAGCCGGCAGCAGCCACAGCCACAGTGCTGCGGAGAGCCAGGCAGGGCGCTGCAGGGTGGCCGAGGCCTGGCACACGAATGTCCCTTGGCCCCTCGCTGCCCTGAATACATTCCGTGCCCGAAGTCCGAGATCCACGGACCGCCCCCGCCCCGGCCACAAGCCCCTTTCCAGCCTAAGAGCCTGTCGGAGACGCTTCAACCTGGCTCATCTTTTCCTGCCACGTTCAGGCTCCAAGGCCCTGTCACCATCTTCCTGAGCCACCCTGGTGCTTGCTTGGCATGGCTGGACCCAGCCCACGGTGACACGTGTACCAGGCGCATGGCCACCAATGGGCGGGTCAGGGATCAGGGGTGAGGGAGGGGCTGAGGCCTTACCTTGTAGCGGGTCCTAGGGGCTCGTCTCTCGCGGTATGGGTGTCACTTCATCCTGGAGAGGGACAGAGAAGAGCCTCTTAGCCTTTCACGGCAGGACGCCTACGACTTACCCGGCCCGTGCCCTCTTCCTTCTGTGTGCTCAAGGGCTCCGGGCCGAGGGGCTGGTGCCCCCGGGCTGGGCAAGGGGGTCAAAAATTCAGACAGGCACCTGGGCACTAATTTTGGTCCATTTAAGCACAGGCCGACCAAAATCTGAAAAAATTCATCAAGCGGAAGGGGCTGATCACGGTGGAGGTACGGTCCTCAGGATAACCCGAACCAAAGAGAAAAAAGTCAGCCGTGCGGGCGAGATGCGTGTGTGGGGGTGGGGGGCTCCCGTGGAGCCGCTGTGGCCGAGCAGCGGGGCCTGGGGACAGTGGCAGAGGAAAGCAGCCCCCAGCCCTTCCTTCTCTGCCCCTGGCCCACGGAAATAAGCATGACAGATGCCAAGCCGTCCACCACAGCAGATGGGCAGCAGAGGGGCAAGGGTGGGCCAGGGGCCGGGGCACCGGGACGCCTCAACTCCAGAAATAGGCTACAGACGGCAACTTCCACCCTGGGGTCCTGCCGACCAGCCACAGCCCACACCGGGGGGCCCGCGGAGGGAGGCGGGCAGGTGGTCTGACACGGTAGGGGGTCTTTAGCCAACACACAGCTCAGCCCAGCTTGCCAGGCCCAGGCCAGGGCATGAGCTTATGGAGCCAGGTTCAAATGGAACAGACTCCTCGTGGGGACAGAAAACCCAAGGAGCCCTCTGCCTGCTCACCTGGGCCCACCTGCCCTCGCCCGAGCCAGGCCCTGCCACCCCCACCCGCACGGGCCTTCAGAACCCTACCCATGCTTGGGAAGGGTCTTCTGTTTATTCGGGTTTTTTTTCCCCCCTCCCCACCCCCTCACATTTGTGGCTTATCAATGATGCAAGACAATACCAATTTCCTCAGGCTGTGTAATCCCCAAATCAGATTGGGGGGATTGCGAGAGGTGAGGTGACCTTGTACAGGGCTCCGGGAATGCCACCCAGTCCCGCCGCCCGCCCTCCCGTTCCCGGGGACATATTTAGACAGATAATGCTAATTGCACTTGACACGTCCTCCTAAGAAGGCCTGGGTCCTCTGCCAGCTTTCGCTGCCTTTGCTGGGCAGCCCGGGCGGAGGGTACCCACCGGGGCAGAGCCCACCCTGCTGGATACGGGGCTCTGAGAGGCATCGGGCCGCTGGGGGGACTGCCCCGTGGGCCTCTGATGCCCACCTGCTCCCGACGATGGTGAGAAGCTGGAGCTCTGCAGAGAGCTGGGTGGACGGTGATAGGGGGCAGCAGAGAGGAAGGGGGAGCCTTGATGGGATGGGAGGGGGGCAGAGGTCGGAGAGCGGAGAAAAGAAGGCAGTGAGCGAAGAGCACTGGAGGATGTGGAGGCCACGCAGGGCTGGACACGGGGCCGAGGGATGGAGACCACGGCCTCCGCTGAGAGGCACCGCTGGGCGGGCTCGGCTGTCGGAGCTCACATCGCAGCCAGCCAGCCCAGGGACCCGCGGGTGGCATCGCCGGCCAGCCCGTCCCACACTTGCCTGCCTGAGATCTCTCAAGGCGCTCCGGCCAGCCTCCCTTGAACCCCCAAAGCCCCCCAACTCCACAACTCCAGTATCTCCCTTCCACCACCTTTTTCTCCCCTCCCATCCTCCCCGGCAACTGTGCATTTATTAATTCATGAGGCACTAATTAGTTCTTTGTTTAATTTTGTGTTAAACAGACTGACCGGAATGATAACGACTTGCAGTGCGGTGCTGCCGTCCCCAACCACCCCTGTTTTCTGACAACAAGGGAGCACGGGAGACCGGAGCGCTGAACCCAAATCCCTTAGCAGTTGCACTTCATTAAGTCAAAATGTGACAAGAAGCTTAGAGAGCAACTTGCAGATCTGATCACACAGAACAATCGGGGACGAAACTTTCCAGGAGTTGGCTGGGGGTGGAGGAAGGGCGGGGAGGGGCAGAGATGCGAACTGCACAGGGACCAGGATGTGGGCTGGGGTCCGGTCCCTCCCCCGCCTCTGGAGCCAGTGGCCTGGCTGCCAGGAGCAGGGAGGCTGCCTCTGGGTGGGATCTGGGACGCTTGGGTGGACTCTGGAACCCCAGTGGCAGGGGGTGCTGAGAAGTTCAACTTTATCTCTCTTTGCCAGCCGGGGCATCTTCTGTCTCTCTTCCTCTCTCACTGCTTCTGATGTTTAGTTCTGGCCTGAGTGAGTGACTGGGCACACCCAGTGCCTGGCAGAGCATCAGAAAGCTGCTGCAGTTAAGGACGGATTCTGCAAAGCCGGGGGAGAGGTAGGGAGCAGGAAAACACAGAGGAGACCAGAAGCCCCAATATTTAGGAAGGCTGAAGTTAAGTGCACCTCCACTTTCTGCCAGCTGCCCGCCCGCCCACGCACGCTTTCATCCAACGTGCTTTATCAACGACTCTGCCCAGAAGACCAAGGAGGACCAAGAGGCTGAGTTCTGTGCAGAGGCACCTGGCAAATCAGAAAGAGAACCAGGCCTGCTGGCCTCCAGACTGCGGTGGCTGACTGCAGGCAGGCAGCAGGGCTCACAGACAGGCCTTGGCACCTGATCCCTCCCGTCCACGTGAAGAAGCAAGATCTTGGGCCAGACGTGTCAAGCTGCCAGCCCCCTAGGTCCACAGCACCAGTGAGACTGAGACTGAGAGGGACAGGAATCAAGCCCTTGTCTAAAGACAGGGCCTCTGCCCTCCTTCTGCCGAGACCCAAAGCTCAGAAGCGGTGGACAACGTCTGGTACAAATGAGAACGTGGAAAGGGGTGTGCGGGGACTAGAGTAAGAACAAAAGCACACACACCACGTCGTCGGGTGGACAAACGTGAGCCCTGACTGTGTGCGAAGATGCTGTTGCCTTCTTCCCATTGGCCATGGCGTCAGCCCAGGTGTGGCCTGACACCCCCACCCCACCCCCACTGAGAGCCGGCCCGTCCCGCCCAGAGGCCAAGGCTGGGTCTGTGGCCGGCCTGGACTATGCCTTCCCCTGGCCGCTTCAGAGGTGCAGTGGTCTCTAGCCCGAGCCTGGCAGTCCTGGGCTGCCTCCTGTTAATTTGCTGTCAGGCCGCCTAAGCAAACCAATTAAACCTAATCATTAATTATAAAAGAGAGCAAGAAGAGTGGAAGAGAGGGGAGAGGGTGAAGGAGCCAGGTGGGAAGGGAAAGTGGGCTGGAGGAAGAAGCCCAGGGCCCAGAGGGAGCCCGAAGGGGGCCTGGGAGCCAGAAGTGACCAGAAGCCCAAGAGGTGATGGAACAGAAGGAGGGTGGGAAGGGAGCCCGAGCGGGTGGTGGTGACGGGGCTGCCAGGGGCAGGGGGTGGAGCGGAGGGGAGAGGCGGGGGTGAAGAAGCTGCTGCAACCCGCGTACCAGGACCGGCGAGGCCTCCTCCGCCTGCGTGCCCTCTGGCTGGAGCCACCGATCATCTGGGGCTTGGCTTCTGAGCGTCTCTCAGCCCCAGCTCCCCAGGTCCATATTTATGAGGGTCAGCTCCTTGCTCCCCGACGCCCCTACCTGCTCCCCAGCCCTCCCAGGCCACGGAGGAGGCTCAGGGCAGCTGTCGGCCGCCCACCTCCCCCCACCCCCCCACTCAGTGCTGGCTCCTGCCCCCTCCCCCCCATCGCTGGCTGGGCCTTTCACAGGCCGTGTCAGCCGGCAGCGTGGGGAGGGGGCAGCACAGACAACAAGGGGCAATGTCATGGAAACCAGCACTTTCCCCGAGAAATATTCTGTTTGGCCTCCTTCCTGCATTGAGGAGCTGTCAGGAGCCTGAGTGAGAGCCACACCACCCCGGGACCAGGCGTGACAAAACCTATTTTCTGCCTCAAATTTGATTGATTAAAAAACTTTTTAGGAAAACCACGTTAAAAGAGTGAAAAGAGAGAGACTGGGGGGGGCGATGGAGAGAGAGAGAGACAGAGAGAAGGAGAGACAGAGAAATGAGAGGGAAAGAAAGAAAAAGATAACGAAGCTGGGAGCAGGGCCACAGGCAGGGCCGAGCAGTTGCCCTGGCAATGACGCGGGGGCCGGCGTGCCAGCGGGACGGCGCCACATAACCAGGCAAAACGGAAAGGTCAAAGGAAGCCCAAAACTTTTACACAGTGGTTAGCAGGACAATGAGGGGGCCCAGGGCCCCGCACAATCCAGCAGGTGCCGGATCTAGATGAGGCGGCAGCCAGGGCGGGTTGCCCGTCCCGTCTGGGGAAAGGAGCCCAGCACCCCAGGCCGGGGCAGGTGGGGTCAGCGCCAGGCCTCGGGATTGGCTGGCGGCGGGGGGTGCTTCCCTGACATGCTCTGGGCTGGAATTTGGCCAGAATCCTGAAAAATCTGGACAGGGTCACGAGGAAGCATCTAGAAGTTGCGGGCGGGAGTGGGGGGCGGGGCAAGAAAGGGATTTTCCCACCTGGTCCTCCGAAGTCCTGGCTCCGGGAGGACCCGCCGCCTGCAGCCTCCAGCCAGCTGACCGGCCCGCCCTGCAGGGGCCGAGCCTTTGCTGGTCCAGCACCTCCGCCTTGCTGTCCCCGTCTCACACCTCCCCGGCCCGGGCCCCAGTTCCTTGGCTGGGTGCTGGCCTGTATGATGCTCCAGCCTGCTCTGCCCTCTCTCTTTTCCCATCTCAGAAACTGAGACAGGCCCCACCAGGGGCTGGGATGGTGATGGGAGGCCTCTCCCAGGGCTGCAGGAGAAGGGCCAGCTCCCAGTCCAGGGCTGCAGGAGAAGGGTCAGCTCCCAGCCCTCCTGAGACCCCGAGAAGAAACCCCTCCACTTCCCAGAGGCCCTGCTGGACTCCTCAAGGCGGAGGTGGCTCAGATCTTACCAGTGGGACCCATCCTCTCTCCAGGAAGACAGGTCCAGGGGGGTGGCTGGGTTCGCTCTCCTCCACCTAAGGGCCTGGAAGGTTAAAGAGAGGAAGAGATCTCTCTGGGGTGTTGGTGGGGTGCTCGGCAGCATCGAGTGCTGTCTTTGCCTGTTCAGGGCTCAACAAAGGCGAGGCGGGGCCTCCTTGGACAGACGGCACGTTCCACAGATGCACAGAAAGACAACACCTGTCCTGGGCCTTGCCCAGCCCGCATCCGGACAATTGGCTTAGATCTCTCCCCATCCCTGAACCCAGCGATCACCAGGTATTCATTGAGCACATGCTGCGCCAGACCCGAGGAAGATAAAACACACGGCTTACGAGAGAAAGAGGAGTCGGTGAGACTCCGGTCTGAATCCCGTCTCTGCCACTTAGCACCATCGTGTCTGCTGGGGCAGCTATTTAAGCTCCTTGGCCTCAGCTTCTTGGCACTTCATTCAGTTAATGTTTCTTGAGCACCTACTAAATGCCGGATACTGTCTGAGACTTGGAGAACAATGCCAACCAAAAACAGTCCACCTGGTGCTTCTGCACTGTGGTGGTTGTGAAGACCCACGAAAATAATGCACAGGGGAGTTCCTGTCGTGGAGCAGCGGAAACGAATCTGACTAGGAACCATGACGTTGCGGGTTTGATCCCTGGCCTTGCTCAGTGAGTTAAGGATCCGGCGTTGCCGTGAGCTGTGGTGTAGGTCACAGACGCGGCTCGGATCCCGTGTTGCTGTGGCTGTGGCATATGTCGGCGGCTGCAGCTCTGATTAGACCCCTAGCCTGGGATCCTCCATATACCATGGCCATAAAAGGACAAAAAGACAAAAAGGAAAAAAAGGCGGGGGGGGGGAATAATGCACAGCACCGTGGTCTGGCACACAGTAAGTGCTCGACAAATATGACCTGTTATTAGCTGTCAGGGGCCCTGCCTTTAAGAAACTAGGGAGAGGCCCGGCAAATCCCACTGCTACTGGGTACACCCCAAAGGACGGACAACAGGAACTCAAACAAAAAGTTGTACGTGAATGTTCACAGAAGCTCCATTCACAAGAGCCAAAAGGTGAACACAACCCAGATGTCCATCAATAGATGAATGGATAACCAATATGCGGTCGCCTACACCGTGGAATATTATTCAGCCATGAAAAGGGACGGGTCCTCACAACACACTGCAATAGGGAAGAACCTTGAAAACCTTATGCTGAGTGAAAGAAGGCAGACACAAAAGAGCACATATTGCATGATTCCCTTCACGTGAAATATTCAGAATAGGCAAATCCACAGAGACAGAAAACAGATTCGCAGTTGTCAGCAGCAGGGAGGAGGGGAAACGGGGAGTGGCTTCTAATGGGTATAGAGTTTCTATTTGGGATGATGAAAAAGTTCTTGGAGGAGCTCCCATCTTGGTGCAGTGGAAACAAATCCGACGAGGAACCACGAGGTTGCGGGTTCGATCCCTGGCATCCCTCAGTGGGTTAACGATCCGGTGTTGCCGTGAGCTGTGGTGTAAGTCGCAGACGAGGCTTGGATCTGGCATTGCTGTGGCTGTGGTGTAGGCCGGCAGCTGGAGCTCCAATTAGACCCCTAGCCTGGGAACCTCCACATGCCGCAGGTGCGGCCCTAAAAGCACAAAAAACAAAAAAGAAAGAAAAAGTTCTTGGAGTTTCCGTCGTGGCACAGCGGAAACGAACCCGACTAGGAACCATGAGGTTTCAGGTTCAATCCCTGGCCTCGCTCAGTGGGTTAGGGATCTGGCGTTGCTGTGAGCTGTGGTGTAGGCCGGAAGCTACAGCTCCGATTTGACCCCTAGCCTGGAAACCTCCATATGCGGTGGGTGTAGCCCTAAAAAGCAAAAAAAAAAAAAAAAAAAAAAGTTCTGTAACTAGATATTGGTGATGGTTACACAACACTGTGAATGTACTTATTTAATGTCACTGACTTGTACAGTTTAAACTGGCTACAGCGGTAAATTTCACTTACGCGCATTTTACTGCGATTAAGTCAAATAACACAGCTGTGGAGGAGGAGGAGAAGGGGCTGCGTCGCGGAGAGGAGGCTATTTCCGCGTGGCAGCTGGGCACGGGTGCGAGACGCGCCAAGCGGGGGGGTGGGGAGGGCAGTCATCCTAATTTCAGGTGGGTCCTCTCCCCCTCCCGTCCCCAGGAACTGCGGGCACCACTGCCCGAGGTGTCCTGAGGCCTCACAGGACGTGCTTTGAGACAGCTGAAGGAAAAGACAACGCCAGAAGGCTAGGGTGGCTCTGGGGACAAGGCCTTGCTTTAGGACACGTCACTCGGAGCTTAGGACGGTCTCCACGGGGCTGCCGTCCCCTCCCCAACACCCTGCCGGTCTCCTTGCGTGCGGGGCTCCCACGCGCGCGGCCCACTCCATCCATCTCCCCGCCGGGCTCCCCAGATTACTTTTGCTCTTCCCAGCATCTTAGAGCGGCCCTCTGCGTGGAAAAAGCGGTCTCTGGCAATGACTTCCCCATCCTCAGGGCTCCAAGGCTCCCTAAGGCCGGGGTGCCCCACCTTGCAGGGAGAGCCTAGGATAACCAGGGGGGCCAGGCCCTGGGGACAGCCCCCCAGAGCCCTCAGCCCGCCCTCCTGACTGCTCCCGAAAGCGTGCGCACACATAAACCCCTGCCTTGGCCCAGGAACTGTCAGGAGATCAACAAACAAAAGCTGCTTCTTGACAGGGAGTCATTTATATTTTAGCTTCGTTCCATTATCCTAACGAATCCTTCATCAGCAGATGCAATATTAACAGCAGAAAATCAGCTCATTACATCCGGGGGGATTTCATCAAGACGGCAATCATGTATGCAGCTCCCCAAGCCTTCAAGAGGCCAGTGTGGCTGTTATTTATTTATTTTGTTACTTATTTATTTAATTTTTGGGGTTCTTTCCACATAATTGCACCACATCTCAGATCTTTAATAAATAATTTGTAGGTCCTGAACTGCAGACAGCTCTGCTCCTCTGCCATGAGAGGCTGCATGAGCCAAAATATTTACCAATATTTGAAAGTCATTAGAATCAGGAGGGAAGTGGGGAGGGGGTACACTCTGTTCTTCTAGAAACAGCCTGCTCTGGGGCTGCGGGGCTGGGCCCTCACTCCGGACCTCTAAGCCTGTCTCTGGAGGCGTGGGGAAGAATCTGGACCAGATGCTCCCGCGAGGCAGGCCCACGTTGCTTTCCTGGGCTCGCTGAGCGTCAGCAAGGGATTCCTGGGAGCTTTTAGAGAGGGATGCGGCCAGCTAGGGATTCCTGCAGGCTTCTCATTCGTGGCTGCCCGGGGCGGGCTGCTGGAAAGGACCCGCTTAGTGCAGGGGCAGGAATCTCCCACAGACCTGAGCTGCAGCTCTCTGATGGGCTGGCAGTCTTGGGGTTCACGCAGTGTTGGGGTGCTCAGCGAGGGAAACCTTCATGGTGCCCCAGCTCTGCTGTGGCTGAACACGTGGTCTGACCCACTCCTTTCACCTTGCCAAGGTTAGGGCTCCCACTTCCAAGGAAAGTCAAGTTTACTGGGCCCGGGAGGCAGACCTATCCCATTCTACAGAAGTGGAAACTGAGGTTCAACCAGCTGAAGCTTTCTTCCCAAGGCAGCACAGTCAGGAAAAGGCACAGAAGCAGGATCTCGACTCAGAAGTGGCTCGGCTGGGCCTCCGTTCCTCCCACTAGGCCAGTGCTTTCCAATGACACAGCCCGGCCTCCCAGACTCCTGGCTCCGACCCACAGGCTGGAGTGGCCACTAGGGCCGACGGGCACCCCCCGCCAGCGCCACTGGGCTGGCCATGCTTTCACAGGTTTTTCCCAGCGGGGGCTGGATTTCTGCCCAGCCAGGAATGTGCTCCCAGGATGTCAATTCTAATCTCCCCCGCGCTCTGACAGAATTAAGCTCCAGTTTGTCCGACAACATCCCAAAGTTTCAGAAATCCAGCGCAGACTCTCTAATCAGGCTGCAGGACAAAGGTCTGGCCTGACCCTGTCACTTCCATTTACTCCTCCTGTCCGTCTCCCGGCCGAGGCCTTCTGCAGCTTCCTCCACCCTCTGCCCTTCCCTGGCCGGCTCAGCCCCCGCCCCCTCCCCCGGGCTGCCCTGCTTCTCCGCCCAGCACTTCCCCTCTCCAAGCAGCCGGGTTAATCCTGTCGCCCCACTATCGAAAGGCAAGGAATTCCTCTGAGACTGACCTGCCGCTAGTGCCCAGCCCGCTGGCCTCACCTTGGGCCGGGGTGGGTGGGGGGTGGATTGCGGGGGGGACCGCCTCCTGGGAGCGCACAGCTCCGGGGAGGGTGCTCAGCGCAGTTATCCTCAAACTCCGCTGACCCCTGCCTTTGGTCATTCTGACTCTGGGCTCCCATAACTGCCCTGGAAGCCAGCTTGGGCCTTGCCCAGCCCCCATCCCGTTGGAGGGGCCGGCTGGCGGGCTCTGGAAGGGCTGGGCTTCTCGGCCACGCCTGGGGACACTCACGCGGACTGGACAGAGACCGCCCTTCCTCAACCAGCCCTGCGAGGCACCAAGAGGAACAGTGGGTGGAGGACAGCAGAAGCAGCCTCGAACCCGGGATGGGCAGGGTCTGCGGTGGGAACCCTGAGCCTGGCTCTGCCAGACCGTGGAGCCCATGAGACAGGGGTGAGGAGCCCGGGAGACGGACAGCTGGGTGGGGAGAAGCATCCTCGTGTAAGCGGACAGAGGACAGAGGCGTCTCCTTCTCCACTACTCACTGCAACCGACACCCCCTTCCCGCCTACATGGCCCTCGTGTGGACCCAGGGCGCTGTGCCTGCGCCGGTTTCCAGAGGAAACCACGTACAAGCGGGCTGAAGAGGCAAAACCTCACGGGCCAGAGAGGGGCGTGCGTGGGGACTCCGAGCATAAATCTGGTTTGCTCGCATCAGGATTTCAGGGAACAGTGTGGACGGCCAAGGGGAAGAGCAAGGGCTGCTGCCATGAGCCTGTGTGCCCCGAGACAGCCGGCTCAGGGGATGGGCTCCCCCAGGGAGAGGAGGGCGGGAAGCCACATACGGGGCGCAGAGAGAAGCCTCCAGGAGGAAAATAGAAGTGGAAACGTCATTTTGCTCATTTGTTGACCCTCCAGAGGCACAAGAAATCTGGAGTGGCCCAGGCTGGGGGGGGGGGTGGGAACCGCCCAACTGGCAGGGAGCACTGCAAGTCCTGGAATGTCACAGGTAGGTTCCCCTGTGACCTGGGTGGAGACCTTACCCCGGGCAGAGTCGCGTCCCACACAGCCTGTCTCACTTGCCCTCCCCTGCCCAGCTTCCTCGGCCAGGGCCACGGTGTGCGGAGTGGGGCTCCCCTTCCTCAGAGGGGCCACCAGGGCCAGCTCCTGGCTCCCCAACAGTCCCTCGGCATCCCTCCCGCCTGACACCCGCCCCCCCGTCGTCCCCCGTGGGGAGGCTGGCCCTGCCTTCACCCGGTGGCCTGGAGGATCCCCTAGAGACTTGGGGGACCTGGACTGATGGACGGACAGGAGTAGGAAATCAAAGCAGCTGAGAAGGAGGGCCTGCTTCTGTCACCGGCACTTTCTCGGCAAGAATGGAAAGAATTACTGTGGCTTTTTACCTAATAACAGAAAAACCTACAAAGCCTCCAGTGGAGAAGGGAAGAAGGCCCGCCGGCCAGCCCTTCCCAATTCCGCTGCGCCCACCCCACGCCCATCCCGACCCGCCACGATCCCCCCCCAAACTCCCAGCTTCGCTTTTCTGCCCTTCCTTCTGCCTCGTCTTTCCTTTCTGGCTGTGCTGGGGGTTGGTGAGATGCTGGGTTTTTTTCTTTTTTGCAATTTATCAGCAGATTGTGTGGAGCTGAGTGGTGTGAGCCTCACCCTGCTAAATAAAGCTTTGGTATTTCTGATAAAGCCATCAAATTCCTTATCACACTGACACAAAGTGCATTTAAAGAGACAGACACCCTGTCCCTTCCCTTCCCACCAGCCCCTCCCCCCCTTTACTTAGTTCAGATTTCCAGCTGTCAGGCCCTTCTGGATCAGACACCAAATACAGCTCCTGAAGCAGGGGCTGGGGAGCCGTGGGGCGGGCTGCCCTCTCCAGCTCCCACCTCCCTGGGTCGGAGCGGCTGGCACCCTGACCGGGGACTCGGGTCCAGAGGGTGTGGCACGTACTTCCTGCCCCAACCTGGAGCCAGAGGGAGCAATCAACAGTCACGCCCTGCCGCAGGGGGATGCCAGCGTGAGCAGAACAGTCCTGCGTCGGGCGACACCCGGCAGCTGGAGGGGACCCCCGTGAGGCTGCTCGGCTGCCCCGAAGACATCTGGTGGCCTCAGCCACCGTGGTACCAAAGCGGGGAGCAAGGTCAGGGCCGAGAGGGGGCCACTGATGCCCACGCGATACAGGGCCAACCAACGCCCCCATCAGGCTTGACCACGGGCTCGGCAAAGCCCTGACTCCTCTAGCAGCCCCGTGAGGCGGGCGGAACTAACACCCCATTTGACAGATGAGGAAATCGAGGTCGGCCCCAGGCCACAGGGCCAGCGGCAGGCCCGGCTGCGGCTCCAGGCCAGGCTGGCCAACAGCTCTGCTGAGTGACGGACACCCTTCCCCTCGTCGATGGGCTCCCGAGGCGAGCTCACACCCATCTCCCCACTTACGATCCCACAAAGACAGGGCTTCCTGTGTCCCGGTGCCCCTGCCCACCTCCCCAAGCCGGCTCGTCAGCCCAGGCCCCGCGCCCACACACAGCCTGTTGGTTGAGGAATCAAATTTATTATTTTTAATTATTTTGATTTATCAAAGCAGCAGCTACAATCATATTAAACCAACTTGGCTTCTTGGCATTTAACAGATACAGCTGCCGCAGGACTCCCCCAGACTCCATAAAACACCCGGCCTGTCCATATGCTCCCCAAGGAGGGCACCCGAGGCCCCTTCTGCAAGGACCCGAAATCGGGGGGCCACAGGCCTCCCGCCTGCCTGCCGGAAACACATGAAGCCAGAGGGCCAGAGAACAGGAAGCAGCGAGCCGGGGCCCAGCTGCCAGGTGCTTCTGGAAATATCACCTGCGTCCCCCGCCAGGAAGACCTTACCAGAGTCCAGACCCACTGGGGGAGGGGGGGTCACACACCCCCTCTGCTGGCATTCACGGGGGGCTCGTTGACCCCAGGCCTGCAGCTGGGCACTCAACACAGGTGAGTTGGGTGACGCCTGGGACCCCACCCGCGGGAGGAGTGGCTGCCCCCCCCATGTGAGGGAAGAAACTGAGGTGCAGAGAAGGGAAGGGGATCCGCCCCAGGTGCGCAGCTCAGAAAAGCAGCCAGGCTGGGATCCAAACTGATTCGCTTTGAATGAAAAGCTCTCATTCTTTCCGTCATTCCTCACAGCCCTCCCCCGAGACCGGGGAGCAGTGTTCTTTGCCCGAGCGCGCTGTGGCTACTGGAAGACGTGACAGAAGAGAAAGGAGCCTGAAGTTCAAGGCGATGGCCCTGTGGGGCAGCAGCACCGAACCAACAGGTTCCCACGGGATGTCCAGGCCCATGGCCCACCTGAAGGGCGCGGGCCGGGCGGCGGGGCACAGGTGAGCAGATGCACAGCTTGGCCAGGGGGGCTGGGCCACGGCCCAGGATCCAGCCTGATCGCTAGGCGTCCAGGTGCCTGTCGCACCACGGGGCACGAATCAGCAGGGTGTGAGAATCGGGGCACTGGGCACTTCAAAGTTCTAGGCACCAAGAGCATGGGCAATTCTGCAGGCCTGGAAGGGCACCCCCAGGGTTCAAGGGCCCAGAGAACACGGTGGAGTCAGCTCCCCGCCCCTCAGGGAAAGGCGAATCTTGTGAACACGGGCGGGCCTTCCTGGTGGGTCGAGAGGAGGCAGAGGTGCAGAGTCTCAGTACAAGTCCTCTGATTTCACACCCGAGAATGACAGTTGGCTGCCATCAGAGCAGAGGCCAAAGGATTTCCCTGGTGGCCTAGCAGTTGGGGATCTGGCATTGTCACTGCTGTGGCTTGGGTCACTGCTGTGGTGCAGGTTGAGTCCCTGGCCCGGGAACTTTCACATGCTGCAGCAAAAATAACCCCCCCAAGCCCCCCCAAAAAACCCCTTTAGAAACCCAGAAGCCTGCAGACCCCACAGTCCGGTATAAAGAACTTGGCTCCCTGTGGCTGCGACCCTGTTGGGCACTGATGGGCACGTGACCTGGCCTCTCTGAGGTTGAGTTTCCTTGTCTATCAAATGTGCGCAACGGCGGTGCCTACCGCAGAGGGTCGTGGGGGGGCTGCGGGGCTCGGGGACACGGTGACTGCGAAGCTCTCAGCAAAGTGTCTACCCATTTCCTCTGTGCAAGAAGCGGGGCAGTCGTCGTCACTGTCATCACCACGGGCACCCAAAGACCCCTCTAACCAGGACACGGCACTAGGGATCGTGCCTAGGGAGCTGGTGATGGCAGAGAGACTGGGGAAGCTCAGAAATATCTAGAAGAGGGCTTGCCTGGCACGCTGCCTAAAGCAACCGACGAGAACCTAGAGTTTAAGGCAAGAGGGGAAACCAGGAAGCCCTGCGGCAGTCACACCTGCCTATCAAAATTGCACATTCGCTCAGCTTTCCATGGGGCTCATGTCCTAATATGGGCCCCAGTGGCTTTCTGGGTTATTTCGAGTGTGTGTGATAACGACTCCAGGCTTTGCTTCTGCTGCCCCCAGAAAACTTTCCATCTGGGGACAGGATGACAGCTGGCAAAGAATGAGAAGGGCACAGGAAAGTCCAAGGTCAGAGAATGTGCAGAAAGTGGACACAGATGGGTACGCCAATGGAAAAGGAAGAGCAGGAGGCTGCAGGAGTGGGCTGACCCAGGGGTCGAGGTGAGAGAGGAGGGACGGAGAGCTGGGCAAAGCCCAGGTGGGCACTGGGCCACTCCCAGGAGGACGGCGCTGGGGCCTGCAGCCGACCTCCTTGCCCACCTCGCCCGCAGGGACCCGTTTTGCACAAAGCAGGTCAACCGTTGGACACCTGGGGGCCCCTGGCTCCAGGGTTTAGTTACATACAAAGATCTTCTGCCCAAGCCCGGCCCATCACCTCCGGGCTGCACAGGGTTAACTCCAGACGGAGGGGCTGGCTGGCTTAGCTTTCACTCTACCTCAATTTCTACTGCTCCCATCACCTACCTCCCCCACCCCCTGATCTTAGGAAAAAAAACCCATCAAAATAACTATTTTATGTCTCCAAATATGCAGATCATTTTCTTTAATGAAAGATGCTTGACGTCTCCGATCCAATTAATATGCAAATGCAGGAGAGGATTTATTTGTGACATTCTGTCTGGGTGAGAGAAAACAAAAAAGGCCTGTTAACCAAAACACTAATTGCTGTGACTGATTGTCACATATCATCATTTTCATAGGATCTCCTCCATTCCCAGCTCCCAGGGAGCCTGAAACCAGGACTCATCCACGAGGCATCAAGGAGAAACAGGGCGACCGGCTACCTGTAGGCGTGGCCCCTCCCACCAGAACTGTGTCAGGGGCCAATGAGGGCGGAGGCTCCAACCGGCTCCGACGGTCCCACGGGGTCGGTCCGACCTTCTACAGAACTTGCAGGTCCATCTCCCTTCCCACAGTGCACTTAGGCGCTGATGCGCAAACCGGAAGAGGGAGGCCTGACCGCCACTAGATCTGATGGGCCAGGGGAGGCTTCAGCCCCAACACTTTCCTGCCTCGCTCCAGGCCAACTGTTTCTTTTTTTTTCTTTTTTTTTTGCCACCTGCTCCTAGCGGCTAGGAGGTAGAGGCCGGCCGGCGTCCCAGCCAGGAGAGAAAGCCTCTTTGCGTCCTGCCAGTTACCACTCTCCACTGCCTCTTCCCGTGTTTCTCTTGCTGTATGTTTGACCTTGAGGTCTTCACAGCACTTGTTGAGAGAAGCTGCCTGCGGAAACTCAGGGTGGCGTGGCGCCTTCTCCTTAAGATGACGCAGGGCATGTTTGAAGACGACCAGGGACCCGCTGCAGCTGGGCAGACACCTGTATGTCACCCCCTACTTCTCCAGACCTCACTGAAGTGGGTGGGTCAGCTGTCACAGCCTCAACTCCCCTGAGCAGCTCAGAGCCTCAGTAGGACCACAGGGCCTCCTTTAGGGAGAGCGGCGAGGGGCGTGAGTGTTGACCAGCATCCTTGGTCCCCAAGGCCAGGTGAGACTGGAAAAGCCATGTTCTGCTCACGATGCCAAGTAAAGGACAAGATGGTTCTAGGCACCACGCGGTTCTCAACTCCAGGCCAAGGGGCAGAAGATGTGCTGAAGCAGCCTTCTTCCCACACGGGGGCCAGCAGACGGAGGAGACTGGAGGGCACAGACTGGGGCCCCAGCCGCTAGGGAAGCTGACCTCTCGTGCTGACCTTTCAAGCCCAGACATTCTGGGCGACTCAAAGAAGGCTTCTCCACCTTCCCGCCTCCCCCCATCAGACTCCCCAGAGTCTCCAAAGGCTTTGAAAACTGGGGCGCTAGGGAGCCAGGGTGGCAAGGCCAGGGATCCCTTAGAGTCCCTGAGCCCACCTATGGGGCCTGGGCCCAGCAGAGGGCCCAGTGAGGGCTTTGCATCTTTCAGGACAAGTCGCTGAAGGTCAGCGAAGCAACAGCAACCTAGTGGACCACCAATGCTCACGTGCCCGGGGGTCAGAGGTGGCAGCCGGCAGGGCCTCGGTGATGGTGGGTGGAAAGGCGGCCACTTCCCATCGACTCCCCTCTCAGATGTCCTGCCCGGCCCCGCTGCCTCCCTCCCTCCGGCAACTCCGCCATGGCCCCCAGGAAGAGCTGGCGCCAGGGCAGCTCAGGACAGACACTCTCCCCCCAAGGGGCCTGCCCCCGCACCCCCCGGGAACAGGCTCAGCAGGATGCCATGCGGGGGAGCTTGGAAGCCTTCCGGGAAGAGCACAGCCCTGGCACCAGTCCCGCCGGGAAGGAGGTGAGCTGGGTCTGCGGCTCTGTCTGCCGCTCACCTGACTCGCGCCCACGGCGGCTCAGCACCAATGGGGTGTGCGTGGGTGTAGACAGGAGGCGAGCATCATGGCGCCAGGAGCCAAAGGGGGAAGGGCGGGCGGCTGGGGAGTGGCAGCAGGTGGGCCGGTCAGCCCGATGGCGCTCTGGCTGTAAGCGCCAGGGGTGAAGGTCCCACACTGGGGATGGGGAAGAGGGGCCCTTCTGGCCTAGAGGCACCCACTTTCCCTGGCCTTGCTCGCCAACGTTAGCCCATGAGTGGGGGCAAGCCTCCATCCTGCTTAACTTTGTCCACCTGTCGGTACTCACGAGCGCAACTGACGGACACTGTGTTCAGGGAACAGTAGGGTCTCCCCGTGCCGTGATTTTGAGGCCCCTTTAAAACCAACCCACCTGTACATTAAACTCCCATAAAATGACGGAATAAGCGGCTGTGGCTCTGAGCATCTATTAAAGCCAGATCCCTCCCCCACCCGCCTCCCCTCCCCCTGGTACCCAGCCCGGCAGCAGCACATGCCCACCCGGGCTACGGACAGCATGAAGAGCAAGGTCTGGTGGGGTGAGACCAGCTTCCCAGCACTGGGCAGAGAGGCCCTGTGCTTTACAGGTGCCCCTGTCGCGACTTAGAGGGAAGTCCGGACCCCAGGGCATCCAGCTGGAGGCCCCCTGCTTCCCTGAGTCTCCCTGGGCCCCGACTTCCCCTTGAGGTGCGGCTCCTCCAGGACCAGCTGCCTACCTGTCCCACTGGTACACTTCCACCTGCTTGCCTCCTGCAGCCTGGCTGCTGTCGCAGTCGGCTTTGCTCTGGCCATCTCAGCTGGCGTGGCCTCAGCTTCGCACACCCCGACCCCAGAGCCCCCTCCTTCCCCCGGACCCTGGGCGTTCTTCTTAAGTCCAGACCACGTCAGCCCGGGTCAGCCCCACACTGGCACCCAACCTAGCCTCTGCCCGAGTCTCAGCTCGCTCCAGTTCTGGGTGGACACACATCTAAAATCTGTTTCCCAAATCCAGGATCTCGACGCGCTTTCTCGGTGGGGCGCTCTCGGGGAGGTGAAAGAGGTCCCCCCGTTCTTGCAGAAAGGGGGGTGTGAGGTGAGCACCACGCCGGCTTTAAAAATACCCCAGGTTAGAGCACAGGTCGCATGGTCAGAGCCCGACTATAAATAAGCAACAAATCCCTTCCCAGGGCCGCGGCCCCCTCCCCAGCACCAAGAACCTTTCTGAGGAAATCAAAGTGAACACGACTGTTACCAAGTCACTACTAAAATATTTACCAGCCTGGCGAAGTGCCGAAGGTGCTTGGCACCGAGTGTTTGCTTATTTACAAGGCTGTTTTAAAGGGTAGAAAGCAAAATAAGGTAACCTGAGCTACGAAACCAAGGGGGCCAGGTGGTACCTACCAGCTGACAGCTGTCTCGGGCGTGGGGGGAGCTGGAACCACACTGCTGGAGATCCAGCCCCCCCCCAAAAAAAAAGTGGCTCGGAAAAGCGAACAGACCGGCCTTGGAGCTCCAGAATAACCCACCCAGCCCGGCGGGGGCTCGGTTGGGGGAGCAGAGCGAGCGCCAGGACGAGGCCAGCACAAGCCCCGAGCTGCCCTGACTTCTGATCCCCACTCGGGGGGCACCCCGGGAACACGGCCCTTTCCAGAGTGGAAACCAGGCGGCGGCCGCAGCACCACCCGGGGGATGACATGAGGAGACACGCGGGGCCCGAGGAGGAGAACGCACTCGAGCGTTTTTCTTCCTCTTCTTCCTCCTTCTTTGAAGTTCCCTGGTGGTTTGAATTTAATTTTGATTTTCTCAACTTTAGCAGATTGAAGTTGAAATAACCTACAAATTACTTAATGTGTTGTAAATCTGGGGGAATTCGGGAGTAATGGGGACCACATGGCAGAGGGAAGAAGCCCGCAGAGGGCTGAAGGGAGGCGGCCATCACAGACCCGTAGGTGGCCCTCCCGGGCGGGGACAGTGATGCCTGGGCTGCCCTGGCTGGAGGGGGCTTGGGCTCCCCTAGGGCTGGGGGGTAGGATTCCCCCACTGGCCGGTGAGCCCCGGATGGACACAGCGACAACGTGTTAAGACAGCGGACTGACCAAGTTGCCGCCACGGGCGGCCTGGTGACCGTGGACAGGGGGCAGCCAAGTAGGCCGCGTGCCAGGCGCCTGCCAGGCCCCTCGGCCGCGCCAACGCCGCCGTGCTGGCCCTGCTCCCCTCTGGCCTCGCGCTGCGTGTGTGTGGCTGTCAGCTGGGCTCCCACCCCGCTTCTCCCCCTCCCGCCCTCCCTCTTCAGCAGATTTCTCTCAAGTACTAAAGCCATATGGTTCCAGTTAAGCTCCATATTTTTCCTTGTCGATTGAAGAGACACACTTTCCTCTTTGCCAGACAGTTTGCAGATTGCTCTGTTGGCTCAATTTCTTATTGGATTTCTCAAAAAACCTGACATTTTAAATTAATTTACAGCCACAACAAAAAGAGTTCAGAATTTTAATGGTGTTGTAAGTAATTTTTAGGTAATCCACTCCAGATTTTGATATTAACCTTTGAAACTGGAGTTCATTCAGCTACTAAGTTACAATGCCCAGTCTGATCCCAGGCCTGGGGGAGGCCAGGATGGGTAGGAGCCAGAAGCCGGGTTTCTGGGGACCCTGTTCTGCCAGGAAACCCCTGAGCGGTGGTGCCCCGGGGACACCTGGACAGGTGAGTGACAGGGACAGTGTGGAGGGGATGGCCGGGGGCCTGGAAGAAAGCAGGGCAGGTGCTGGAGAGTAAATGTGGGGGCAGGGGAGCCCGCTGAACATTCTAGAAGGACCCCCCCCACCACCGCCAGACACAGCAGGGGGCAGCAACCCCAGGTCCCTCAGTAGCAAGAGCAGGGCTCAGGGCACACCTGAGGCTCCACCTCAGTGCACCAGGAAATAACAACGGTAACAGTAATAATAACAGCGATGACAGCTAACATTTGCGGAGCACTCACGGTGTGTCAGGCAACGTATTCACGGCTTTGCACACGTGATCCCACTGATGCCTCAAAACCACCTATGGGGTAGCTTCTACCACCATAGCGACTAACGCTAATCTCTTTCCTTCCTTTTTCTTTTTTTTTTGTCTTTTTGTCATTTTAGGGCTGCACCCGCGGCATGTGGAGGTTCCCAGGCTAGGGGTCTATCAGGAGCTGTAACTGCGGGCCTACGCCACAGCCATAGCAACGCGGGATCCGAGCCGCGTCTGCAACCTTCACCACAGCTCACGGCAACGCCGGATCCTTAACCCACTGAGCGAGGCCAGGGATCGAACCCGCAACCTCATGGTTCTTAGTCGGATTCGTTTCCGCTGAGCCACGACGGGAACTCCCTTTCCTTTTTCTTTTTTGGCCACACCCGCGGCACACGGAAGTTCCCGGGCCAGGGATCGAACCGGTGCCACAGAAGTGACCTGAGCTGCTGCCGCGACAACGCCGGATCCTTAACCCACTGAGCCACAAGAGAACTGCATATTAATGCTCTGCCTTCATTGAGGTCTTTAAAGGGCAACAGGAACCCTGTAGGAGAGCTAGGCTATTCACATCCTCGTGTTTCTTGGGAGGAAACGAGGCTCAGAGAGGTGAAGTCAGGTCTCCCCGTCTGGCTGCCATTTACCAATAGCCAGAGCGCTGGGACCCCACTTTCTCCTTTTCCCTCGCAAAATGCTACAACACATTTATTGCCCTCTGAAAGCTTCTGGCCGGAGCTGGAGGGAGATGGGGAGGGGTGTGCGTCCTCCAGGCCGGCCAGGCGGGGGCCTGCTGGGGAGGCCACCACTTCCCGGTGCTGCCTCGGGCCCGGCTGAAGGCCGCACGCCAATCCGGACAGAGGAAACGCTGGGCATGGGAAGCGGAGGCCTCGCCAACGTCTTCACTAGGCTCTGGCACTCGGCGGCCCCTGCCTGGGTACCGTGCCAGCTTACTACAGCAGCAGTGTTAGCATTCCTTTCCTGCAGGAGCTTCCCTGGGCACCCAGGAAGGGAGATGCAAAGACGGGGCCCCAGCCAAGGCCCTGCCGGTCCCCGGAGGATCCTCAGGCCAGCGCGATCCAGGATCGGCACGGAGGCCCAAGAGCGGCTGGGCGCGGCTGCCCTGCAATGGGGGCGTCTTCCTCGGCCCTCTCCTGTCGGGGGGGAAAATGGTTCCGGGGGTGAGTGGGGCCCTGCCAAACCCACTGAGATGTCATTCAGTAAATAGCGCCTCATGGAGCTGCAGGCCAGCTTCCCCGCCAGCAAAGCTGGGACAGAGGAGGGCTGCGAGGAGGACAGGGGCCACCAGAAAAGGTTTGCATTGACTCTCTTTGGAAATGAACAGAGCCCCTGCCCACGTGGGTGAGAAGGACTGACAGCTAAGTGAGGGCAGAGAGGGCACCTGTGAGAGCCAAGGTCAAGGTCTGAAACCTGTTGAGGGGGCGGAGCGGGAAGTGCAGGGGCGGATGGAGGAGCGGGAGGGCGAAAGGAGAGGTAGGCAGGGGTGGGAGGGGGCCAGCCCCAGCTTCAGGGCTGGCAAAGCTGAGTGACTGGGGTACAGGGCAGAGCAGCGGCTGCGAGACCACCAGCCCCTGTCTTTTAAGCCGAGCCTATAGCCCTCGGCACAGGAAGCGGCCGGGGAAACGCCTGCTCTGGCCCGGTCAGCCGCCCGTCTGTCCATTCACAACTCTGCTGTTTGCTATTCCCGGTGCCAGCTTCCGGCCAGGTCTTGGAAGTCCAGAAAATAATCCAGCCTCCCAGGAACTCACCGACTCAAGAATCTTATCCCCGGGACCTGGGCGTGCAGCACGGCCCGACAGTGCCCAGGACGACAAGAACCTAGGCTCTGCCTCTAGGGTCCCCCGCCTCGCTTCCCTCCGCGCTCCAATCAGAAGACTGACTCCGTGATTCCCAGGGGCTGGGAACTGTGATAGGAACGCTGTCCTCTCAACACTTCCATGGAGAAACGGAGTCTGAGCTCTCAATGTCTCTTTCTTCTTCTTCTTCTTTTTTTTTGCTTTTTAGGGCCGCACTCGCGCCGTATGGAAGTTCCCAGGCTAGTGGTCAAATCAGAGCTACAACTGCCGGCCTACACCACAGCCACAGCAACATGGGATCCGAGCATCATCTGTGACCTACACCACAGCTCCCAGCAACGCCGGATCCTTAATGCACTGAACGAGGCCAGGGATCGAACCCGCATCCTCATGGATACTAGTCAGATTCGGAACCCACTGAGCCACGGGAGAACTCCCTGAGCTCTCAACTTCAGGTGCCGAAGCGCTAAGAAATGAGGGCGGGACAGAGGAGCTGGCCTTTGCCTCCTTCCCGAACTGAGCTCTCAGGAGGGCCAGGCAGCAGCCGCCAGGCTGCCCGCTGCCATGCCCAGACTGTGCCCGTGCCCAGACCATGCAGACCTCGGAACCTGTGGAGTCCCTGGCTAGCGGCCAGACAGCGTGTCTGAGTGCCTGGGGGCGGGGGGCACTCGGGCCTTCCGTGCCCCCGGCACCACGCCAACACGTGGAAGGTTGAACTCACCCCCGGCGGGATGCCACGTGCCCAGGGAGTGGGCATCTGCTGGCACGGCATCGTATGAAGAACGAGGGGTCCCACCACCGCCTGTCACGCCGGGCTTCCCCTGACACGTCACGGGGGTAGGTCCGCTTATGCCCCACGTGGCACTGGAGCACGGGGGCCCTCAAATGTCCCCCTGGCGCCATGCCCATCACATACCGTGGGCCATACCCACTGGCACTGGGCCGCACATGGAAGGACTTAGACTCTGCTGGACTCCAGCCAGGCTCTGGATGGCTCTCCCTGCCGGCTCGAGGCCATGAACCGGGCATCCCTGGGTTTGGGCCCGTGGTACCGTCTATTCACTATAAGAGCCCACAGAACGGGCCTCCCTCCCACTCTGCCCGCAGACAGCCGCGCTCCATCATTTTATGGACCACGGGAGCGCCAGAAGCCTTTGTAAAATGAGCTGCAACGTGCAAACTATATGTAAAAATGAAAATGGACATCCTTCCCCTCCGGTCACGGGGACGAGCCCATCAAACTGATTAAATTTTCATGTGTGTTCCAACGGACGGAGCAAACCCCAGAAACTTTCTGAATGGCGTCCCTCTCGGTTGTCTCCCGGCCTCTCACGCTCTTCCCAACTCTTTCTTTCTTGGCTTTTTTTTTTTTTTAATTTTTTTTTATTTTTTATTTCCCCCTCTTGGTCAGGTTAAAGCGCTCCTGAGGGGTGATTGACGGGGGTTGCCATGGAGACCCTGGCTTGAAAAAAAGCCTCGTTAGTTGCCAACTCTGTGTGTTGTTGTTTTACAACTGTGACCGACCGTCACATGAGAGGGGGGACAGCTGGGGGCCGGGCAGCACAAAGGGGAATGGCTTTTTAATGGAGTGCCTGGCCGCTGCTTGAAGACTCAATAAAGAGTTGCTGGTGAGTCCCCTCGCTGGGCCCGGCCCGGCACACGGGGGCCAGAGGCCCTTTGTTCCTCAGGAGCTGGGATGGGAAAGTTGGGAAACCAGCCGCCGAGAGGTGAAAACAAGAGGCCTTCCCCCACCGCTCACCGGACAGCTATTTTCCTGCCCTCTCAGGGTGCCCGCATCGAGGGGACAAACCCAGTGTCTCGGCCAGGCTGCCGTGCTGGGGGAGGTGGCCCGGAGGCAACAGGGGGTGGGAAGCCGAGAGCGGGGAGCTGGAGGAGGCGGAGGGCTGCCTCTGACTCCCAACACCCCCCCGCCCCCCATGGCCCTCGACGGCCTGCAGGCAGGTGGCCGATGGGGAACTGGGCCGTGCGGGGCGGGGGCAGTGACAGCCCAGGCTCAGGACAGGCCCGAGCCCTGATGGAGCCAGAGGGCCCTGCAGGAGAGACCCACGCCCTGGATCAGGAGGATGCTGGCGACCACAGACACGGACTGCAGGGTGGCTCCCATCCCTCCCCCAGGATGCCCACCAGGACCCGCTGCCATCTCACCCCACGGCAGCCCCAGACAGGCTCTGCCCCTCCGACAGAGGCCCGCGGACTCCGCTGGAGGTACTGACTCAGGCCAAGAACTTAGCCCTTTCCCAGGACAGAAACCAAGTGCCGGAGCGAAACGCTTTTCTGATCAGAGAGAGAGACTGGGGCAGAGGTTCCCCAAGTGTGGTCCGCGGGCCTCTGGGGTTCCTGAGACCCTCTGGTGATACGGCTAAGATGCCGTGGCCTTTTTCACTGCAGTGACACTGACAAAGCAACGCTGGGTAAAACGGCTGGCGCCCTAGCACAGATCACAGCCCGGCCCTGGCAAACGCTCTCCAGTGCCGTGTACTTTCAGTTAAAAAAAAAAAAAAGGCCATATTCACTTAAGAATGCCCTTGATGAAGCCATAAAAATTGTTCATTTCTAGGAAATCTTGACCCTTGAGTACACGTCTTTTTAATATTCCAAAGGATGAAAAGGGAAGTACGCTAACTTCTGCCGCACGCCACGGCCTAACACTTGCCGCCAGGAAGCTCACGTGCGCGGCCGGGCTGCGAGCTGAACCAGCTGCTCTTTTCACCGAGCGGCCATCTTTACTCGAAAGAGCACCTGACAGATAAACTCTGATTTTTCAGATTTGAATATTTGGCAGACATTTTCCCAAATGTGAACAAAGTAAGGCTGTGACTTTGAAGGGGGGAAAAAAAACTGACAATATTTATTGCCAATGGTCAAATCCGAGAACTCGACTTCTGGAAAAATGTTTGCCACTGTAACTTTGACAGCATCCTAAAACTTAACAACTTTTCTGGTGAGACTGGTAATGATACCAGTGAACGTGATCTTTTTTTTTTTTTTAAATATCATGTCGTGAAATGTGTCAGCATTTGGCGAAGCTGCATTCCTCAGTGAACCAGCATTTTCTAAATGACCCCTGTGCGAGGTTACAAAATCACGCACTGGGGAATGAGTCACGCAAAGTGCAAGACAGACCAGTGGGTTTTCACGTACACAACGTTCGCTGATGTGGTTGCAGAATCTACACCGCCGCTGACCTTTGAGAACTACCTGCGAGTTTTGGCCTAGTATCAAAGAAGACTATCCACAATTATCTTTGAAGCTATGAAAACAGTCCTCTCGTATCCAACTGCCCATCTGTGGGAAGCTGGGTTTTCTTTCCCTTTTCTTTTTTTTTCTTTTATGGCCAAACCCGTGGCACATGGAACTTCCCGGGTCAGGAATCAAAGCCAAGCCAGAGCTATGACCTATGCCGCGGCTGCTGCAATGCCAGATCCTTAACCTACTGCACTGGGCCCGGGATCAAACTGGCGCCTTCACAGAGAGAAGCCGGATCATTAATCCACTGCATCACAGAGCGAAGGCCTGGATTTTCTTCATAGACTAACGTAAATAATACATCAGCAAGGACTGAATGCAGAAGCACACCTGAAGGTCCAGCTGCCTTTGGTTAAGTCAGACATGAAAGACAACTGCAAAAATATAAAGCAATGCCATTCTTCTCACTAAAATTTTGTTTTGGAAAATACAGATATTCTCCTAAAAAATACGTTCCTGCTTTTTTTTTTTTTAAGGGCCTCACCTGTAGCATGTGGACGTTCCCAGGCTAGGGGTCGAATTGGAGCTACAGCTGCCAGCCACAGCCACAACCATGGCAATGGGGATCCCAGCCACATCTGCAACCTACACCACAGCTCGCGGCTACGCCGGATCCTCAATGCACAGAGCAAGGCCAGGGATCGAACCGGCATTCTTATGGATATTAGTCAGGTTCGTTTCTGCTGAGCCACAGCGGGAATGCCCTAAAAATATGTCCTTAATGTTACCATGTAATGTGGATTTATCATGGTTACCTTTACATGAATTAATAAATGCGTTTAGAAATTTCTAATACGGAAAATATCAATCACTAGAACCCACACAAGCCAAAGCTCTTTGGGATCCTTGATACTTTTGAGTGTAAAGAGGGCCTGGACCCACAGTTGGAGAGCCACTGGCTTGGGGCAGCGAGCACAGAGAGGAAAGAGGGCAAGGACTATGCCACTGCGGGGCTCCGGGGAGCGGGGCTGGGCAGGGAAAAGTCTCTGCCCTTGCAGCTGGCCTTGGACTGGGTGAGGGCTGCCCGAACCACACTGCCAGGGTGTTTGAGGAGAGTTACACACCACATACACCGGCGAGAGATACAGCGTGGGGTGGGATGGTGACTGCAGAAGGCAAAGGCCGAGGTGGCCTGAGACGGTGCCGGCAAGGACTGAAAGAACCACCCAGAGGCCCTGGGTGAGCAGAGCGAGAGCGAGAGGAGGCGGCCTCTTCCGCCCTTGGCTTGAGCGGCGTCTAGCCCCACGGGGTGACAGCCAGGGAGGCGGGCGAGGTGACGGGGCCTGAGCCCTGCTGCTCCATCAGAAGGCGAAGAGGAGCTGGTGGAGAGGGTGCCCAAGAATTTAGAGCCGAGGAGGGATTCTTGTCACCAGTGTGCAATTCACAGGACGCTCTGGGCCCCTTCCCAGGGATGTGTTAATTACCTTCCCCCACTGGTCCCTGTGGGCAGCCGGGCTGGAAATGAGCAAAGGCCGGCTCCGGCTCGCTCTGCTCCCTTCTGCCTGCGAAAACCCCTGTCCTCAGCCCCAAGCTTAGCTCTAGGGAAGAGATGTGGAATTTTCCAGGAAAACTTCAAAATCATCACTGAGAGGGAAAGACATCTGAAAACCCGATCGCGAAGAAGAGAAAGAAAAGAAAGGGCAGGCCGGGCTGCCCAGGACCCCAGGGCCGAGGAGGTGGAAACGGAGGCTGTGTGTTTTCATCTCACATAGAGTCCCCAGAACAGCACTCAAACTTGACCCAGGCCCCAGGTCATCCCATTCTCCTGGCACTGGAAGCTCGGGGACCCGGAGGTCCTGTGACTTCTGCTGAAAGCAGCATCTAAGAGGGCCCCGCTGGATTCCCAACCCGCCAAATGTCTGTGTCCCTAACATCCCAGACCTGGAGTGGAGAATCAGGGCACAGTGTCCTACCAGACACACCTGAACGCTTGGCACAGGCACCACATTACACGTTAGGGGACCATCAGGGACGATGGCAGAAAGCCCTCTGCCCTCACAGGTCTCTGTTCTCAGAGAAGTAACAGGGCAACTACAACACAGCAGGACAGGCACTCAGAGAGAGAACCCAGAGAGAGAACCCTGACTAGGGCTCAGGCAATCTGGGAAGACTTCCGGGAGGAGGTGGCATCAAGAGGACCTAGTCAAAGAGACAGTACAATGCAGGCAGTAGGAGCCTGGCTCCAGGGCAGACTTGGATTTGAATCCTACCTCCTAGCTCTGTGATCCTGAGCCTTGCCACCCCGCCTCGACCCCAAAATCAGAGATGTTATTAGTACCTGCCTCACAGGACTGCCGAGGGGTTAAGTAAAATAATGCATGGAAAAAGAATGACACAGGGCTTGGCACGTCCTAAGCACTCAATAAATGATACCTGTTGTACGTATACTGTGCAAAGCTCTGTTCTCACCCCTGACAGGTCCACCCAGGTCAGACCCCCCAGACTAGCCCACCCCAGGTGGAGCTGCCAGCCCACAGCAGGAGCATGGATGGACCCGAGGCCCTGTCAGCCTCAGTCCCGGCCCTCTCCTCGTACTGGGCACATGTTGGGGAGCAGGGAGGGACAGCCTCAGAGCCAAGACCGGGTGATGACGGGCAGAGGTGGCACTGCCCGTCGCTCCTGAGACTGCGGAGTGCTGAGCACGACTCAGAGCTGATCCTGAGCAGTATCTTCCAGCATGGAAACTCCAAGTCACCTGCCTGGAATGAAGCGTGGAGGAAAAAAAAAAAAAATCCCACGGCCGGGCCCTCCCCTGGAAAAAAAAAATTCTAGGAAACAAAATACAACGACATCTTTTTATTTTGTTTTTTTCGGTAATTATACTAAAGATGAAAAACTCATAATAAACATCTCCCAGTCCCCACCTGCTAACAGTAATTATAATAGACTCAACAATAAATGGTAAAGCAGGGCAGAGCTGCGTCTCGGGAATTCTCTAGGGCATGCGGATTAGCTCGGAAAGCCTGAATGATTAAAATACACTAATTAAAATTTTGTGTTCCTTGGTAACTCGTCTGCCTGGGCCCCCGGTGTTGGCAAAATGGGAATTAACGTGACAAAAGCAACACAGAGGGTTTTTGTTTTAAATAAAGAAAAAGAGAGAGAGAGAGAGAGAGGGGGAGAAGGGAAGATCTATATAAACAAGTTAGACACCGGAGAAAAAAACAGACAAGGTGGTCTCTCTCTCTCGTTTTTTTTTTTTTTTTCTAACAGAAGCGCCAAAATGTTTGGGACAGGAAAGTGTAAGAGAGAGGATCTAGGCCCTGGATGGGAGTCACGGGGGAGACACGGGGAGCATGCGTCTCGGGCGGTGGGGGGGGGTCAATGTTTAAAAATAATTACTGGAGAGAAGGGGGTGGGAGGAAGAGAAGTAGGGCCAGCCGGTGCCCACCCAGTCCGGCTTTCCAACGGTGTTCCTCCAGGGCAGGCCACATGCCCCCAACTCCCAGCCCCACGGCCAACGGGACCCTGGGAGGACGCAAGGGAGCTTCTACCCCACTGCAGTTGCACAAAAGAAACTGAACACTTTTGAGTTGCCCTTAGCAACCTAATTGCATCAGTACATTGCACACAGGAGCCAAAGTAACTGAATTTTGATGAAAAGACGGCGGTAATTTACGGCATCACAAAATTAGTTGTCATGGCGACGGGTTAATTACATCTCAAATTAACAATGCAAGTGTGGTGAAATTAAATATAAATCATATTTTCTGCATAAATTATAGGGGTTGATTAGACCGGGGCTCTGGGAGAGGGAAAGGTTGAGCCGCCATGGGCCCCAAAGCTGCATTCTGAGCTGACGAGAGAGGCGCCTGCAAGCGCGGGCGCGGATGGGGAGCTCTTGGAGGGGACGGGGGACTGGCGGAGTCAGGCGCCAGGGCTGCAGGGCTGCCTCCCTCTGCTCCTGCTGCCACTCGCAGGCTCAGCTGGCTCCACGCAGCGCCAGGGCTGTCCCCAAAGTTTGCTTCTGTTTGGATCAAACTTTGGACGGGGGAGGGGCAGGCAGGCAAGAAGAAGAGGCTGGTGCCTGTCAGCTGAGCGCCAGGGACGAAAGCCTTGCCTTCGCCCATCCCAAAAGGCTCTCCCGGTTCCCGTGCCCTCGGAGAACCCGCTGCAGATGGCCGGCTTAACCTGGCTCTCTTCAGTTAAATGGGGTCAAACGGTTTCTGAGCCACAGGCATCTGCCTACCAGGGGACAGGCCCCGTGCCATCTGACGGGCAAACACGGTCAGGGCTGCACCATGCGGGCAGAGTGTGCTACAGGTGTACCCGGGGGCAGCAGCTTATGGCCATGGGCAGCAGCAGGCACCTTCGGCCAAAGCACGTGCTTTACCGACTAGCCGGCTTTGAGCGGGCAGCTCCACTACAGACCCCACTCCCTGCCACCCAGAGGCAAGGCGGTTGGACTCTGCCTTCCTTGAGTGGGCAAGAACGGCAGGGTCAAGGGCAGAAGAGACCCCCTGGAGCACTGCGTGGGGGCCCTTTGGGGCGGCTCCACCCGGCAACACGCTGCCCAAGTCATGGGGACACTAAGGGACCAAGGCTAGAAAGTGGCCGGTGCCCCCAATGCCCACGCCCTGGTCCCACCTACTTGCTGCGGACGGGCGGCACTGGCGGCCCTTCTCGGTCCTGACACCAACGACTCCTGGACCAAGTTCAGCTTGGTCAGGCCAGGCAGCTTCACCAGAATGCCGGTCAACAGATGCTTTCGAAGCCTGCCTCTCTCCTCCTGTTCCTGGCTCACCGTTTCTCGGGGTCTGGAGAACACGGGGGGAGAACTCTCTGCTCATAGACCAGAGCCCCGCTTGCGACCCGGACGCAGGTTTGGCGAGGCGGTACACCAGGAGTTCCAAACTTTAGAGGCCAGTGAACCACTGGGGAAGCTCCTAAAACCTGCGGAGTCCCCAGGGCCCTGCTCCGGAAGTTCTGATTCTGGATCTGAAGCGACCCACCATCGACGTTTTTTAACCGGCTCCACCAGGGACTCTGATGCAGCCAGTCCCGGGTCCACACTTTCGAAGCACCAGCAACACTGTCACTAGTCCCACTTGGCGGATGAGGAAATCGAGTCCCAGGGAGGTTAAGTCACTGTTGAAGACAAGGTAGAGCTGAGATTCAAAGCCACCTCTGAGTTGTTACCCAGCTCGTGCAATGCCCCTTCGAGGCTGTGTCAGGCACCCTGCCAGGCCACGTGGGAAATAGGGACCAATGAACCACAAGTTGTCCTTGAGAGCCACACAGCCTGATGGAGATAGTCAGGCACACGGTACGGCCCAATACGGCCAGTCTGACACTAGGGGTAGGGACACTGGAGCACGATAGCAGAGGTGGGGACAAAGAGACAGCAGGGACCAATATGCACTGTCAGCCGGCTCAGGGCGGGAGGCACGTTCTCAGGGTCCCTAGGCCACACGTCACCTGGCCCAGGTGGGAGGAATTTCCTGAAAGGCTTCTGCAGGAGGGGCGGGGCAAAGGAAGGAAGAGAAGGCCCTTGGTGGTCTCCCTGACCACGGATGTGCATGTGCAGCTCATGAATATTTTAGTGGCCATTTATTTATTCCTGCCCCATCCAGCTGCTGGGGCCACAGACCCAAGGTGGATAAATATAGCCGCGGGGCGATCAATGAGGCATCCGCTCTCCCCCAGCCACATCCATTAGGCCCCTTGTTCCCACAACCTGCTGGCTGGGCACCTTGTCCTGCTCAATTGGTTTCCGATTTTCATTAGCGGTGGAGGCCCCGCCCCACTCCCGGCCTGGGTGTCCCCCTTACCCTTTGAGGCCCGCCCTTCTTGGGCTGGGCATGGAGCCCCAGGCTGCTGTCAGCCTGGAGGGGCCTTCCGGAGCGCCCAGCCCATGGTGGCACCGAGGCAGGGAGACACAGAGCTCATACCTCCCCTCCCTGAGTGGCCCCCGTGGGACGCAGACGGTGGCGGGGTTTGCCCAGAACTCTGCCACCCACACCAGGGCCAGCTGGCAAAGGCAACGTAGTTACAGAAAGCTGGGGCTCTCCTTGGCTCACCCTGAAATTTCCCAGAGGGTCCCCACTTCTCGCAGTTGGAGGAAGGATGTCTGAGAAGTTCCAGTGGCTGTAGTGTGGGGGTTCCTGAGGCTGCCACAAGGGGACCCCTGGCTCTATCAGCCCCTACTGTCGCCCTGAGCTGGATGTTACATTCAGGCCACCCTGGCCTCCTGACCTCCAGGCTCTGGCCAGGCTCCCATCTTCCAGCTAAAGGAACAAGAGTGGGCTGCCACACTCTCTGTCAGGGCCTCAGATCAGGCTGGAAAGGGTTGGCCAGTTTCCGGCCCTGCTCCGGAGTCAGGCTGAGATCGTCTCAAGCAGCCTGGAGCTCAGCATTCTGGGCACCGTGTCCAGCCGGGCAGGGAGTCCAGAGGCAGTCTCAGACCTGAAAGGGGTCCCCGGGCCCTGCTCTCTCACTCAACAAGTGGTTCCTAAAGCCCACAAGGTGCCAGACACTGTCCTAGGGCTACAGCTGGGAAGAGACCCAAACCCCTGCCTTCACAAGGTTCAGGCTTGACAGGGGTGCCGGTGAAATGGGGACAAATAATTAAGGACACAACTAACAAGTTCTAGAGGACAGTAAAACAAGGGACGTGACAGTGACAGACAGTCCCTTTAGCTCCCTCTGAGGAGGTGACATCTGAACCACAGATAAAACAGATGATAAAAGGGACCAGGGCAACCTGGGCCTTCCGGCTGAGGAAGGTGAGAAGGGGGGTGGGGAAGGCCTAGTCCCAAGGAGCAGACACAGGGGATGATGCCAGAAAGAGCACCCCACACACCCCTTCTTTGGGTGCCAGGTGGCCAAAGGCTCAGGCCAGCGGCCGGCAGACTTACAGAGCATCAGCATGGCCTGGGGAGGGAAGGAGAGCGACAGGACAATGGCTGGCCGAGGACCAAGGGCGGGAGGCCACCTGCCTACTGGCTGTGAACACAGGCCCCTCCTCCAGAGCCACTGCCAGGACAGAACGGAGTCGGCCAGGCCTGCATGGGGTCCTGCCTGCACTGGGAGCTGCAGGGCCGTGGGGGGAACAAGGACCGGGGATATCTTCTGCCGCCTGACTCTGCCCTGAGCCAGCTCCAGAGACATAGGGCCTCGACTCTCCCATCCAGGTCCATTCACAGCGAGGACACAAAGGGTGGGGTGGGAAGGGAGAGGAAGACACGGGGCACAAATCCCAGAGGGAGACGAAGAGGGAGGCAGGCCTGTGCCTTTAAAAGAATTTTCATTTAAAGGCTCTTCTCTCTTCCACCATTTCAGTGATCTATATGCAAATATGCTAATGCATGCAAATTAAGACACCACTTTTAGTCCCAATTTAATAGAAAGCATTAAAATACCATTTTTTTTTCCAAAAAACTCCATATGCATGAAGGAAGGATTTTTTTTTTTTTTTTTACTTTTCGCTAAAGTCACATTCCGGCAGCAATTTTATGCTGTCAAAATGTTCTAAACAAGGGGAGATCTGAGGGGCTTCTCTGAGAGCCAGTCATAGGAAGCTTGGGTTCTGCTTCTTGTTGAGTTTTTCTTTCTCTTTTTTTTTTAATGGGGGGGCGGTGGGTGGGAGAAAAGAAAAACAGAAAAAAAAAAGGCAACCCAAAACAAGACACCCAAGTCTTTTGAAGGATGCCTCTATTTTCAGGCCAGGGACCAATCCCTCCCGCGCTAAGTGTGCTGTTAAACCTAAAGCGCGCGTGCGATCTGGCTGGGTGTGCCATGGTCACTCCTGCTCTCTGGAGCGGGTACACGGAAAGCCTGCGGTGCCACTCTGTAGGTGCCACTTGGCGGGAACATCCTCCCAGGGGCCCGAACGAACCACTTGGGAGGACTTTGCCCTTGGTGAGGAGCCGGAGGGCACCAAGGGCAGGTGGTGGGGCCGGGGGCGTGGCCGGCCGGGGGCGTGGCCGGCCGGGGGCGTGGCCGTCGGGGAGGGCGGGGCGGGCTCGGCAGCCCCAGCTGCGCACGGAGGGCTTTCTATTTTCACTCGATTGGCTGCTCTGTAATTAAACTCAGAGCTCCCATTTAGGCTAACTGGCTTTCCCCGGAGTGCCCCCCACCCGCACCGGGCCCAGTCCCCCTTCTCCCAGCCTTCCTGGCCACTTCGTCCTCCCACAGAATCTTCAGGAAACGTCACGTCTTGGCTCCACAACGGCACCGGCCCCTGAACCGTGCTGCGCCCCCCTTCCTCAGGGCCCTCTCTTTGGGGTTCCAGTTCCCCATGAGACCCCCACGCTCCAGCCTGTGCATTTTGCCAGCGCCTCCACTGTTCCTAGCTGAAGCCAGTAGGGCCTGATCCCAGCCGGGCTCCTCCTGGAAGGGACAGCCTCTCACAGAGAGAGAGGGGCAAAAGCAATCCTGCCACGTGGGTGTCGCCTTCATGGGCAGGGCTCAGCCGGGGGGTCACAGCGAGTCCACGATTTACAGTCGGGGTGCACACCGACCACCATCAACTTAGGTGGAAGGGCCTAGAAGCCTGTCACGTGCTAGTTCATTTACTCTTTTCAGCCACCCTGGAGATGAGAATTACTAACTCCAAGTTACAAAGACAGAGAAGCAAGGCTCAGAGAGGTGAAGCCACTTTCCCCACGTCTCACAGAAACAATCGCCGAGGGGCAGAGTGAGGCCCGTGTCTGGTCCACACTCCCAGAACCGGCTGGAGGTCAAGGGGCCGTGCGTCCTGCCCTAGAGCAGCCTCGTCCCAGTGCTGGACCCCAGCTGTCCCAGTCGGGGCTTCAGCTCCCCATCCGTAGAATGGGAGAGGGACGGCACAGCCATCTATGGCTCCTTCTGGCTCCATCTGTTCACAACAGATGGGAGAGAAACCAGGGTGGGGGTCTCCCCAAGCTGGGCAGGGAGGCAGACTGACTGGCTCCCCAGGGCCGCCCCACACTGTGGTGGAGGCCCTGACGGCAACGGCCAGGAGGTCAAGCCGACCTCAGGAAAGGGGGTGGGGGGTGTCTAGAAGCAGGAGGCGGAGGAAGAGAAGCTTAAAACTGGGGGTAGCAGGTGCCTAATGAAATCAGAAAAGTACTTAGGTTGGGCTTTAAGGAATAAGGGCAGAAGCCCCATTCCAGGGAACTGTTCAGAGAAACAAAAAAGAGCAAAGAAAAGAGAGAAGACCCACTAGTTCCGGTCTGAGGCTGGGTGTGGACGGAGGGTGCGAACAAGGCGTGCAGGCGCCCGGGGAACCGGAGGGGGCTTCGCGCCCACATTTCTCCAGTGAGAATGCCAGGCGGGAGCAGAGAGCAGAGCTGGGCTGGCATGACGGGGCCCGTCTAGCGAAGCCCACGGTGGAAAAAAGAGATTTAGATATTTTTGGGAAATACACTTGTTGGTGCCAAACTCCCGGTTTTATTGTCAGGGAAAAAAACAAACGCAGCCACCGAAACTCGTCCTCAACTGAGAATCCACATGGAGGCAAACGATTTCCCCATCAAACCAGTTTTATTGGATATAAATATCTAATTATTCGTACCAGGCCTTGGAATGCCAGACATTTTGCAGCTTTTATGACATATGTGGGAGTCTTTATAAACGACATATATATATATATATATACACACACACACACATATATAGTTATATATTAACAAACCTGATCTGAATTTCCTCTGAATGATTTTTTGCTTAGTGGGTAGTTTTTTGGCCTTTTTTTTTTTTTTTTACAAACCCAGAAAAAAGCTGGAATGTCTTCAGTGTTGCTCGCGCCCTCTTTTTGCAGGGGCATTTTATGAGACCTCATGTGCCTGGCCCAGAAAGTTCTGGGGAAAGGGACCCCTGCACCACTTTCCATGTCCCCTACCCCACACAGCCACTCAACAGTTTGGAAACACACACGTGCTCACAGCACTTTACAACCACAGGGCCCACGGCTCCAAGTCAATGCCTCACACGTGACCCAAACCTGAGGTCCCGAGCAGGCCAACAGAAATCCTGACTTTTTGAACATAAAAAAAACATAAAGCCCACGACGGCAAGCCCTGTGCCAGCCTTGCACAAACCATGAGTGACGACAAAGAGCTGGGCAGAGGGGTGGGCAGGGGCGGGGGGGGAGCCGTCTTATGGGGAATAATGTGGATCAGCCTGTCATCTGGAGACTCATCTTCATCTAGAATTAATGCACTAAAGTTCTTTTGTTTTTCCTCTAAATGGTTTTAAAGAGACAGCGGATTCTCGGCCCAGGCATGGAGGCTCAGTGTGCAGCTGGTCCCGCCTCCGGCGAGCGAACAGGCAGGCGACTCATAGCCAGGCCGGGGCCCCAGCCCTGCCCCTGCCCCAGCCTCCTGCTGCGGTGCTTTCTCCCCAACTTGTCTTAGTGGAAAGAAAGTTAAAAGTCTCTGGCTTTTCACGGCTCCGGACCCAAAGGCCATGTTATACGGAGTGAAGAAGGCGAAAGCCCTTGGCTGGGTGGGATGTGGGGGAGTGGGTGGGCGAGGACCCCGAGATCTCTGAGCTAGGTGCCAGCCCCCGGAGGCAGTGCCAACGCAATGCACTAAGGACTGCAGAAGCTGGTGTTCCCCAAAGGGGAGACCCTGGGCCGCTGTGGCTGAGGACAGAGGGGTGGGGGCCGGGGGCAGGGAGTCTGGACAGGAACCAGAGAATCCAAGGGGACCTTGGGGGAAATCAAGGTCAGGGGAAGTTGTCCCTTTGATGCCCAAGGGCAAAAGGAACCATTCTAGTTCAAGTGGCATTTGGGGAGAATCTAGCCAGGGGCTGGCTGCCCGCATGGACGCTTGAAGGATGCTAAGCGCATCGCCAAACACCCCCCGACTCAGACCTATGGATTCACGGGGAGAGAGAGCTCCAGATTAAGGAGGGCCCTGGGCCTCTGCCGAGAAACCTTCTAAGAATGCCCACACCTCCTCTGCTCAGAGACCCGCACTCAGGGGGACGGGCTGGGGGCCGGGGGAGCCGAGAACAAACAGCAGCAACAGGAACAGAGTTGAGCCATTTCAATTATTCATATGCCAGATGGATTCTTTTCCTGCCTTTTTTTTTTCCCTATAAAAATAAGGAGGGAGGGAGAAGGTCTTACGACAATCTCCAAAATGGGGGGAGGAAGGGGAAAGGGGAGAAGAAATAGAAGCCAGCCCCCCCATTCATACCCACCTCCTGCCCTGGAGCCTCCCCCCCGCCCCCATCTCCTGACGGGAGGGCCGGAATATGCCCTCTGTCGGGCAGGGACCAGAGGTGTCATTTAGTTTCTCTACGGGCAGAGAGCAAGAAGCAAGGAAAATTGTTGAAGGAAGGGAGGGAGGGAGAGAGAGAGAGAGAGAGAGGCGAGCACGGAGCGTGGGGTGGAGGGGGAGGCAGTCAGAAGAGGGTTCCGACCTTCTGGAAGGATATAAAAAATCCAGCTGCCTCAGGGGACACCCAACTATCTAGCATATTGCTGTTAAAATGTCTGCAAAATTTAATACACTTGGCATGCCATCTAATCAGTCCTTGGAAACTCGGGCACTCTCTCCTATGATCAAACCGCCTCAGAACTTCCGCCTATGGGATTCCCACCCCCATCCCGTCCCCTCGATTTAGACAGAGTTGTCGTTGTCCCCCCCCACCGCCCCTCCCCGCCCCTGACACACACACACCCAGAAAAGCAGCTGCTGTGGGCTTTCAGGACCCATTTCATCCTGAAGTTCACCCAAGGTCCAGAATTGAGAAGGTTTCTTGAGAAGCAGGTGGAAGAGCAGAAAAGGCGGGGGTGGGGTGCTAGCACCCGGACTCTGGTACCCAGATCTCTCCTTCTTAGCAGGAGAAACAAGGGGTGCCCGACAGGCACGCAGTGACAAGGTACATGGTCCCAAGCTGGGCGGCAGAGGCCGCTCCTTCCAGGGGAGCCAGCGAGAGCCTGACAGCTCTCCTTTAAAGAGCTGCACGGCACACAGAGAGCTCCAGCCTCGCCAGAACGCAGGCAGACACCAGAATACACCTGCCCAACCGTGCACTCCACAATCTAGCCAGGATTGGGGAACTTCTGTGAACCGCACAAGACTCCCTGGCTGCTCCAAGGCCCCAACGACCCGCTAAGAAGTGTCCAGATTAGCCCCGAGGACGGTGGCCTGCCCTCCTACCCCGAAGGCAGCCGGCAGGGCCCTGCTTGACCTGGATACCTGGCAGGTCGCCACCTGGTTCAGTTTGGCAAAGAGACCTGTAGGGCTCCCGAATGGGGCTGGGGGGAACGGTCCCCCCCAAATCTTCACCCTCTGCCCCAGAAGGGAGTTCTCGCCAAATCCTCTTTGTCCTTTCTTTGACTGCTTCACCTCCGGCCTGAAACAGGCCTGGAGGACCCTAGGAGGCTCGAGGGATCTCGGAAAGCCCATGCCATGCCGAGCTACATGCATCCTCAACAGATGGGGGGGCGTTAGGGGGCTGGGCAGAACAGGCCAAAATGGGGACATGCTAGAGGGTCCCATCGGCAGTGGAATGACGCGGTGGCCGGGGACACAGCACAGCTGGCCCTGATTTAACCCCTCACCATGCAGATGAGGACAGGGGCAAACGGATGAAGGAGATTCCAGGGGGCGGGAGCAAGGGCCCCACACCCAGGACACGTGCCCGGGTCAACGTCCTGTAGCTGCCATCGTAAAATTCTTAATAATTGGAGAACGAGGGGTCCTGCATTTTCATTTTGCACAGGGCCCCACACATTCTGAAGCAGGTCCCGAGTGTCGGTTTCGGAGGATCAGAGGACCCGGGTTTGATTTCCAAGGTTCTGTCCCCTACAAGCCAAGCGACATCAGAAAAGCCACTAATCATCTCTGGCTGCAGGGAGCCTCATCTTTATTTATTTATTTATTTATTTTGTCTTTTTGCCTTTTATGCAGAGCCGCACCCGCGGCATACGGAGGTTCCCAGGCTAGGGGTCTAACAGGAGCTGTAGCCGCCAGCCTTCGCCACAGCCACAGCAACGCGGGATCCGAGACGCGTCTGCAACCTACACCACAGCTCACGGCAACGCCGGATCCTTAACCCACCGAGCAAGGCCAGGGATCGAACCCGCAACCTCATGGTTCTTAGTCGGATTCGTTAACCACTGAGCCACGAAGGGAACTCCCGTGCCTCATCTTTAAAGTGCGGTGACCACACGGCTCTCAGGGCGGCCGGGACGACCGGGAGGGGTAAAGCGGGGAGAACTTGGGAACATGATTAACTGCTCCTATTCGGACGCGGCGTTGCGGGCAGGGGAGAGCAAGGCCTGTTCCTGTTGGTGGCGGTGTCCCCAGTCCAGGGATGGCCACCCCTGCTGTGGCAAGAGGTCTCCTTACAGAGCAGCAGGGCAGGGAAGCCTCTGGCGGGCACAGCCCAGCTGGCCCCCGTTCACCGGTGAAGAAGCTGGGATGACCCGCCTGCTGTCACCGAGTGGCCCCCAGGTGGGGCGACACTAAGGACATACTGTTCCCGCAGTCCAGGCTTGGCCTCGGCCCCAGGACACTTGAGATGGGGACAGTGAGAAGAAGGAGCAGGAGGCAGGATTTGGAAAAGGGAGAGAGGAAAGTCCTTTTCACACTTCATCACACACGTGCACGTCCGCGCGTGCACACACACACGGCAGAATTAAAGCTGAGAACTTGGCTAAAAAGAAAAATCCTACCCCCGTTCCATCGAAACTTATTTTAGGGCAGGAGGTAATTGCCAAGGACCCAAATAAAAAGCCAACCACGGGCTGTAAATGGCTCCAAGTCTTTAATTAGACCCCAAGAAAAAATAGTGGTGAAAAGAAAATGCATGTAGGTGAAGCCTCCTGGAGGAAGGAATACGCACATGGCCCTCTCCCCACCCCCCAGGTCCAGTGGCTTCAGATGAAGGCCACCTTGCCTGTGGCGGGCATCGGCGTGCCCCCCGGACAGGCAGGCCTGGAGCCAGGACAGCAGGGCGCACCCCAAGCCCTGGTCCTGGGTCCTTTCCCCTCTCCCGGCGGAGGCTGCCCTGGGGATGGAGCGCCGCGGGCCCAGGGGACAGTGAGCTGGAGTCAGGGAGCAGGGAAAGGAGAAAGCTTTGGGTCTGGGGTGGCCTCTGACCCACTCAAAGACCCACCTGTGGAGCCCAAGGCCCAGATCCTTGGCCACAGCCACTCTTCCCACTCAGCACTTCTCCCGCTCCCGGGGGGTTGTCCCCCAGCTGTGACCCCAGTGCCCTCCCCTGGGTCCTCAGGGAGTTGGTGGCTCTGAGATCCTGTGCGCAAAGCAGGCTTCTCTGCACAAGGACGCCCCCTAACCAGGGGTGCGTTCTCCGAGACCCTCTGGGTGATAAGCTGCACAGGACGGAAGCCCCCAGCCGCCGTGCCAGCCTACCAAGGCAGGAAAGCACAGAGACCCTTCACGCCACTCCAGGACCCCCTGCCAAGCCTCGGCCCGGCCTCTGGCCTTTGGAGAACACAAGGGACCTCGGTCTAAGGGTGGGGCTGGGAAGAAGAGGAGCCGCGTTTGGGAAGGCGCGGGCCTGCAGAGGCTGGGCGTCCCAGCTCTCGCTTCCCCTTAACGACCCGGCGGGCCAGTCAAACCCCACAAGTGGAGGATCTTGCTAAGTGCCAAGGCCAGCGGGCACCCAGAAGCAACGGCCTCCGCTGATGTCATGACAACGCGGCCAGGTCCCAGCCCCAGAAGGGAGACATTCTACCCAGAGTCTGGGGAAGGGCCCTGGAGGGTAACACGGCCCAGCCGGCGTGAAGGAGGGAGCTGAAGCTGCCGTCTCGGTCCCTGCCTTTGCAGGTGGCAGGACTGGTGAGGCGGGCACAGGACCAATGCCCAGTCCACTACAAGAGGGCACATCCGAGTGGGGGAGGGGAGACCCCTCCTCATCACAGCGCACATCAGGGGCAGCCACGCTGAGACACCCCTCCTGCTCCCCGCGGCTGCCTGGAACCAGAGCCGTCACACCCGCATGGGCACGCGCTGAGAGTGGGGCGCGCTGTGCAGCTCGGGCTCTCCCCTCTCCTGCCCTGCCTGGGCCGAGCACGGGAAAGCACGTTCCAGAACCACCCCCTGTTCCCCGGAGTGGACCGGCCTCCCAGCCGGAAGGGGCAGCCGTGCCCTGCCACACACGCCGTATTCTTCACCTGTTTCCTCTCCTGTTTCTCAAACAGAACTTTAGCGACCGCAGATCAGGAGTCTAACAGCAGTAAGGGCGGCAGCAGCCCCCACTGGGCAGCATCTCAGGGTCCCGGGCCCTGTCACAGGCACGTTAGAGGCAATATCCTCGCAAACAAGGTGCTGCTGTGGCCCTTCTACAGAGGCGGACACTGAGGCGAGGCGTAGCGAAGTGACCTCCACACCTCTACAAAACGGTGGGCCCGATGGCAACTCAGGCTGGTCTGGTTCCAAAGTCTGTCTCTCTCCATCGCCACTCTCTCCCCGCTAATCTTCCTGTCTGACCACTAGATCCAGGCAGGGGCTGGCCTGGCTGAGCTTTCCCCCATTTTTGCTCCTGTCCCAGGTCCCTTGGTCACTGGTGTGACGCAGGCCAAGTGTAACGCAGGTGACAAGGCTGGCCCCATGCCCAGCCACCCACCACGCCGTGCTGGGATGGCCGGGACCTCCAGGGCCAGGACAAGCTGGGAGGCCTTCTGGGAGGAGAAGCAGGTGTGAATCCGACCTTCCAGAACAGCCCCAGCATCACCACGTGGGTCGGGGGGCGCCTCCCTGCTGGCTGCCTCCCACTTGCTTTGATCTGCAGGGTGGCCGGCCCTCCATTCATCAGGCCAAGAAATGGAATTCCTCCTGGAAAGGGAAGCCCTATGGCCGCTGCTCCCCACCTTCCTTCCCCGCTTGGCACTGAGTTGGGAGACGCAGTCCAGGGCCCTGGCAGAGGCAGCAGGCGTCCTGCTAATTAATTAGCTCTCCATCTTCCCCAAGTGCTCCACCAGACACAACCAGATGGTCCCGGCGACGCGCCCTCGCTGCCACCCTCCCCCCGGAAGCATCTTCACCTCGGCTCGCCCCCCTTCCATGTTGCCAGTTCCTGAGAGAGCCCCTGCCCCCGCTCTGCCAGGCCCGGGCCCAGGCAGCCCCCAGTGGGCAGGGAAAGCAAGGAAAACCCTGCTCGTCTGGGGCTGTTCAGGTCTGCAGGACCGACAGGTCTAATTGGGGCCTCCGTTCAGACAGGCTCCAGTTTTGCCTCTTGCCTTCGGACAACGCGGTTAGGGAGCTGCGGTGGGTGTGGGGGGGGACCCAGGGCCGAGTCTGCCCCTACTTCCTGGAAGCGTTTGGAGACGGCCCTCCATCCAAGAAACTCCAAATAAACTAACTTAAAACCCAAAACAAACAAGGCTGATACAGCTCGAGAGGCATGACATAGAAGCTGCTCCAACCAGAAGCAGGAGTCCACTGAGGCCTCTGCAGGACCACAGACATCCCACTGGCCCCTCTGGGTCCTAGGTGCATGACTGTGCCCTCTAGGCGGCCAGCCTGTGCAGGCCCACTCGCCCAGGCAGGGGCATCGAGTCTTGGAGCTTGAAGGGCAACGAGCTGGAGTCCTGCGAGGCTGGAGCCGCAGCTGAGAAGCCCGGGAAGGCCCGAGGCCCAGGAGCCGGGATGGGCCTCTGCTACGGGCCCTGCTTCGGGGGAGACCGCACGGGGACTGGAGCCCAGCACCGTGGCGGCCTGTGCCCCGGTGCCAGCTGCTGTGTGACGCGGGCTCTAGCTGGTAAACCTGCCTCGCTTTCCTGGGTATTGGTTGTGCCGCTTCAAAAAATGAGCCTGAACACTGGCCCCAGACAGCCAAGGTGCAGATCAAAGGAATGATTTCGGTGAGCCCAGGCCTTTCATCTTCCATAGACAGGAAAGCTCTGAGTTCCCTGAAATATCTGGTTTTCTTTTATTAATGGTAATCTACCTGCCCTCCGCTGCAAATATCCTGTAGATCCTAGGTCCCCCTCGCCTTCTCAGAGCAGTTTCCTCAGGGCTACTTAAGATGCCACCTCCGGGGCTTAAGGCCTCAGTTGTGTCCACCAAATAAAACATCACTCTCAAGTAAATAAATAAATAAGATTTTAAATAATGAGCCTCAGGAGCTCCCTGGTGGCTCAGAGCGTTCAGGATCTGCCCTTATCACTGCGGTGGTAGTATGGGCTCAGTCCCTGGCTCTGGCACCTCCGCATGCCTCAGGTGCAGCCAAAAAAACCAACACAAAAATGAGTCTGAGCTGAACAGGTCCTGTGGTCACTGCGGCGTGATCGGAGGAGGCCTGCTGGGCGGCGCTCAGGTCCCGTGCGCAGGGGTCATGGCTGCCGGTGTTGTCATCATTCTCATAAGCGTCCCCCTTTTCGATTCCAAACAGTCTATGAGCCTCCTTTCAGACAGAGCTACAAAGTGATGGAAGGATCTGAACTTGTGGCCCAGAAAAGCCACATTTCCTGAATTTTTTATGCCCAGAATCAAAGCTAGTGAGGACAGGGTAGTGATGATTTGATCAGAAGCCCTGAGGGACGTGGCCAGGTTTCGTGAGCCGGAATGACCCAGAACTGGCCCGCCCGGGATCCAAGAGGCACTGACCTCCAAGGTGCCAGGAGAATGCAGACACGAGACTGGCTCTTTCGGGCGCACCTTGGGGTGGGGGTGATCTCTGGGGCGAAGTACATTGATCCGGGGCAGCAAGGGTTAACGCAGGGCTGGGAGAGGCCAGGCAACACGGAGCACTCCCTGTTTATTAATAAGCTATTTATCACCAGCCTTGCTTTTAATGCCATTTGGGCTTAATGTCGTTAATGAAATATAAATACCCACGCTAACGATGTCGGTCAGAGGCAGCACGGGCAGCAGACGGCTCGCGAAACAGGGCCAAACCGCTGGGCACGCTGGGGAAGAGGCTGAGAGCTCGTGAAGCGGAAGAGGTTCCCCCGCTCGGCACCCCCGGCCCCCTTCTGCTCCCGCCGGCTGGCTGTGCCGGGAAAAGCGGGGAGGAGGCAGCCTGGGCTGGGGAGAGGAGGCCTCCCCGCACAGGATGCTGTTAACGCCTAGAGAACAGAGCGGCAGCGAGAGCTCCCACCTCGGGGGCAGTGCCCGCCTGGCATCGGGCCCCTTGGCTGCGGGAGGCTGGACTCCCACCAGCTGGCGGCAGGCCCCCCTTGGCCGCCCGGAGTTCTCTGACCCCTGGGAATGGAGCCCAGGTGACAGGGGTCACGAGAGGGAGCAGGACGGACTCCATCACCGTTTCTAAGAAAGACCATGCGTCCCCACCCCTGGAGTGGGATCCCGGGCAGCCTGGCCCGGCTGGATGGCACACCCTCCCTGAGAAGCTGGCAAGGGGCTCCTCGGCAGCCTTTGGGGTAGGCTCAGAGAGGTGGCAGACAGGTATTTCTGGTCAGTGCCCAGAGGTCTTGCAACATGGAGGGGACCCGGCCCGGCAAGCTGGCCTCGTGCCGACAAGCTGGCTGCGTGTCCACCTCCCAGCCAGTGAGCCACCGGCCTCTCGCTGGGCTCAGGGCGGATGCCCTTCGCAGGTGACCACCTAACACAGGTGACCCCAGGAACTTCAGGCCTTGCCCTCGGGGGCGGCCCCGGCCTCTTCCCAGACAACTGCCTCACCTGCAGAAGTGGCCCCAAGACCTGCTCCCCAGCCCAGCGGCCACGGTGCCTTTGGAGGAAACTCAGACTCCACTCAGTCAAGGGTCATCAGAGCCCAGATAAAGGCTGGAGATCCCGGCACGTGGCGACCTTTGCTCCATCCTCCTCTTCCGATACCCAGCGGTGGAGGTCACGGTGCCCCAGCCTCACCCTGCTTGCTAAGTCCCCAAGCAGCCCCCAAGGGTGCTGCCTCTGGCCCTGCGTGCTCAGGGTTGCCTGAGAAAATGCAGGTCAACCAGCAAAATTTGAATTTCAGATAAACAGCAAATACTTTTTTAGTGCATGTCCAAAAGACTGCATGCAACACACTTATAAAGAAAATTATTTGCTGTTTATCCGAAATTCAAATCTCACCGGGCCGCCTGTATTTTCGCTTGCTAAATCTGGCAATGCTATCCCATTCCTTAGCAGGTAACACCTGTCAGGTGGGCACGGTTTCTGGTGGGTTAGCAGGACTGCAAGGGACAGTGAGGGAACACCGAGGTCCCTGCTGTCTTGGGACAAGGGTCTCCTTTCAAGAGGCTCTGTACACAACTGTCCCCTGCCTGTCCTCTCCCCTCAATGGTCACTATTGCACTGCCCAGCTCCACAGCTTCCCTGTGGGGGGTCCCCTCTCCCCACACCCCCCAAAGTCACCTCCATGTCCCCAAGGAGTACAGGGCTCATTTGCTGGGGCTTGGTGGAGCTCAGCTCAGCGGCTAATCCCTTGGGTGGCGCCTGTCAGATTATTAATTAGCTAAAGCGGATCGGTCCTGGAACAACGTGCACTTGGACTTCAGATAAAGCAGGCCAGGGAAGCCGGGCGGGGGGCGGCTTAAAGTGACAAGACCCCGATTCTGAACTGCTCCCCGAGCTGGGGCAGGGGCTGGGCAGGGCGCCAGCTCCAACGAGCGCCCCAGAGGGCATGCGTGCAGACCCACCTGGGTCTGGGCACAGGGAGGGGAGCCAGCGAGGTGGGTTTTACTTTTCAGTAAAGAGCTCGTGCCTAAGCAGATCACGTCACCCAGAACTCTTCAAAAAGCTTCTCATTTCACTGGGGGCAAAAGCCTGAGCTCTCATGCTGGCTCCAAGGCAGGACCTGGGCCCCCACCCCCCACCCGACCCCCGTGACCTCTTGCGGCATCTCCCCAAGTGCAGCCACACCTGCTGTCGCCCACCACCGTGCCGGGGGCTCTTGCCGCTTGCCCGGAGCTCACACTTGCTGTTACCCAGCAGGAATGCTCTTCTCGCAGATACGAATCAGGGTGGCTCGCTCCCCCACTTCCTTCTGTCCTTACCCAAATGTCACCATCTCAGGGACACCTTCCCCAGACACCACACCTAAAAGGACAAGACATCCACCGCCACACACACTCCCTTGTCCTAGTCTCCAAACTTGCTTCAGTTTTCTCCTGGACACGCATCACCCTCTAACATCTACTTTATTTATTTATCTATTGATTGATTGATTGATGGCCTTTTTAGGGCTGCACCCATGGCATACAAAGGTTCCCAGGCTAGGGGTCAAATCGGAGCTGCAGCTGCCGGCCTACGCCACAGCCACAGCAACGCCAGTCCGAGCCACGTCTGTGACCTATACCGCAGCTCACGGCAACGCCAGATCCTTAACCTACTGGGCGAGGCCAGGGATCGAACCCGCGTCCTCATGGATCCCAGTCGGGTTCGTCACCACTGAGCCACAAAGGGAACTCCCTCTACTTTGTTTCCCTTTTTTTTTTTTTTTTTTTTTTTTTTTTTTTTTTGACTTTTGTCGTTTTAGGGCCACACCCGCGGCATGTGGAGGTTCCCAGGCTAGGGGTCTAATGGGAGCTACGCCACAGCCACAGCAACGCCAGATCCTAACCACGTCTGCAACCTACACCACAGCTCATGGCAAGGCCAGATCCTTAACCCACTGAGTGAGGCCAGGGATCAAACCCACATCCTCATGGTTCCTAGTCGGATTCGTTTCCCCTGCGCCACAAAGGGAACTTCCCTCTACTTTATTTCTTTATTTCATTTATCATCTGCCTCCCTCCACTAAGACGCAGATTTCATAAGGACAGGCATTCTTGCCTTGTTTGTTCACTGCGGCAGTTGGTAGGGTTATCAAGCAGCGGTCGTGCTTGATGAATGAATGAAAATGAAAAAATGAATGATCAGAGGTTAGAGGCCAGGATCCGGACCACCACCTCTTCTGGCTCTGACTCTCAGATGGCTGAGCCCTAACCCACCCTGGTGGGCTCCCCAGACCCCCGCCTCTTCCCCCAACCCTATTCGGTCTCACCCTTCCCCAGGTCTTCATCACGCCGGGTGTCACTTGTACCCGGTCCTAGCATTTTCCCTAAGATGCATTTCCAGATTCTGGGGCTCCCGAGGGGGGACCCATCTCCGTGCTGCCCCGACCCTCCGCCAGCAGCTGGAACTGCTACTCTCTCTGCTGGAGGAACAGTGTCGGGTGGGACGACGGCGAGAAGCGGGGACACCAAGACTCCCAGCTGCGGCCCGGGCCCAGCTCCGCTGCCAGCGAACTCCTGGGCTCGGATTGTTTTGACTTGAGTCAGTGAAGCTGAAATATCGAGTCACAACGGCCCTAAACTTCATTACCAGCTCTCAACACAGATTACTAAGGGGGAAAAAAAGTTGCTTTTAATTGCTTTTCCCGATTAGCATTTCTGGAGAAGAAACTAGTGATTAATTACACCTTCTCTCCTCTCAACCGTCCTGGCCACGGGGGTCCCAACCCCAGGCTACCATAAGAAGGCTCAGGGTCAGAAAAGGCTCCTGCTCCTCAAGGGCCAAGAAACCAAACCCAAATGGGTGATGAGCAGGAGGCGGGAACGTCCTGGGAGCTGATTTGATGGAGAACATGCAGCTGATGGTGTGGGGGGGGGGCAGGTGGGCAGACATCCAAGGGTCCCCCCCACGGCTGCCTCCGGCCTCAGTGTGGTGTCCTCTGGGCAGAAGGACTTTTACCTGGACCAGGTGGATTCGAGCATCAAGAGGCCAGGGAGGCTGGGAGAAGACAGAACAACGGGAGGAGCCTGAAGATCTGGGAGGGAAGACAATGCATTCGCGGCCACCGGGACTCCCTTCCGCCAGCGCCTTCTCCCTGCGGAGGCTCCAAGGTCATGGGATGGGGGCAGGACGGAAGTGCTCCTCCTGTCTGTCGTCCCCAAGACCTCAACCCTCCCAAAGCCGTGGGCTGCTACTCCCTCTAGGGCGACCGCATCCCCCAGGATGCTCCAGGTCAGGCAGGAGCCACCAGCCCTCCCAAGCCCTCTCCTCCCTGGGTCTGAGCCTGGCAGGACCCGGGAGCTTCTGACGCTGGTAGGAAAGGGGTGGCACAAAGGAGGCCCGAGGCGGGGACGTCGGCAACCTCGGGCAGAATCCTCACACGGGTTAGAAGTCAGAAGGATCCGCGACTCTTTCCAAACCATCCCCCCAGCAGGCCTCTGCTCAGCCCAAAGGGGCTGCGACCTTGGGGTTCACTCAGCCACGGTGTCGCCTGGGGGTGGGGGCCGGCAGAGGCTGGGGCCCCTGCACCCCTTTGCCGGCGCCTCCCTCTCCTGATCCCGCAGCCGTGCCCCAACCCGGCCGCGCGCTCAGGAGCGGTCGGCCCTACACCAGATCAAAGCCCTGCAGGACAGAGTTAGAACTGTCCAGTCCAGTTACGAGTGAAGGCCATGGATCTAGTGCAGGCCGTGGAGGCAGAAAGCAGAGAGAGGAGCCTCGCACGCATGCACAGACACCCAGGCCTGCCCACCCAGACGCACCCGCCCCCGGGGCTCGGCCCAGCGATCTGACGCCGGCAGACACACCCAGGAAGCCCGGCTGACACCCCCTCGGAGCCAGAGGCACCAGCTGCACGCCTGGGACGTCCCTCATCACTCCCCACAAGACGTCGTCACCAGCCTGCCCTTCTGCTCCCTCCTGTCACTCCCCCTGGAGGTCAGGCCTCCAGAGCTTTCCTGGAGGGCTGAGCCGGCCCATATGGCTGGGAATATGTTGCCAGCATGGGCAAGTACTCACTGGGGCCCCTGCAGCCAGCTGTGACAGCTTCACACTCGCTCCAGCCTGGCCCCTGGCTGCTGTCTGGGCTGTGCTGTGCCCACCGAGGGAGGGGTGGGGGTGGCCTGGCTGTTACAGCATCGCTGCTGGAGCTGCCTGCCCCGGCCTGGCCCCAGCAGATGATACCAGGACCCTGGAAAAGGGGACAATGGCCTAGGTACCTATGGCAATTCACACTATGAACTGTGGAAAGATGGTGGGACCCCTGCCCGTGAGCTGGGGCTGGGGGCTAAGCTGCCTCATGGAAATGAGGGTGTCCCTTTTTTTTTTTGCTTTTTAGGGCCGTACCCGCAGCATATGGAGGTTCCCAGGCAAGGGGTCCAATCGGAGCTACAGCTGCCGGCCACAGCCACAGCCACAGCAACATCAGATTCAAGGCGCATCTGTGACCTATACCACAGCTCATGGCAATGCCGGATTCTTAACCCACTGAGCGAGGCCAAGGATCAAACCCGCAATCTCATGGTTCCTGGTTGGATTCATTTCTGCTGTGCCACAACAGGAACTCTGGAAATGAGGGTGCCTCAAACAAACCCATTTTTTCAGCCCTCAAAGCCAATCATCAGAGGTTCCATGCACGCGAGAGAAGGTGCACAGAAGCTCAGCCCTTGAGAAGAGAGATCACATTTAAAGCCACAGCAAGAGGAACTCTTTGAGCTTCTAGGCCCAATTCCAGACCCAGCACAGAACCCCTGCAGCAAAGACACAAAACAGGCCTCGGTGCAGACTCTTAGGTCCAAAAGGACAGGGAGCTGGGAAGTCGCTGCTGAAATCGGTGCCCGATACAAGCAGGCCTCAGGCCTCCCCCGTACACGGTGCTGACCGAGCGGTGCCTGATGCTCGCCGGCAAACTTTCTCACTAACCAGCCCAGCCCCCAGGAGGGCGCTTCTTCCCTAATCTATACGACGGTGACCTCTGAAAGCCATGGGGTGTTCCGGGCACTGTCAGGAAGGGGCATGAGACTGAGCGATGCGGGGCCGCATGTCAGGGGGCCTGGAACGCAGAAGTCACCCTGGAGTCTTGTCCCTGCAAATCCAGCTCACTCTCCCTTTACACACACACGGACTCTGCCCCCTTCTCTCCATTCCCCCTCTGTCTCAGCCGCGGCCTCTCACTCCAGCAGCTGCAGCAGCCTCCCTCCCCTCCAGCCTCCCGGTTCCCGCCCTTGCCTCTCCCAACCCCTTCTCCCCATGACAGCCCCAGCCAGCTTTTTAAAATAAAAATCTGATCACTTCATCTCCCTGCTGAAAACCCTCCAGCAGCTCCCCCATCACCCAAAGACTAACTCTTAACGCCCCCAGCACACCAGTCCCTACAGACTCGGGCCCTCTCATCGCCTCCCAGCACCGGGGCCTCTCTCCGTCCACCGCACTCAACGAGATTCTCACCCTCCGCACCTCTAGACCAGGTGTCTCGTGCCGAAACAGTCCACGGCTCTTCAGATGGCTGTCCACTGCCTGCCCCTCCATCTCAGCTGTCGCGTCCTCAAAGGAGCCTCCTCTGACTGCCCAGTCACTTCCCACCATCGCATCCTATTTCCATTCCACACTAATGGTTTCCTTGTTGTTTTTCATGGGTTTGTTAATTGTCCGCTCACCCAACCAGAACTCCATGAGAGCCAGGCTGTCTTGTCACCCTAATCCTAGTGACTGGAAGACACCAGGCCTGTCATAACTGTTGAATAAACATAACCAGATCTTCCACAGTGTAGCCAGAAATGGGGAGAATCTGAGCCAGACAGGATCAGGCCTGAAGACCAAGCCCAAGCACACACTTACCCACAAGCCCACACTCTGGTGCGGCAAGGCAGAACACTGCTGAGACCACAGGTCACCCTGCCACAGAGGACCCCAGCCTGTGGCCAAAGGCGGTGCCTGGAAAGGGCTGGGGGAGCAAGGATGGGCTTGGCCATGACACCCGCACTCAGAGCCCTCCGAGTTCCCTAGCGTCATTATCCAGCCCGAGACGGCCAATGCCAGGACGCGGGAGCCCCAGAGGACTCGTGGAGCCCGTACCCTATGCCGGGTGCAAATCTCAGCTGGCACGGCCCCTGGGAGTCAACAGTGAGTGGAAACTTCAGAAAGGGAAAAACTAATGGCCATGTTTTGCCAAGGGAATGAAGAAAACAAAAGGCCTGCCACTGAGAACAGAACCAGCAAACATTGCCCCCCTGGAAAGGGGCTCCACAGGCACTCTGGCAACCTGCCCACACACAGGGTACAGGGTACCAGGGAGACCATCCAGAGGCTCGAAGACACGTGGGCTTGCTGCCCCAAGACCCCTGATCATCAAGGAAGAGCCCACCAAGGAGCAGAGACGTTCAGGTGCCAGTGCCAACCCAACCAGGTGGCTGCACAGCCCACCGTCAGCACAGCCCTTTCGCCATCAAGGGACAACGGTGGCACATCTTAAATGTGGATGGACCAATCCCTGGATGGTGATCGCATTCCGGGCACCAGGAAGAAGGGTCTCGGCCCCATGGGTGCGCCACCATGGCAACCGAAGGCCACATTTACATCCAATTTGCAAATCTCTAGGCCTTACTCAGGGCTTCTGCCCGTTCCTGAGGTGGCATGGCCTCAGACTACCAGGACCACAGCTCTGGGGACTACTCAAGCGCAGTGGGCACCAAGTCACCCATCTCTGCAAGTGCTTCCACTCTGCAAGTTCAAAGTCCAGAGCCGCAGCGCTTGGCCACTGGAGGGAGGGGCAGGACATGCCTGCCCTTGGGGCCCATGGGGAAGGAGAGCACGGGTGGGCGAGCTGGGGCTGCTGACTCCAGTTTGTCATACACACACACACACACACACACACACACACACACACACACACACGGGAGGAGCAGCCCCCAGCCCTGCCCTTCCAGCCACATTCTAGGCCCTCAGCCTCAGCCCCCACCCTGAGACATCATCCATCAGCTTTACCAACACCCAGTCCCACTGGGCTGGTTCCCAGTGGATCTTAAAGAGAATACTGACTAATGATCAGTAAGTGATAAGTCACCTGCTGTGTCAACTCTCCACCTTAAGAACTGCCCCTTTTGACACACTTGCAGGTCAGTATCTGACGGCGCCCCATGGACTCCCGCCCTTGGCATAAGCACCTGCCTTAGGCGAGGGGCTGCTTCGAAGCCTGGGTCTTCTCTAAGGAGGGTCCTGCCTGGGCTGGAGGACCACCGAGAGAGCCCCAAGGGTCCCACAAGAACTCAGAGTGGAGCAGCCGCTGCCGGACATGCAGACAGGCCGGACCTACCATTCCCAGAGACGACACTGAGAAATGACCCGACACGTAGCTCCATGGCGCAGGCCCCACCTGGAGCATCTGCACGGTGCTGGCACCAGTCAAGGTCACACGGGGGCAATGCTGGGAGGACTTCAAGATCAGGTATTCCAGCCTCTTTATTTTGAGTGGGAAGACGGAGGCCCAGAGGGGAGGAAGCCACGAGCGGGCAGCAGAGCCGCGGCCAGCATGCGCACGTCGGGTTCCTCGGCCCCAGCTCTTCTCTTGACCCCACATGGTCTCATTTCCACTTAGGGCGGCTAAGCCACCACCACTGAGAAAGGTCTACGCAGTCCCCCCACAAGAAAGACTCCTCGAACTGGCCACCCCCATTTCCCAGCGACATCTCAGGAATCAGGAGAAGCTACCTTTGTATCCCAAGAAGCCGGGATCCGAAGTCCATTCCAACACACGCCGAGGGAGCTGCAGGACCCCCTTCTCACAGGCGGGGTGGACGCCGTGCCAGCAGCAAAGGCAGCTGAGGTGGGGAGGGTCTTTGCCTTCGCTCAGCGAGATCCGTTTGCCTACGAAAAGGAGAAGAAAAAACAGCTGATGAGGCTACAGCTGAGAGCTGCAAAGCTACTCAGAGAGAAGGACCAGGGAGGCTAAGGCATGGATACCTTGCACGGCCACCGGCCAGCGAGGCAAGCGGTGCTGGGACCTTGCCTGGCGAGGCAGACGCATTGCCGCGCTGTGTGCCAGGCCTGACCCTACAACCAGTGCACCTTTTGCACAATTATTAGTCAACTGCGATGCAGGTGTTGCACCTAATAAAAGAATCAAATGGAAGAAACAAAAAAGAGGCCAATCGGGTGCCACCCCGGGTAACAGCAGAGTGCTCACACCCTCGACTCCCCAGCTCCTGGGGGTGAAAGGTTAGCCTGACAATGAATCAAGCTGACACTGGAAACCAGATCAGACCCACGCAACCAAACCAACTCTTGGCCTCCCCAGCCTCCCGCTCCCTTCAGACTTTCCCTCGGCCAGCTCCCAGCTGCTCCCGTGACCCCCCAGGGGCCTTCTGGGAGCCTCTAAAAACAGAATCAGCAGGTGTCTCTGTAGCTACCACGACAGTGAGTTTGGTTTCTTCTCCCCCATCCCCAGTCTGCCCAGTCTGGTCCGGTGCCCTTACGTCTCATTACAGAAAAAAAAAAAAAAAAAAAAAGGGCGCACACCCACACCCCACAAGGGGGCTGCTGAGATTCACTTGTGATAGGTGTTGGGCCAAAAAAACATGGCCAAAGAAAGTCGGTGCCCTGCTACCGGCAAGCTTTGTGTCAATTTAAGCAAATATTGTGGTGTTTCCATGGTGATTCCTGTTTTGAATATCCACTACACTCACTTTTTAAAGGGCTTTTCCTGTTTGCGTTTCAACTTTAAACCTGTAAATATTTTCAGCCTTTTTAGAGAAATCAGCCCACGTGCGTGCAAACACAAACACACCACCAACCGGCCTCGGCACACAAGCTCCCAGACCTGGACTTCAGCCTCAGGGAGGTGAGAGTGGGAGGCAGGAACCCCCAGGGGGCTGTCCGTCTGCCCTCACACCCATCCTGAGTACGGGGCTGGCACCGGGGAGGGTGGTGGCTCGAACGCTGCTCCTCTCCTCCCCCTCGGCCGGGGGTGGGCGGGGGGGTGCAGCACCCACAGCGCCCGGCCTGTGTATTTCTGCAGCCTGTGAGTAGGCTCAACACTGACTCCACAGTGTGGCACGGTGTGGGCAGCTGCCTGGCAGGTTCTCCCACTTGGCCCAGCCCTCGGATCCCCTGGGGCCTCCCTGAGCGCACAAAGCCCTCCTCCCCTGCCTCCCAAGGTTGGGCGATGATGAGTGGAAGGGGGAGCTGGTGCTCCGAAGGCAAGAACCTCCAGCATCAGCGTCACACCCCCGCCTCCACTCTGGGCAACGCCACCGAGACCAGCCCCCCGGGGCTTAGCGCCAAGGAGGGCCAGGGACAGTGGTCCTGGCCTCGGATCCGCCCCACTCCCACCCCACCCTTCGGCACCATACAGGGTTAACAGCGGGTTTCCTGGTTTCCATGGATTCCCGCCAGGCCCCTAATGTGAGTTTCGTGTGATTTGGGGGGAAGTGGATTTCCTTTGTTTTCCAGTTTGGGAATATTTTTTTCTTTAAAAAAGAGGAAAAAACACTTTAATGGGAACTTCAGGGCCACTGGGAGACTCACTCCTCCGGGTTCTGACACTCCCCTGACTGTCGGTCCAGAATCCCCCAAAGCGGGGCCAGCCCACCCACCCAGCCACCCAACTCCTCTGGGCTGGAGGAAGGGGTGCCTCGGACGGCCTCCAGCCCCCCGCTCCCCAGAACCCACTTCTGCTGGGGGGGCTCTATTCTGACATTCCATCAGAACGCCCCCTGCCGCACCTGAAAGCCAGCTGCTCACACAGGCGGCTGACTCTCCCCACTTCAGGGCACACGTTTCCCCAGAGAAAAGGTCAAGAGAAACAGAGGCTTAGGCTCCTTCTGACTCCTGGCGAGGAGCTAGAAGGGCCAGAGTCTGACCACACACACCATGAACGTGAGTGACACCAGGGTCTTGAGTCCTGGATCAGAAGAGGGTTCTAGGAACAGAAGAGGGTATCGCAGACCCGGGGTGGCCTCTCCCAGGGCAGAAGGACCTTGTCAGCGTCGGCAGCAAGAGCGACCGAAGATGGGTGTGGCCGGGCCCCCTCCCCCCTCGCCCTCCCCCCTCCGCAACCCCACCAGCTTCCCGCCCGGCCAGGGTGTGGCTCTGCCCCGGGACTGTCCCCAGCCAAGTGGCCTGACCCATTTACCAAACCAGGGCACAGGCCCCAGGGCCAGGGCAGGGGCAGGAACCGCGGGTCCGTAGGTGCAGAGCCCAAGGGATGGCGCCGTCGGGCCAGCGGCTTCGGGGCGAGGGGTGAGAAGCCATGGGCATTGCCAAGAAAGAGCACTGGGCTGAGAATGAGAAGACACGGCTCTGAGCGACAGCTCTGCAGCTTAACTCCCTGTGGGCCCCTGGACGAGCCGCGTCGTCTCCCCGGGGCCCCGTCCCTCGCGGGTCCCACGGGGATGATGCCGCGGTCCGCGCTACCTCGCAGACGTGCGGGAGCCACACGGGCCGTGAAAAGCATTACGTGTGCTCCAGAAACGCTCTCGACCGCCAGCGCCTTTTTACTCCAAGCCCCCTGAAGGTAACCTTCCAGAATCTCCCTTCCAGGCCCGGCTGCCCCTCTGCTGCTCCCGCAACCCGCACTGTCGCATTTAAATCCGTCCTGGACGAAAGGCATTTGTTCGCAGGTCTGTCTCCACCACTGGATTTTTAACCCCTCGCGGGCAGAGGCCAGGTCTTAATCATCTTGGCGTCACCAGCGTTTAGCACAACAGCTGGCCCACGGTGGGCAGCCAAAGTGTTTATGAAACTGAACGAGTCCCCGATTTCACGTCGGAATCAGACAGGCCTGGCGCGGCTTCATCCTTCTCCTCCTACAGGAAACCGCATGGGCTGTGTCCGCGCTCCGTTCTGCAATAGTTCCCCGAAGCCCCGGCCTGCGTCCCCAACGCCCCCATTGCCACCACGAATTAACAACGTTCAGGTTCAAGAAGACCGCTCCGTTACCTGACCCTCCTCTAACTGATTCCGGTTAAGAATTGACTGAGCACCTACTACGTGCCAGGGAACATGCTGGAAGTGGAAGACACACCATTTGCCAATAGGCGAGAGGTGAGAAGTCAAGATATGAATTAACTGGAGGCCGTCTGTTCGCCGAGTGCCACGCTGGATGCTGTATGTGGATGACCTCGTCGCATCCTGACAACACCAGGGAGGAAGGGTTATGATCCCTGTGGCTAGATCAGGGCGGGCAGGCACAGAGATACCAAGCGACCTGCCTAAGGTCACACAGCTCGCAAGTGCCGGAGCCCAGGCCTGAACGCAGGCTCGCCGGCTCCAAGGCCCAGCTCACATGAACGTTCCCCTTCGTCCCCTCCCGTGACCGCACCACCCACCCACACCTAACGCAACTTTCCCTCCTGAGTCTCAGTTCTCGAATCCCCCAGGGCCGCCGGAAAGCACTCAGAGATCACGACCAGAGGGAAGCCAAGGGCCAGGCTTAGGTGCTTCCTCCTGGTCGGGCTGCAGGTTAGAGGGAGGCGAGTGAGGCCTGTGCGGACACACCTGGTGAGCAGGAAGAATCCCTGGATCTACCTGGTCAATGGGGTCCCAGTGGTGGACAAAACCTCCTGGAGAAGGAAGGGGCCAAGCCACCTGACGCCACCTACCTGTCACCTGATGGGAAGAGGACAAGGCGGCCACCCAGGAGAGGGCCCCTCTGAGTCAGGAGCACCTATGGGGACGGGACAACTTCTATTTCTTCTCTCTGGACAAAGGGTGAGCTAAGGGGCTTTACCCGGGGCCGGGTAGAGGGGACACAGGGATTTCGGTTGCCTGCCTCCCATCGGGACCTCCCACTGCAATGAACACCTGCCTCGAAGACTCAAGATTGAGAAGCAGGACCCCAGAACCCCCTGCTTTTCACGGGGTGAATGTGACGGGAGGGAAGGGGACCCCTACCGTCTCCCCAGAGGCGAGAAGGCACAGGGAGGTGGCGGGAAACGATCGACAGCCAAGAGGATAAAGGGGTGGAAGATCAGGCCGGGGTGGGGAGAGGACAGCGCCCTAACGAGCAGATTTCATAAACCACCTGGAGTGAAAACAAAAACACAGACGTGCACATTGCCCAACTTCAGGGCTGTATGGAAAAGGAAAAAAAAAAAAAAAACAATAAAAAAATCCACATCTTAATACAAAAATCCTACACGATGTGTTCCGGCACGAAAGTGTTTTTCACTGCATTTTTCATCTGTGACCTCACACTGCCTACGACGGGTACGCCCAGCGCAGCAGGTATTTGATGGCACACAAACAGGGCGAACGCATACACAATTAACCAAAACAAGGGCAGCAAATATTCAAATGGGTCCGAGCCGGCATCTCCTGGCTTCGGGGGGCCCTGGAAATGGCTGTGTCGGCTCGGAGAATGGGCCGCTTTAGATTGCTGTGGGAGGAATCCACGGAGCCAGAACACAGCTCGAGTGGAAAGAGACTGGAGTTCTGAGTTCTCAGAACTCCAGGAGCGGAACCCCGGGCCAGCTGGTCACGTGGCTTTCTGCGCTTCGGGTGCTGGGCTACTGGCGTGACAGGGGCCCGAGAGGGAACCCAGCTCCCAGAGGCCCCTCCTGCGTGTCACTCACCCCACGGTCACTGTCTGTCTCCTTTCCACTCCACCCCACCCCCTTTTAATTGTTGGATGAGTTTATAGAGCTGGGTGCCAAAAACAATCAACTCTGGGGAACAGAGTTATACAAAAAAGGGCGTGTCGCCAGAGAGAGACGGATATCCATGGAAACCACCACCTTTTCACAGTGGCCTAGCTAAAGCCGGGGTGTGCGTGCGCGTGCGTGCGTGCGCGTGCGTGCGTGCGCGTGCGCGCTTGCGCGGGGCCGTATGCTCCGCCCAGAACAGAGCCCCGGAAAATGCTGAAAACGACCTGAGGGAGCCACATGCAGTGTGGAGGGTCAAGAAGTGGGGTTAGCCTCGTGGAAACCACCGCGAGGGCAGGGCTGCTGGAACGTGTGTGCACACGCACACGCCAGGCCACCAGATCACTGGGACAGCAGGCCGTAGCGGTTCAGCGTATACGCTTTGGAGCCAGACTGACGGGTCTGAGCTGCCATCCGCCAGCTGTGTGACCCTGGGCAAAATTACTTTAACCCCTCTGTGCCTCAGTCTCCCCATCCGTAACATGGAGATAATAACAGCACCTGCGTACGGTTATGAGGAGAAAATGATGTATCGTGTGCAGCATGCTGAGAAAAAGAGCAGGCGCGCGGGACGTGCTATAAGCACTTATTAATAAATAAAATCAATCGAAAGGGCTCAGTGGAGAAAAGGGGGGGACAAGTTTCCAGCCTCTGCCCCAGGAGAGGAGGAAATTAATAACCGTTCATGTCTATGAAGTACTGTGCACAACGGACCTTGATGCGTGAATACGTGCGTTCCTCCCAAGAAACCAATGAGGCAGGTTATTGCCCAACTGGATGGTTAAGGGGCGAAGGCTCAGAGAGGGATGTGACCCACCCAGGGTCACACACCAGGAAGTGACTCGAACCCGGGCCCGTCTGACACCTACGCAACATGCAACACCCGGCTTGGCAAGGAGAGGGACAGCGAAGTGGGAGAGGAGGAAGCGGGGAGGGCGGGTTGAGTTCCGCGCGGTTTTCTTTCCAGACTGGACGCAGATGCTCCGTGCTGAAGCCCAGATGCTTTTTCCCCAAGCCTATAAAGGAAAAGGGAAATCCTCCCTGCCAGTGACCCCTGATGGAAGGAACCAGAAGCAGGGAATAGCCGAGATGGCCGACAGCCCCAGGGTCCACCTCCCCCGGGAAGGCTCCCCCAAATCCTGACCCCAGGAGACGAAAGATGCTCTCCAGAGCCAGGCGGTCCCTGGAGGGAAAGCAGCAGAGTTCAGGGCCCACCTCCCATCCAGAAAGGCCCGAAGCCTGGGGAAGATCCTATTTCCGGTCAGAACCCTGTGAACGACCCCAGTGTCAGCCTTCCAAGAACCCGGGCAGATTGCTGGAGGGGGCGGCACGCAGGGAGCCTCGGCCTCCCCTGTGGCAAGGCCGGGCCCAGGGGGGGTGCGAGCAGGAGGCCTGCGAGGCTGAGGGCTGGTGTCCGAGGCTGCCCGCCCCGGGTGGTCTGGGGCTCACCCTGCTTGGAGACGGAGGCCACACGGGCTTGGTGGCTCAGCCCTTTCTGCCATCGACCACCCAAACTCATTCAGATATTTCCTCTCTCACTTGCTTTTTTAAAAAAAATTTAATGTTCCCTATAATTTATCCGTCCCAGAAGATAATCGATAGAGCCCGTAATGAAAATCTGAGCCATATTTTATGACCCGCTGCGAGCAGAAAGGGCCACATCAGCAGGTCCGAGTTCGGCTCTCCCTGTCTTGCCCACTGCCCCGGGGGTCACTTACCCGGCTGGCCCTGCCCACAGCCCCCCACCCAGAGCCCTGCCCTTGGCCACCGAGGAGGGTGGGGACTGCCCAGTGGGAGAAGAGGCTCGGGCCACCACGCTGGCATCACCCCGCCACCTCGCCACTCACTCCACCAACCCCAGTCACAGGATGGACACCCGCCCTTGCAGGGTCTTTCTGGAGCTGCCCCCCGCTGGGACCCCGGCACCCCCACCCTGGAATCTCACAGTGTCTTTAGTCAGGGCCCTTCTGGAAGCCTGAAGACGCTCACTAGGACCCGAAGGCCAGGCTCTCACCATGGCATTTGCTCCCCACCAAGAAAGGCCACCTGCTCCTTGGGGGCCTCCCAGGGTGGGAGGGGGGGCGCCGTCTAGAAACACCTGGGACCCTCAGTGGAGGGCCGATCGTGACTGCTCATTATTACTACCTGGCGCTCGTCCCTCCTCTCCCTGGGGTCCGTCCTGGAGGTGAAGTGTGTGGATAAGCCAGCCTGAGGGGACGCATAGGGGCTGAGGGGGCCGGCCCCCTCCTGCTCTGCCAGGGTCCATCAGGGGGAAGCAGGGCCCCGCCCCTTGCCCTGGAACCCACCACTGGGAGCCAATCAGCAGGTGAGTCCCTGCTCATCCCAGAATTCCTTGCTGCCTAGCACCAATCAGAGAGCACCACAGCCCCAGGGCCAGGAAGGGCCACCCCAGAGGGTCCAATCACAGCCGAGAGGACGCTCCAACACTCTTGGAGCAAAGACTCAAACTAGTAAGAAGTGTGATTCAGCCCAAACGTGGACTCCTATGCAGCCACTAACAGACATTTACAGAAAGCAGGAAACGAGTGACAAAATGCATAGGACTCTATGGTTTAAAATGCTGTCCAGTAGAACTTTCAGTGCTGTTCAGTATAGCAGCCACTGGACACGTGTAGCTATTGAGCACTCAAAATGTGGCGGTGTGACTGAAGAGTTGAATTTTTGTCTGACTTTTTTTTTTTCTTTAGGGCTGCACCCACAGCAAATGGAAGCTCCCAGGCTAGGGGTCAAATTGGAGCTGCAGCTGCCGGCCTACACCACGGCCACAGCAAGGCCAGATCTGAGCCTCATCTGCGACCTAGGCTGCAGCTTGCAGCAATACTGGATCCTTAACCCACTGAGCGAGGCCAGGGATCGAGCCCACATCCTCATGGATACTAGTTGGGTTCTTAATCCACTGAGCCACAATGGGAACTCCTAGAGCTGAGTTTTTAATTTGATTTCATTGTAGTTTAAGTTTAAATAGCCACATGTGCCTAGAGGCTACTGTATTGGACGGCACAGGTTTAGAGAGAGAATTTCATCGATATACAAAAATTCTTAATAAAAAATTTAAAAGCCTATTATCTCAAGGCAGTAGAATAATCCTTATCAATTACAATAACAGAAAGAGTTAATGTTTAAGTACACTGTGCCTAGTATTTTAGATGGATCAACACACTGAGTCCTTACTATCCTCCAAGATACTTATGATCATTATCCCCACTTTAAAGATGAGGAAACTGAGGTTCCGCACTGTTAGGTAACTTATCCAAAGTCGCAGTGCTGGGTGGCAAAGCTGGGGCTCACACCCAGGCCTCTCGCTTCCCCCAGCCCACAGTTTTAACTACACTACCTATTTTTAAATTATTTTCTCCAAAGTTTTTTCTATTTTCCAGTGAGCCATGAGCATGAGTTATAATCAGGGAGAACGTGTCTTTTTAAAAAAAGACCTAAAAAAAAGAGGCAAATCCTTTTTTTCCCAGGAAGGAAGTTTGTGGAGAGGTTCTTGGGGCCTCTGGCCAACTGGGCCTCTAGTTTTGGGATGGAGAAAGGAGAAGGCAGTGTGGTCACAGGTCCCTTCGGTCCCTATGCTCCTACTGCCCACATGCCCGGCACTCAGGAGACCCCAGGTGCCCGGCGATGCTGGGCCCAGGATCCTGCAGCAGCCAGGCTGCCAGTGGGATCCAGTTTCCTCCTGGCCCCACCCTGGAGTCAGTTCCTGACAGGTCTCTCAGCAGTTCTGCAATCATCATCCGGGACTGCATCTTGAAAGGCAGCAGGCCATGGGGCTGTCTTCAAAAAACAACACGCACACTATTCTTTTGTTTTCTTTTTTTCTTTTTAGGGGTGTACCTGCAGCCTATGGAAGTTACTGGGCTAGGGATTGAATCGGAGCTGCAACTGCCAGCCTATGCCACAGCCAGAGCAACACAGGACCCGAGCTACCTCTGCAACCTCGGATCTTTAACTGAGCCAGGCCAGGGACTGGACCCAAATCCTCATGGATACTAGTCAGGTTCATAACCCGCTGTGCCACGACGGGAACTCTGAACGCGTACCACGCTTAATCATGGACCACACTTTCCTACTGCCTTCTAGAAGGGCCAGGAACTCGACACCTGCAGCCCAAGCCTGGAATGCAGGGCCTGCCCTCAGTGAGTGTGGAGAAGCTTGTTTTTCCTAGGGGGCGGGGGCCCCCACTCACCTACTCTTGGGACTGCATCTAGGTTCAGAACGAGGAGGAGGAAGAAATTCCCTTTGAAAAGTCCATGTCTAAAGAAAAAGGCCCAGCAAGCTCTGAGCCCAGCTAGAAACGGAATCACGGAGGATTCCCAGTGGTTTTTGCCTTTTTTTCCAAAGCACCAACCCAAAGGGTGGGAAGCAGGGAGCCACTTACCACACTTGATCTGGTTTCCATTTCAGCTCCTCCCCCCACCCCAGACGCAGACTGTGCTGGTTTTAGGGTAGGCAGGAAAAATGCCCTCACTTAGAAGGTTTATTATGATATCATTATTATTATTATTATAATTAGTATGGATTTGGAGTTCCATTGTCCATACTTTTCTGTCACTTCCAACCTACCTTAAGTTCCCCTTGGATTTATACATTTATTTTTTGGGTTGGTTTCAGGAGCTTCTGGTTTATCAAACAATCAGCCCTGTGAGGTACGCTGGGTGTTTCCAGAAATTACGTCACAAAAAATCATGCAATTAAAGTGCAAGGGAAAAAAAAACATAGCTGTTGCTTAATTTTGTGTTTTAATTAGCGACTTATTGTAAACGTAGACTTTTAAAATGGAGGCGCCTAAGCAAAGCCGGTAGGCAAGTTTTTCTAATGAATTCATTTCGGCTCTTCCTTCCTCCTCCTCCTCATGGCAAATGGCATCTTCCAGATTTTCTTTGCCCTCTCTTTTTCCCTATTCTACTTCTTCGTCCCTGTCCAACACCTATGAGAAGGAGAATACTCTGAAATAAAATCAGAAGCCCCAGCCCCCAGGACTCTTAAGGAGCCCGGCTTGCTTGCACAACCACTGAGGAGGAAGCCTTGACGGTGAGGGCCCTGGTGACGTCTGCTGCCGTGCCCCCTGCTCCGTCCCCAGGCCTGCTGCACCTCCGCCAAACCCTTCTCTGCTGGGTCCCTGGAATTCCCTCTGCTCCCGTCAGGGCCTTAAGCTCAGGAAGGGAGAGAGCAGAAAGCCCAGGGCAGTGCTGAGTGCCAACGAGACAGGAAGAGGGTGGAGTTGCAGGACACCTGGAGCCAGCAGGAACGAGGGGGAGAGACCTGGAGCGAGAAGGAAGCCTCGAGACCTCCGGTTGCCTGGAGGAAGGAGGAGACGGGGGCACGGGAGAGAAGAGGAAGAGGGAACACAGAGCAGGGAAAAAGAAGCCGAAACCAGAAGGGTCTGCCCGGGTCACGGGGCAGCTCGGGCAAAGGACGCCTCCGTCAGTGCCAGGCACACACCCCGCCCCAAGGATCGATCCAGCCGCCCCCCGGCCCCCGCCCCCCGCCCCCAGACGCCACTGGGGTAGAGAGTCCTGCTCCCCAGCTTCGGGAAAGTTCCTGTCTTGGGGGCTAGGGGACAGGGAGTCAGCTAAAGTGCCCCATTGAGCCTAGCTCCTGGGAGAGGAGGCTGAGGATGGGGACAGAGGGGGTCCCCGCTCTCTGTCCGGTCCTGCCATCCCAGGGAGGGCAGACAAGGCCCAAATGTCCTAGAGAAGGGGAGCCCCCCCCACCCCGGAAGCCGCTTCTGCCCATCCCCAAGAGGGAAATCCACCGGGCACCTCAATGTCCCTGCTCGCTGGGGAGCATCAGAGCCCTTCTGTCACCCCTGAGGCTGGGCCGGATTAGCAAAGGCAGGTGTCCACCCAGAGCGGCGGACAGAAGCCAGCCTCCCGAGCGCTCCACAAACAACGCAGAGACACCGCGCAGAAACAGGTGCCATGAACCAGGGTCCCCCCTCAACCAAACAGGACGAAGCAGCAGGTGGGGGCGGGGCGAGCCTCCAGGTTTGCTTCACAGACTCTCCTGGGGCCGGCCAGGGGACTCGGCACCAGGAGCGAAACCCCACCGTGGCCGTTTCTTTTTTAATTTTTAATTTTTTGGCCATTTTAACTTTGAGCAGGAAGAACGGTAACGGCAGGCCCAGGAAGGGCCGCATTTACCTGCACCTGCCTCATGAGCACACTGGTGGGGGAGGGCGGCCCTCCAGAAGGTTCTAGAACACCTGGCGGCAGAATCCCGGCCCCCACCCCGTCCGATTCCCAAAGGAAGGAAGCGCCACTGAGGAAGGGGCCGGACCTCCGTGTCATCACCGGTGGGAACCCAGACCCAACCTCACGACTGATCCTGCTCGGTTCAGCTTCAATCGGAAAGGAAGGCTCCCATCAAACATGGGCTGGGCAGGGATGTGGGCACCGAGATTAGGGATTTGGAAAACCATCTGAGGAACCGGGCCCTGGGAAGACAGCAACAGGATTTAATACCTTATCCCGGCTGTCTGGTAAACACCCTGAACCATCCCCACACTCCGTTACGCAGCCTCGGAGCCTCAGGTGTGCTGGCGACGGGCAGGTAGAGACAGACGTGGGCAGAGACAGGAAGGGGGGGAGAGGAGGCGGGGGGGGGGAGGGAGGAGGCGGCGGAGGGGGGAGGCTGGCCCGGGAGGATAGGATGGGTGGCAGCCAAGCCAGACAGTCAATGAAACAGCTGACAGGTGCAGGGGAGGGAGGCAGGGAGACGGGAAAGGTGAGCCGGGGCTTCAGAATACTTGGGGATGGCACCCTGCTCCCCAGGGGCCTGAGCGGGATGAGCGGTGGGGAAAGAGGCTTGCGGGCCAAGGGCCTAGGTGTTCTGGACTCCCTGTCTCCCAGTTAAAGGAGCAACTGGGGAGGTGCCATGGACCGGACAGGACAAAGCAGCAGGTGGGGGCGAGTTTCCAGGGCCTACTGGTCACCTGCGAGAGCAGCTGCCGGTAGCCTTTAGGCTCATCCCCGACTTACACACACACACACACACCCATGCCGAAAAGAAGGTCAGATCAGTCAAAACGGAGCGTCCCTCTACGCCGGGCTGGAGCTGACGTGTGATGTGCGACGACAGGTGACCGGAAGAAGCAGGGAGAGTGGGGAGCAGCCCTGAGCTACTCAGAGGGGACCCGACTCTCCAGAGACGGCTGGGGGAGACTTAAGAGCTGACCAGGGGAAAAGAGGTGCCCAGGCTGTTCCTCGGGGCGGGGGGGCGGTGGTCTGGGGAGAAGCACCTTAGCTAGGATCTCGGCCCAGAGGTCAAGCCTAAGAGGTGCCACCTCCACCCCCAGGGCCCGAGCAGCCCTCACCACTAATCCTCTTTTCCCATTTCCGTCTGCTCCCTGATGTAATTACAGTTTGGGATGGAAATGCACCCGAAGTGTAGCACCCCCCCCCCCAAGCCTGAGGCACTCTCCCGGCTCCCAGAGAATCAGAAACCATTTCAAAAGCGCAAAGAGGCACCGCTCTTAGAGGATTTCATCTCGGGCTTCTTTCGGTAACACTGTCAAAGCTGCCCCGGCCACCTCCGCCAGCTCGGGTCCCTCTTCCCTGGCCCCTCAGAACCACGGGGCCTCCTGTGTTCAGGAAGGAAGAGGTTCCTAGGCTGTTAGGGGTCTGGGCTTGGAGGACTGGCCTTCGGAACATTCTTGAGACTCCACGACCCGAAGCAATCCCATCCACGGCGCCCTGATCCAAAAGGAAGCCGAGAGCCCCGGACGGAGAACTTCCCAGCTCCGACCATGACCTCGTGGAAGGCTGGCCTTGCTCCTGGAGGCCAGCCCGAGCCTGGGACGCTTCCCACCCCCAGGTCCACGCAGGCCCCTCTGCCTGGAGGCCTGTGCCCACCCTCCCCTGCCCCCGGGCCCAGTTCCCTGCAGGCCAAGAGCAGAGTGTTAACGCCCAGAGCTCACATGGGCTGCGGTCAAGGGAACTCTCCAGTGTCTTCTGCCATTTCTGCTCCAGTTTCTCAACTCTGGCCTTGCCGGTTTCAGTAGTTTGAATCTTTGCATTACACACACACACACACACACACCTCCCACCACCAAACAGGGAGAGAGAACACACTGAGAAGAAACCCACGAGACCTGGGGTTTGTGGAAACTAGCATCACCGGCTCACCGCTTCCCCGCACCAGGCAGGCGGCCAGAAAACCCTGGGCGGTACATACTGCAGACCTCGCCAGACATTAGAACACTTGTTCGGGTCCCTACCCTTTGGAAGCTGGTCCCCCAATGCAGTGCTTCAGGCCATGGCTGCTGATAATTTTTCAGAGATACACAAACCGGTTTGGATAAAACAAGAACCAACCTGAATTCTTTACCCAAAACTCAAAATAAAACTCTCCATCGCCCCTGCCCTTCCCTTCCCCGCCTTCCTGGGACGTTACCCAGCTCCCTAACATTCAGACGACCGGACTGTGTACAAGATTTGCTCCTCTGGCCTCTTTTGTCCGTGGACACCACCGTCTGGCCCCACTCGAAGCGAGCCTGGCTTGGTGAAAACATCCTTCGGTTCGCTTCTCAACCGGGTCAGGAGGAAAAATGGAGAAGGGGATGGTGCCCGGGAGACTCTGCCAGGCTGGTATCTGGCCCAGGCCTTTCCCTCAGTTCCTCGAGGCTCAGGGTCTTCCTGTCGCTCTCCGTTCGCCCTCCCTAAACCTGCAGCCCCATGAAAAGCCACGCTGTGTGGACTGGACATCTGGTCTCCCCCTCCTTTTGTGGCGCAGAGGAAAGAAGTTGCTCGGTTCCCCTTAAGGGTTTGCCAGGTTAATTGAAGCTCAATGTCAAGGCAGGAAGGAGGCCAAAGGGCAGAGAGGAAAGAGGCAGCCCTGAGGTCTGAGGCCACGTGTGTCTCCCTGCAGGCTCAGCGTGTGACACGCCTGCCTACAGCCGGAATCATTCACGCCTGACACGCCCTCACCCACCACCCTGCCCCACCCACTCAGGCCCCCGTGCCACCCCCAACCTCCCCGAGCGGCACTCTCTGCTTTATGCCCTGAAGCTAGACTGGAACCTCTGCCACCAGGGGCCCCGCCTCCCCAGTCCCCACCAGTGGGGACTGCTCCGTCCCTGTAGCTAATTTACACCCGTCAGGGTTTAAAATAGCAGAGGCATAAATGAAAAGTCCAATTTCTTCAAATTTGCATTGTAAAACCATCCTTCAACTTCCTTGAAATAAATTTTACTATTTTATTAGTGCAAACAAAATGGTAATAAAACACTAATACAGCGCCTTGTATCCAGGGGAAGAGCTAAAATTAACATAGAGCGAGCAGTGTTTGCTATTACATTCAATTACCTTTTTACTTGAGATTTACATTCTCAGCCCCTTAATCTCCATAGTAGTGGCTTCAAAACCATTCCTCCCAGGCTCTGCCCTTCCGGAGCCCCCGCGGCTGGAAGCCAGGCCTCCTGCCCAGATGGCGCTCTCCCGGGGCATGGCGCCTGCCCCCTTTCACCACAGCTGCCTCTGGTCACAGGGTCCCACTTCTCTCCCCTGCTCTCAGTCGTCTCACATCTCAGCCTCTCGGTACCCAGCAGGGCCCCGACACGAGGCCCACTCAGACGCGCAGTGACCACTAAGCAGGTGCACGGGGCACGGGCCGGGGCACGGCCCCACGAGCCTGTAAAGGCTCTCCCTGGCACAAGAAAGGGGCAGGGAGCTGGCTCGCGGGAGCCCTGGGGAAACTGGCACCTCTGGTTTGACGGGTTGTGGGAGACGGTTGGCTGCAAGGCACAGCTGGGGACTCCGGATCGTGGCAGGAAGCCCAGGGGTACAGAAATGGGAAGGGACAAGGAGGCATGGGATCCAGCCTCGTACCCTCTTCACAGACAGCAAAGCCAAGGGCTCGAGAAGTGGCCGCTTGGGGGCGACAGAGGTGGGGCTAGAACCCCCTCATCGGGTCTCACCGCCCAGCACTTTCCTCCACAGAGACAGTCCCTAAAACCGGAAGGCCAGTCACCTCAGTCACAGCCACGTAGAATCTGAGCCTCCAGAGGGGTCCCTTGGTTTCCTATCAGCAGATTAAAGCAGAATTCCTCGTCTGGGACTGGTCACCTTGGCCCCGAGCCATCGAGGGAGATGGCCATGACTCCAAGCGGCAAAAAGACTCCGTCTTGGTTCCAAATCTGTGACTGACTAGCGGTGCGATCTTAGACAAGGCACCCCCCCTCTCTGGGCCTCGGTTTCGTCATCTCTAAAACAGGCACAAGGAGTCCCTTGCCACCTTCTCGGGAAACAGTGACCAGAAGATCAAGATGTCACATTAAAGCCCAGGTAGCCTCAGAAGTTTGACAGCAAATCCGCTGCCGAGACGGCCTCAGCAAAAGGGCAGACAGGGCTGCAATGCTCATCGGGGCTTCAGACCTGGGCATCTGAGTTCCAGGCCAGGCCACCTCAGACCCCTGTGACTTCACTTTTAACCCACAAGCCTGCTTCTCTTCCTGGTCACTCTGCTGCCAAAGACCCTGGATTATTCCCACAAAATCCTTCGAGCTAATTTTGAACAAAGAGCTGCCAATCAGCCCAGGGTGCAGACCACCTGACAGATTCACCAGGAGAGCTGGTTTGGGGCAGGGGGACAAAGTGACACAGGAAGAAAACAGATGTAAGCCCTCATACAGTTTACTCGGCCTGGCTATGACAACCAGGGGAAGAGGGATAAAGGCTAAAGGGGATGCACACGCACGCGCAGTCACACAACAGCCACACACAACCACACACAGAATCACTTATGCAATCATTCAATCCCTCACACACACAACCATACAGTCTCACAGTACAGCCACACGCAATCATTCACACATGCTCACACAACCCATCATACATGCTCACACACAGCCACATATAATCTCACACAATTTCACACACATACATACAATCGTTCACAAATACACAGTCACATCCAGGCACACAAATACACACGCACACAATCACATACACACAAAACCACATACTCCGACTTCCCATCCCCAGCTCTCTCCTCCCAAGATCTTTCTTCTTAAATCATGTCCCTAAATTGTCATCCAGTGGACACCGGGGGGAGCATTCTGGTTCCAAACTGGTACAAGGCAAACTTCACCCTGATTCACGTGAAATTCTGAGTCCCACCAGCACAGAGCTGCTTCTGGAACACCAGGAGGTAGGAAAGCGTCTTTAAACCCAACTAGAAGTGAAGGCAAAGGCTGTCGGCAATCGGGCATTACTCGCTAGAAGAGTCAGGTGAGACGTTCACGTTCGCTAGGGCCCAAGCTGGCTGTCCTTGCTCCAGCCCTTTCTGCCTGCGTCCCTCCACTCCCACCCACATCAAGTTCTGGCCTAGAGACGAGCGTCACGTAGTAGCCTTCACGTTCCACCAACGAAAAGGCAAAACCGCCTGCAAGAAGCACCCCCCCACACACACACAAAAAAACGTGAGGCGTTAGATTCGGTTCAAACTGGTCCTCTGCATTTTTTCCTCCTCATTTTTTCCTCCCCACTGGGAAAACAAAGGAAAGTTTGTTGTTGAGGCTCGAACGTTTCTTGGGCCTTGTCCGAGTTCTACCTTGTTTTTCCTTTCCTTTCTGTCTGGCCCCCACCCCCACCTCGCCTTCCCTGCCTCCCCACCTTGAATAAATAAAGCACCCGAAGCTGGCACGGGCTGGTAAGGAAAGCACAAACTATCTCATAATTTTATAATTTTTTTAAACGCACTGGCCTAGGGTTTTGGGCAAAGGACAAAAGCTATTGTTGAACAGCACAACACGAAGGTCTGAGTCACCGATACGCCTCGGCTTCTGGAGATCTCATAGGTTTCTGTGGCTGGCACAGCCGTGAGCTCAGCACCCTGCGGGGGCCGTGGGTGCAGGCGCCCTCTCTCCTGGCGCTGCCCCGCCCCCTCCCCCTCCCCAGGGCTCCCTACTGGGCCGACACCTTGGCTTTGTTGGTTTTTAATCATAGGGGGGAATTTAAAGAAAATGTTGTGAAATAAAGAACAAATCACCGTCATCACATCGCCCGAATGCTATAATCTTCCTTTCGGCGAGTTACCTTGCAAGCTTTGTCCACACGCATTCGCGATCTTTCTATCGTGTCTATCACGGTGCCCACAACACTTGGCCTTCAGCGTAGTTGTTTTGTTTCTTCACGCACATAGTAAACATTTTTCCATGTTTCGAAATCATCTGCACAATTATTACTTTGCACAGGTGACAGTGTTTCTCCCACCGTGTTATTCGTGGGCCGATGGTATGAAACGAGAAGGGGAAAAGGGAGCCCGGCAGACCTTTCCTTGAACTGACTCTTCTATGCACATGACTCTAACCAAAGTAGGGGCTCTGCCTGAGTGATCCGGATCTCCCTGACCGTGGGGGCCTGGGCCTGGAGTGTGCACCTGAAACCCTGCCCCTCCCGTGCGGGGTCACCGACGCCCCTGCCCTCGTGTCCGGGGAGACACTGGTTCCGGCAATGGCCTCCATCCCCACACTGACCTTCACCCCCACGAACTGCACTTCCTCTTTATAAAGCACCCTGGCAGCAAAAGGCCCATGACAACACTCTGCTCTCCATTTTTATATCTGAATATCTCAAAGCACTTAGCAGAGACTTTCATTTTCTCATTACCCCAAGGAGAGGAGGTCATTCGGGAAAATGGTACAAATATTCCCATTTGTCAAAAGCAAGAAGGAAGTCAGTTAAAAGGAAAATTCTACCACTTAACTGAGCAAAAACCAACCCAGGAGGGAACGCAAGGGTCTTTTTCGCCACGCCGTTCACCCAGTTTGCTTTCTGCAACACGGCTTCCGGAACCTCGTTGCCGAAAAGATGGCTCGGGGCCAAAACCAGTTTCCATTTTGCCAAGAATCAATCCCTTCCCAGTGGCCCCAGCAGGAGCCCCCGCCACCTCGTCCTGGGTCTCAACCCCAACCATATTCTCTTATGATCACGATTAAGTAAAACATGCATCACACACACACCTATAGTCACCAAAAGAAAAAAGCATGGGAAGGAAATACACTAAATGCTAAACCAGGTGGTGTCACGATCGTTTAATTGCGGGTGGATTTTTTTTCCTTTTATGCATTTCCAAAAACTGTTTAAAACATGGTTGTATTTTCCCAGTGTATGAAGAAAAGCATGCGTGTCAGAGTCACATCAACCCACATTCAAAATCCATTTCCCCTTTAACCGGCTGGGTGAACTCAGGAAAATTACTTAACCTCTCTGAGCCTTATTTCCCAATCAGTACAATGGCAGTCGGCCCACCACCTGCCTTGGGTCCCTCGATCCCCCAGGAAGTCACAGCACAGCATCTGACACATTGTTGGCACCTGGTAAATATCTATTTCCTTCTTCTTTTAATAAGGTAAAAAATGTAAAACCAACTCGACTTGCTTGCCGACCGCTGGAGACAGAAGTTGGGTGCTCCACCTGCACCCTCTCAGGTTTCCTCCCCATCCTTCATCCTTTCGCCCATCTCCCCTCACCCCCGCCCCCGCCGCCCCGGCACACAGCCCTGAGGATGCTGGTCCTGCTGTCCTGTGACTCACCTGGAGGGCGAGGTGGCAGGGCTCTGTGACCCCCCTCCCACCGGCACGGGCCCAGGCGAGCCCCTCTGGGAGCACACAGGCCTCGTGCGAGGACCCGGAGGACACACAGGGCAATCCCCGGGTTTGCACCTTGCTGGCAGCCGCCCTTCAGGAACAGGTGCCAGGCTGCAAAGGCCACCTGCTCCCGGGGGAGGGCAAGGGCCGCGGTCCCGACTCGGAGGAGAGGCCAAGGAGAAGCAAGATGGCGCCAGCGCCCGGAAGGCGGCTCCTCCCCTGGGCCAGGCGGGCCAGGCCATCCCAGGGGCTGCCACCTCGGGGGGCCCAGGGTCCAGCCCTGGGCGTGGCGAGTCCCCTCCCCTGCCCCCTCCGGGGCTCCCAACGGAGCCAACATGTTTGCTTTGCTGGTCTGGCAAGTACGCTTCAGCAGAATTCCTGTGGCCACGGCCTCTAGGCCCGGGGCCTGGCCTCGGGTGTCCTGGAGCCCAAACATGCGGACAGGCCAGAGCCCTCCGCCTTCCTGATGACAGAGGCGGACGCTGGAGCTGTAGCAGTAATAGCAGCAACAGTAACAGCTCCCCTCTGTCACCATGTGCCCGGTCTGGTGCCAAGGGCTTGGCCAGCACCATTTCCTTTAATCCTTACAGCGACCCCGTACCACAGTCACCAGAATTATTTCACCCGTGAGGAAACTGAGGCTCCCCGGGTTGGAGAGGCATCTAAAGCCACAGCACTAGTAAGTGAGGGACTAGAGGCCTGAACCTGTGCACTTGACCCGTCTTCTCTGGTAGCCCTGCCTGCGGGCCCCTCTGCCAGCAGAGCAGCTAGAGCAACCACCCTCTACCAGGCCTCTTCCAGAAAGGGGCCCCTGAGAGGCATCCCCAGCCACGGGGGACACCCCCCACCCCCCCTCAAGGAACAGGCTGGAATTCTGCCAGAATGAGTGCTTCTCCCGGCCTCCCGCTCCCCGCCTCCCGCTCCCCGCCCCCGGAAGAGGAAAGACCGCGCACCTCCGCCGACAGAGCCGGGTCAGGCTAAAGAAATGCCATTTTACAAACGTGGGGTGACGCAGGAGCATCTGTAAGGTGGCAGCATTTCCCTGACTGGCTCTCTTGGGAGCGTTTAAGTGGGGCGGTCTAGGGACATGGGACCACCGGCAAGGGCCAGGTACCAGGAGGTATCTGCTGGCTGATTTCCCGGTGTGGACCTGGCGGAGAGGGGAAAGTATGGGGGGACAGAGCCCACAGCATAGGCGAGCCCTCAAAACTGCCTCCCTTGAAAACCAAGAAGGCTGCCAGCTCAAAATGGTGCATCTTTGCTTTTCAAGTCAAAACACATCTTTAACGGGAGGCTGGCCGTGGCGAGGGTACCCGACAAGATCTCCCCAGCACGCGCCACCGGGTCCCCAGCTGCCAGCAGCAGGTCCCATGGAAGCTGGCGGAGCCCAGGAGGGTGGGGGCGGGAGTGGGGGCACCCGGGGCAGACAGTCTCCAGTTGTGCTGAGCACAGCACACGGCTTCATTCAGGAGCCCAGAGTCATGTACAGCTGGGTCTAGAGTTGATTTAGCCCTTAACTCGTTCGGGATCGCCCGGTGGAGCCACAGAGGCGACTGGTGGGGGGGAGGCAACCTGGGGGAGGGGGTGGGCCACCCCTGGGGCAGGGGGCAGAGGCTGGGGCAGAACTCTGCCGATGCTGTTGATACGCACCCCAAGATATCACGATTCTTTTCAAAGCCCCTCTCCACACCCAACAAGCGCTGGGAGCTCAGGGAGCGGCGAGGTCCTGTGCGTTGGGTGGGGGTGGGGGTGGGGGAGCTTGTTTTCTACCCACTGCCAAATTCTCATTTACTGTCAGCTCCAATCCATTCGGAACTCACTGACTCAACTGCCTTTTCACGGGGAAAGGAGCCTGCACAATGCGGGGGACTTTTCAGCTCCACATTAGCACACAGGGCGCTGGGCAATGTCCAGCAATAAACACACAGGTCCCTCCCAGGGGCCGCCAACCCCGCCCCCACCCCACCCCCAAACAACCCGGCCGGCCCTGCCAGGGCCACATCCGTTCTCTCCCCTATTTTAACACTTAGGATTTTTTTTAATGTTATTTGGCCAGTGGAGGTAGGGGTGTGTGTGTGTGTGTGTGTGTGTGTGTGTGTGTGTCCATGCACACACACACGGGTACGCTTATATGTGTGTTGGGAGGAAAAGGGGCCCTGATTCATAAGTACAAAGGCCTGCAAGAGTTAATGCTGGGGCAGGTCCAATGCTTCTTTTTGCCCGAAAAAAGGAGGGATGGGGACAGACAGAAAGAAGGAGTCCAAATTAGGGTCCCAGAGGAAAGGAATGAGGGGGGCTCAAGGTACTGATTATGGAGAAATCAGCATTTGGTTGGGGAGTGTCCCTAAGACGCGGGCAGCCACTAAAAAGCTCTTCAATCATCATTATGAAAATAATATCGATAATTATCGCCATAGTGATTATAGTAACATGGTCCCCGTTTTTCAAGCGCCGGCTATGAGCCAGCGCTCTACTAAGCGCCAACACTCACTGGCTCAGTTAACGACCGCAAGGACCCAACGAGGCAGGTACTGTTCACTGTCAGCCCGGTTCCGCGGGCCCAGAGAGTTACGACCCCTGCCCAAGGTCACGGAGACTCGTGGGATAGGGGTCCCCGTTCTGCTGAACTCTGACCCCAGTGCACGGCGAGCAAACGTGTGTGGAATCTACGGCGAAGGCAGCCTCAGCACCACTGAGGCTCCACAGAGGGAGGGGCTTTGACACGGGGGTACAACCCCGCTGCCCACACCCCAATTCCACCGCTGTCTTCTTGAGGCCTCACCCCTTCAGCCCAGCACCCCTCTGGCCAACAGAACCTTATGCGATGGAAATGTTCTCGCGCCAGGGAGCGCCTCGAATGTGGCGAAAAGCTGAGTATTTAACTTAATCCAAACTGCCGCACGGTCTAGTGGCTGCTGTATTGGACAGCAGAGACCCAGAACCCCTCCAGCTACCCCTTTTCCTCCCAGTCCAAGAGCGGTTTTGGAAATAAACGACACAAACAAACAGAAGACAGAAACATGACCCACCGGGAAAGCCCCCAGCTCAGCCACCAAGGCTCTCCCCCACTCCGTCACGGCCTTTGAGAGACCACTGGTCTGCCTCTAGCTTATCTGTCTCCCTCCTTTCCTCTCTCCCTCCCTTCCTTCTTTCCTTCCTTCCTTCCTTCCTTCCTCCCTTCCTCCCTTCCATTTCTTCCTCCCTCCCCCCCCCCGCCCCTTCTTTCTTTCTTAGAAAAAAGCATCAGTTTAATTAGATAAATCCTCCGAGCACGTGGCCTGGAGTTCGTCATGGAAATTAACCTGCTCCCAGATCTCAGATAGTGAAACAAGAACCGGGGTGTTTTGGCATAGCACAGTGAAATGGGAGAGGCCGATGGAGTTTCATACACCCCATCTTCCATAAGTGCCCCTCGCCCCTCCAGGGCGCCCCGCTTCACAGCCCCCATGCCCTTATTTCTTAGGTCACTGCCGCCAGGCCTTCTCTGCTTCTGCTTCAGGCCCTTCCCTCCCGACCTCTGCCTGCCCGGGGCCCAGGGGCAGGATCACCCAGGGGTAGGTAGGGGGAAACCCTGGCTCCGTCTACATCGCGGCCCGCTAGGCCCTCTTGCACCGCAGTTAGCTCAGGTCACCCAGGGACCCACCTGGCGCGAGGCTGACCCGTTAACCGGCCCATCGCATCCCACAGCCCCTGCCGCGTGCCGCACGCTGGGCCGAGCACGGTCCCTAAACGAAAGCTCGACGTCAACTCTCAGCACGCGGTGGCTACAAGCACTGCCCTCTTGCCTCATTCTCACAAGGCAGGAGCTCCAAGTCCCATTTCACAGATGTGAAAACAAAGAATTGAAGGAATTCACTTGCCTGGCTGAGAGAAACACAGTTCACACGGGGCTCGGCCTGACTCCAGCAGCAGCTCTGCTCTTCACCATGGCAGGGTCTCTGAGCAGGCGCAGGCCCCCGGAGGACCGCCGGCACTCAGCACCGACGCAGGCAGAGGCCACTGGCACCCCAAGGTGGTTCCCAGCTCACCCTCCAAACTCCAGGAACAGCCAGCCTGGACACAACAGGGAAGACAGACCAATAGCCCCTGCCCCCTTTGGGGTCTGACTCTACAAGTGAGCACAGCCTTACATCTCATGGCTTTAGGATTCGTCACCAAAAATACCAAGAGGACCCCAAGGCAGCCCAGAGAGCTAAAACACAGAATTCAGAATTTCCAACCAATACCAGAGCGGCCCACACCTACCAGGGTCCCAGCCCCCCCAGACACACTGCGAGCAAGGTTTCCCCATTCTCCCACCCACAGCAGTCCCGGGTGGGCAGCAAATCATCCATGCTTACCCTACGTGGGTCTGGAATACGCAGGCCCCTCCTAAATACTATACTCACCTTAGCTAAGCTAATCCTGTTATCCCCATTTTACAGAGGAGAAAACTGAGGCACCAGCTAGTTAAGTAACTGAAGAAAGGGCACGTCTTTGATCCCCACCTAACCGGCTCCAGGATGCATACTCTTCCATACCCACAGCTCCTCAATGAATCCAAGACTCGAAACAGCCGAGCACGCGGCATATCCTGAGCGGGCCCCCCCACCCCCACCCCGAGCCCCGCTCGCCACCTGAAAAGGAACACCCACCTCCAACTCGGCCCCGAGCTCCCAGTGATCAGAACCAAGCCACGGCCTGGTACAAACCACCCCCCGCCCCAGCACCATGCAACATCCAGGCTCGCGGCTTTCCGGAATGGAATTCAGAGGGGCTCCCCTTGAGACTAATATCATATTATACAAAACTGGCTCACCTGACATTGAGCACCCTGCACTTGACAACGGGACCATGATAAATTCTTCATTACGCTTAATTATTTCAAAGGACTTTCGCGGCGACAAGCCCAGCCGATCCGCAGAGCGAGCCTGGGAGGGCAGCTGTGTCAGAGGCCATTTGATAAGAGAGGAAACTGAGGCTCAGAGAGGTCAAATGCCTAGCCCAAGGCCACACAGTGATTTACGGCAGGATCAGACCGGGTTGGGGTCCCCTGACGCCTACCATGAGGCCTCAGCAGGGCTCTGGAACACCCAACTCTCCCCCGTCCCCTCATCCCAGACCAGGGACGCTGGGGCTTGGCCCACGGTCCCCCCAATGGATCAGATTTCCCTGAGATTCCCAAAGGAGCCTCTGGGACCAGTGGGCCCGGAAATGGCCCTCACATAGCGAGCTGCACAGCTGAGCTCCCCGGGGGCGAGGGGGGCGGGCAGAGCTGGAGACGCTGGCACAGCCCCCGTGGGTACTCTGCCAGCAATTAGTGCTGGGGAAGGGTGCCAGCCTGGCAGAGCTAATTCTCCCACCCGGTCTTCTCATTTACACACACACACACACACACGCGCTTACCCACCCCGAGACCAGCAGCAGAGAGGCAGCGCAGCTTCCTTTCGGTAAATCTCCTCAGCGAGGCACACACAGGGCATGCAATTTGGTCATTACTGCTTTTAAACATCAGAAAAGCAGAATCCACCCGCCATTAACCCGTCCTGCTCTCCCTCAGGGCTTCACACCGGCTCAGTCACCAGCCTTCATCTCGAACTCCCACGCACCCCCTTTTGCATGCTCCCCACAAGTTGCTTTCCAAAAGAAACAGAGGTAAGGGAAAAAAAAAAAAAAACATAAAACCTGACTACAGTAAGTCAAACCTGAACTGTGTCTCCCCTGCCCGCCTCTGTCCCTAGAGAAAACAATTCATGGTTCCGACGCGACCTTGGCTAGGACCCTTCCTCAAACACCCCAGGAAGCCTGGACAGTGCCAGCGGACGAGGGGGAGGCTGCTTTTGGCCTGGAGAGGGGCATCGACCTGGGCAGGTATGGTTCTTCGAATGGGAACCTGAGTGTTGGCCCCGATCCACCTGCAGAGGCCCCATGTCACAGTCTGACATGGCTCTGCTCTCCCAGTACTGAGGCCGGCGGGGGTGGCGGTGGCGGTGGCAGTGGGGGCCGCTCTGGCCTTCTCACTGCCTCCCTTCCCGCTCCAGTCCTAGAGAACTGGAAGGAAGCCCATCAGAGCAAGGGACCCTGGAAGGTCCTCGGGTGGGTTTACAAGGTCTGTGAAATCCCTCAAAGTATAAGCAATATTTATGCTTATGAGATTTTTTTATTAAGAGGATTCTCAAAGGGGACACATGAACTCAAAAGAGGAAGAAGCAGAGACAGCCACCACCCCCCCTCCGCCCCCCAGCAGGCTCAGCAGTGCCCGATGCTCAAGTGGCCAGGAACGCAGGGCTGGGCTCCAACTGGCCCTCCTGTAAGTGGCCCTGACCGGCTGCCTCCCCCCGCGGGACCTGCCCCCTGGCCTTCTCCTCGCCTGGAAGCCGGTCACTGGGAGCCCTGGGCCCGGGAGCTGTGCCACGTCCCTGGGCCGGAGCCCACTCGTCCTCCTGCGGCTCGGCCAAGGCTGCCCACGGACCCGGTGCAGGACAGGCACAGCGGAGCCCACCGGCGGGGAGGAGAGAGGAAGCCAGCAGCTGCTCGGCGGCTCATCTTGGAAAACCGCGCAGATCCTCTAAGCCACCTAGTGTCCGGAGCTGAGCTCTGGCCGCCGCTCTGTCCCTCTGCTTCCCAGAGCGGACAGTGCAAGGGAGCTGGAACCAGCAGGACAAGACCTCAGGGCCTTCGGGGAACCCGAAGCCAGGGGGCAGGCCCTGAGGCCCCTGCGCCCCACCCCAACCCCAAACAGATGTTCCCATCAGCTCTGCTCCTTGTCCCAGCCAGTCACCCTCTCTTGGAGAGCCCCAGTGTCACCGCAGACAACCATCTCATCCGGGTTCCCCTGGGTGACTCCAGGCCCACCCCAGCCTCCAGGCCTCCTGCAGAGCCCCCCCAAACCCTGGGCCTGACATTCCCCTGGGGCCGTTAGGCCCCCCTCCCAGCTCCTCCCCTGCTCTCTTTTCTCTGTGTCCTCAAGACTCCTCTCACCTTGAGAAGTGTTAGGATTACCCAGCATTTACACTCAATGCTCTCCTTTATTCCTTAAGACTTATTAAGAATGATAATGAGTTCCGAAGGAGCCACACGTGTGTGTCTCTCTCTCTCTCCTCCATCCTTCTCTCTCTCTCTCTCCACCCCCCTCCTTTGCTCTTTCTCTACGTGTCTTTTCCACCAAAGACACACAGGACAAATCCAGACCAAAAGGGAAAAAAAAAAAATCCCACAATACGGAACAAGGGCACTTGAGGGTTTATATTCAACAAACCTCTCTCTTCTTCCCTCTCTAGTTGTTCTCAATTATTCAGATTAGGGGGAAAAAACACAACAAAAAAAGCACCTCCCCTATTCCTTCCCACCATCCAGGGCACCCCTCGCTCGGCTGTACTTTGCGCAGGGGGAACAGGAGAGGGGCCTGGCTTGCCTGTACACCCTCGTTAACGCGCAGCTCTTAAACGGTTGATTAATTTTTGCAGAATTTATGACAGCCTTTAGCTCTCCCCCCATCCCCGACTGTGGGCTCAGAACCACAGCAACTTAACTTGGTGAACCTGAGGGGGTCAGAGATGGGGGTGGCCCCCCCCCACAGGCCTCCCACGGCCAAAACGACGGGCAGCCTGGCGACAGGAGGAAGACGCACGGATGCCAAGGGCCAGGCAAGAGACAGACCAGCTCGCGAAGCGGCGTGGTACCCACAGGGGAGCTCACCAGGCAGCCAGAAGCCCTGGCTAACTTTTGGCCACTTGGGACTTTTAAATTTCAAAATAAGGAAGTCAGCGGAAAGGGGGCAGAGGGGGAACAAGCGATCCCGGGAATGGAGAAAGATGCCCACGTCCATGCCCACGGAGCCAGCCCGCGCATCCCGGCAGAGGGACCGGCCTTATCGGCCTGCCGGGCTGCCCTTCAGAGAAGGGGAAGAACAGATCCTAATGAAATTACGGTTTTTAAAATGTCTATAAATTAAATCTCATTCTCTCTCTCTCTCTCTCTGTGAATTTCCCCCTGAGCTCCCTCCTCTACAAGGCTTGTTTGCCTCTCCTCCGTTCCCTCTGCTCGTGTCTGTTTTTCTGATATAGACATCAAGAGGTTACGGGCTCAATTACAACTCCGCTGGAGTCTCAGCCTCAGACTTGCCTGGCCTTCTCCTCTCCTCTTCAGAAACCAGATACCAAATAAATCTCTCTTCTGCTTTATATTTTTATTTTTAATGCCAAAAGCCTAAAGAGTCATTCGGTTGACTCACCGCCTTTTTTAACGTAATTCAGATGGGGGAAATAGCCTTTGTAATCGTGTCCAAGTATAAATGTAATGTAAATGCTTTTCTCTTTCTCTCCTTCCCCTTTCGTAAGGATACGCACCAAACCTTGGCTATATATGAGAGTTCAAAAAGAGGGGCAACGGCGTATAAATGTGCCTAATTAATGTATGTCTGTTTCAGGGGGCTGCTGGAGAGTATCAGTTAGTATATGAACACCTAGTGTATTTCTAAAGTTACCGGCTGACATCATAAGGCTTCTTATTAGCAGAAAGTCCCTTCGAAAAAGGTGGAACATAAATAGTGATTCAAAAAAAAAAACATTGCCATTCTCCCCAATACTGTCACTAGGTACGGAAGGGAAATAAAGAAATGTGTTGTCTATATCATTTCATATCCTCAAAAGCTGCCCCCCCGAACCAAAAAAAAAAAAAAAGTTTAAAAATCCAAGTCATAGTCTATCATCACAGCTGTTGATTCCTGAGAAACAGAAAGCAGCTTCGAGTGGTAGTAGGTCTAAGGATAAAAACAAAAACAACCCCCGCCCCCCCCAGCTATAATTTTGGAAATACTAACCAGAAAACATTCCAAAAGGTTCTTTTCCAGGAAAAAGAAGCACTTGAGACCAAGGCTGGAGAAAGCTGAAGTTCAAGGTGAATCGTAAAGAAAAACTTTGTCTTTCAATTAACCAGACTGGGAAAGGGGTGGGGGGAGCATATTATTACCAACTCATTAATTCTTTCCTGTAAACAATTTAATTAAATTCTCCTAAAAACAGGAGAAATACTCATTTTGGAGTGCCTCCCCCCACCACAAAAGCAAATTCCTTCAGGTTACTCCCCCCCCATGCCAACACTTCCTCTGCTGTACAACCTTCAAATGGATTTCCAACCCAGGCGTGGACTGCGCTGCTCTCGGCTACAAGAATGACAGCCTCATATGTCTGAAAGCTGACACTTTAGCTCTTAAAAGAAATGGGGGAAAATAAGCTGTTGACTTCTTGGTTAAAGTATTTTCTTGTTCTAACTCATGTTCTTATGTCACTGGGCTAAAAAAGAGAGAGAGAGAGAAGAGAGAGAGAGAGAGATGACTTTCCTTGAATGATCTGTTTAACCTAAGCCAGAGGAAAAAAAAGAAAGTCATTAATTACTTATGTGAGCTATTGCTTCAGAAAGACAATAAACCTGCCCGGTCGCCATGGATATGACATATTTGCTCTGAAAACAACACAATAATTAGCAAAGGGGAAAGATACAAGGAGAATATGCAAACTCCTGAGTTTAAAGCCACAGTGCTCTTTTCTAGCGGTAAGCTTATTCTGTTTGCAATCCAAATCAAACAAATTTTTAAAATATAGCAAAGAGAGAAATAACAGGAATGGCTCCTCTCTCTTCTGAGCTGAGAAGTAACAACCACTCCACCCTCTTCCAAAATAAAATAATATAAAGGAGAACCAGGATGGCAGAAGGGAAAAAAAAAAAAGTCAAGTATTGCCTCTGTTTTATTTCCTATGGCAGGGGTGGAGTCTGAGGTTTGTTTTTTCTTTCTTTCTTTCCCTTTTTTTTTTTAAAGTGTGCTCTTATTTAGCATTAAAACTTCTGGCCAGATATAAATTTATTTATAAAAGCCAAATGCCCTGTGTATGGCTGACCCCTCCCCAAAGTAAGTGGAAATATGAAGGGGTGGAGGTGGGGGGCTATGGTTGAAAAAGCAAAACAGTATACTCAGAAAGCATCCACTCCCCCCACCTCCAAGAAAATGGAACCTGGGCCTTACTTTAATATTAAAAATGCATTAAATGGTTTTACCTACAACTTAGTCCCAGGGGATCATTAGGAAATGCAATCGCTTTGTATCATATCTGCCAGCGTGATAAATATCTGAGTTCAGAGTGGGTTTGCAATTTTTCAGAGTGTCACAAACCAAGATAATATTTTTCTGCCTTACTTTCTTAATTCACTGCACCCACCACCCCCCAAAGTCACACAGCTATAGAAAAATACCTGAGAAGAGGGAAAAGGAGAAAATGTTGATATGCTCTCACACACCAGACAGAGGTTACTGATATTCTCCTAAAAAGTAGAGAAATTAAGACTGTAAAATCTTTGGGAGAGTGTTTTTTTTTTTTTTTTTTAATTTAAAGCACTCCATTAAGTTTGAGTAAAAACGCCTTTCCCCCTCTTCCCAGAGGCTAATTTTCCAAAAACAGATGGTCAGGATCTAAAAGAGAAGCAAATATACCTCAACCCCCACAGGCAGAAAAATCTAACTTTGAACTTCTTTTCAAATTTAAAAAAGGGGGGAGCAGGATAAACTATTAATAAGTATGAAAAATTAGCTGAACTACAAGTTTTGTTTTTCTTGTTTAAAAATTCTTTAAACACAAGGGGAGCAGATATACAAGAGAGGTTCCCATTTGACTGACTTCCTATTTTTTTAACAATAGTTTTTTTTTTTTTTTTAGATTGGACTCTTTGATCTTGAAAGAATTTTACTCTTATACGATGGGGGGAAAAGGGGTGGTGGTGAAATGATCTGTTTTAAATGATGATGCAACTTAGGGATCAAAGCCTTGGCTTTCTTCTAGCCATAATAAGCTGTACTTGCCACAAAGAGTGAGTCTCCGGGCTCCTCTCCTTCGTAAGAAGGAAATAAAATGCACCGAGACTGGGAAGACGCAAAGTGTCTGCAAGGTGCAAAGTCTAAAAAACAAATTAAAAAAAGAAAGGCAGGGAAGAAAAGGAGGGAGGCACTGCCCCTTTAAACGTTTTAGTGCATATGGAGTTTGATTTCTGAAAGAGATCAGTTTAACATCTCCATAGAAACCAGCAACAGATTATCATCAACAGAATAAATAACTAGTCTAATAAATTAAACAGGAGGCATAAGATCGCTGGAAACCTGATTACTGAAGTTCAACAATATTCCCCATAAACTCTCGTTAACCGCCTCTAAGGTGGCTAACGAGATGGGGGGGCGGGGGGACTTGTCAATCTCTCCAATTCGCCAGATTCCGGGGAGAGACATGGTGGCCGCTGCCGGGAAATGAAAAGTTCCCCACCCTGCCCGGGAGAGGGTCTCAGAGCTCGAGTGAGGTAGAAACCAAAAGGCCGAAGTTTGGGAAGTGGGAAAGTGGCTGGGCGTCAGCGGAGGCAGTGCGAGTCGCCAGAGATGGCGCGGGACGCGACGCCCGCCCGGGACGCGCCGCCTCGCTGCCACCAGGGCGCAAACCCGGAGCTTTGCGCTCGGGCGCCGAACGGCCCAGCGCCCCCTCTGGGCACGTGGAGCGCAGCCCGGGCGCAGCCTCGGGGGACCAACTACCCCCCTCACCACGCCCGGCGCAGCTGCTCCTGCTCAGCCCGGACAGCTCCCTTTAGGACGGCGACGTGTGTGTGTGTGTGTGTGTGTGTGTGTGTGTGTGTGTGTGGCGCACGCGTGTGTGTGTGTGTGTGTATGCGCGCGCGTACGTGTGTGTGTGCGCGCGCGAGCGCCTTGGGGTGGGCGGGTTTCGGGGGGGGGCACCATTTATCCGGCGGTCTGCTTTCTGTCCCCTCGCGCGCTCTCATCGCGCTCCCGTACCAGCAGCTAGAAGCACCCTAAATTTACCAACTTTGCCAGAAGACTACCCTGGCCTTTTCCCCCTCACCGCCCCCATCTCTTGGAGTGTACAGGGTGTTGGCGGGACAACCGCACACTCTTGAGGGTCGTGGCCCCAGACTCCGGCGGGGCAGCGACGCATAACCCCTGGGTCGCCTCTTGATCCAGCCGGGTTTGGGGGAGCTCCAGGCTCGTTGGAGGGGTGGTTTTGCTGCTTTGCTGGTGGACAAATCAGACACACCGCACACGCGTCCGCACCCTCCCCAGCGTGACTGGAAGAAGGTCCTCGCCGCACCCTTCAGTCCGCTTCCCAAGCTGAAGCTGGGTCAGGAGGAACTTGTGTGGAAGGGTGAAGCGGCCCCCTGGCTCCCTCGACACTCCATTCCTCCCCCAACTCCGGACCCGGGTCGGAGATGACTTGGGAGAATCTGCGCCCACCCTCTAGAGAAAAATCTATTATTATTATCTTAATCTACGCCCCCAAAGTGTCCCTCTTGCCGTGATTGACGGCGCATACACCTGTTCCCCTCGCGGAGGAGCTTCCAACGCTGGGGACAGACATACGCCCAAAAGCTCCGCAGCGGCCCAGAGCCCGCCCGCCGCCCTCGCCCTGCCAGCCCCCGCCCGCCGCCCCAGCGCGCCCCTGCCTGTACCTTGCCTCCCCAGCGGCCGCCCCCTCCCCTCCCAAGCCCGGCTCCCCCAGCTCGCCGGCTCCCGGCCGCGCTGGCTTCGGAAAGAGAGAAAGAACAGAAAGCAAAACTTCCTGGCGGCCGACGGCCATCAGCTGCACATTCTGCAAATGCCACCGAGTAAAAATAAACCGGCCGCCGCTCCGCCCGGCCGGCTCACCCCGGGCGCACGACTCGGCCCCCTGCCCTGGGAGCTCCCTGACTGTCCGTACCGCCCGATCCCCCATTACCGCGCGCCCCCTGGAGCCCCGCTCCCTGACACTCCTCCGCCAGCCACCAAGCGCTCCTTTGCCCCGAAGCTCGACCCCAAGTGACCGGGCGGCCCGGCCCTCTCCCCCTGGTGCCCCCCGGCGCTCTCCCGAGCTACCATTCTCTCTGTCCTCCGCCTGGTGCCTATTTGAGTCGTGCGCCCCTGGATTCAGGGTGCCTCTTCTCCAACTGCTGAGCCCCGAGGTTACCCTCAGCCCACCCTGGGGCCACAGATCCCGCCAGACCCTCGCCCACCATGGCCGAGCCCCTGCGATTGCACTGCCCCACCCGCCCGCCGGCCTGCCAGCCCGGCGTCCCACGTCCCCGGGCGCAACTTCTCTCCCAGCGCACACAACAACCGCCGCAACTCCCCCGAACTTTTTCCCGGACCCAGGCGGGCTCCGGCCCACAGTCACACGGCCCTGAGCCGGTGCCCCGGAACCGGCTCCCTGTGCACAGCACTGCCAGCGCTGCACCCCGGGGAGGCTGGGGTGGGGGTGGGGGGTAGTGAGGAGCGCCACTTGCCGCGCCCGGAGCAGCGCACTTGAGACAAACTTCCCAGGCACAGATGAAAAAGGGGGCGCCGCTCCCCCCAGCCAAGCAACCTCTCGCCGCCGTTTTCCCACCAGGAGGCACCCCTTGGCATCCCGCACCTAAGTGAACACTGCCTACCTCTGCCGGTAGCACCTACACCCTGGTATTGGGGCACAAGAGTCGGCTGGAGGGGTTCCCCACCACCCCTTCCCTTGAGCAAACTCTTGCAAAGTCACCCCAGGCGCCCCTCACCCCTGCCTTCCTCCTCTGCCCCGGCGAGCGCACAAACCCCTGCAGCAGGGAGGGGGGGGGAGAGCGTAGGGGGAAGGAGTGATTACTGGGTATTGGAGAGCACCTGCCCCCCCCACCACCCGGGAGCCTGCGGCGCGGGGGGCGCCCCCACCCTATTTGCAAAGTCCTGCACTCGTGCCCGGCACCTCCCCCTCTTCTTCCCTACCCCGCCGCCCCCTCAGTTGGAGTCAGTGACCCCCAGGAGCAGCAGCCCTCCCCTCCCCCGAAGCCGCGCGCTGGGTATTCCCTGGTCACGGCGGGCGACGCGCCGCCCCGCGCCCGGGTGCCAGCCCTCCGTGCCCCCTGCCTCCCGCACGGCCGGAGTTGGGTGGCAGCCGCCGAGCGCAGGCTGGCTGGCTGGCTGGCTGGCTCTCTCGCTCGCTCGCTCGCCCGCTCCCGGCTGCAAGAGGCAGCCCGGGAGGTGGGGGGCTGCACCCGGGCAGAGGGCGAGGCGGGGAAGCACCCCGGGAGGCCCGCAGAACAGAGGGGCGTGGGAGATCCGCGGCGGAGGGAGCGCCGAGTCTCTTACCTGCACTTGGGGCGGCTTTGGGTGACTTTCCAAGTCCGGGGGAAAAATGTGTGTGTGTTTGGGATGGAGCGCCGCGGGCGCGCATGCGCTGCCCAAAGTTGCCGGATCCCGGATTTTTCGCTCCCAGTCTCCGCTCTTGCCCGCTGTGATTATGGAATTCTCCGCGGCCGAGCGGGCGAGTGGGTGGCATGTAAAACCCGGGCCGGATCGCGGGGCCGGGCTCCGCTCCACCCTCACACCCCCAGACCTTCCCCTCCCGGTTTCTTCCCACCCACCGCCCGGGCTCAGCTCGCCTGGCGCGCGCGGCGAGACGCGACCTGCGGAACAGCATCTGAGCTTGCGGCACCTTTTTGCGCCGGTGAAGCTTTCGCTACCCCCGACTGAGGGGACCTGAGGCTGGGGGGGGAGGGGACAAGAGAGGAGGGACAGGAGTGGGTTACTTTTCACCTGTTCTCAACCCCGCCAGCCAGTTTGCTTCCCACTTTTCCAGTGAAGAATTAGCTCTTTTCTGCAAGTTAGAATGTTGAACCCCAAAGAACGTGATGTTCTCACTGTTTGGTATCCGCTTTGCACTTAATTCTTTGCAAGGGAGTTTTCATTCAGTCCATTGTGCAGGAAATAGATCCTTAAGTGAGCAAGACAGGCTGTGAAGAATGAACCTGGGGCCAGGGGCAGGGGTGGGGGTGCAGATAATGAACATTAAAACGAGTGAATAATATTATTTCGGAGAGTAAAAGGACCATGAAGAAAATAAAACGAGGCAATAGGATAAAGAGTATCTGGGGAGAGCTTATTTCCCCTGCCCAGGGGATAGTGGAGGCCTCTTGAAGAGAGAGAACCTTCATACTCCACTAGTGAAGCCCCCCCTTTTCTCCCTTTGCCCACCCTGCCCCCCGCCCCTCGTGGCTTGAGATGGCCATACCAGGCAGAGCCAGGAGCAGTAGCTGCTGTCCTGCCCTTTGCAGCCGGGCGTCTGCATCCCAGGACTGAGCTAGTCACTGCACCTGTGTTCTCTTCTGAACAAGAAGAGGGTGGAATTAGACTTGAAAGAAAGGCGGAAACCCTCCCACCGTGAGATAGGAGAAATTGACCGCAATAGTAAACAAATAACTGAACAATTCCCTGAATAGATGAATAAAAATTGAGTCTGACCAGCAGCCTTAAGAAGTGTGCAACAGAACGCATGAAACTATGCCACAGGCTGAGACCCTGAGGTCTAATCGGCAAGGTTTCTGCAAAGCCTCTCAGGACCATTGAGGGGTGACGACCTAGAAGTGGCGAGGCAGGCAGGTCTTCTAACTTTTGACTCTGGGCTGATTCCACTGGGCCAGGGGCGGGGGTTTGGGGGGGCAGGCCATGTAAAGACAGACGTGCTTATCAGCTTGGGTTTTTGGGAGGGGGGGGTCAGACCCCAGCCACTCACCAGCCAGGTAACCTTGAGGAAAGCTATTTGACCCCTCTGTGCCTCAGTTGCCTGGACAATAAAATGGGGACAATAATAGTACTATTGCCTGGGCGTGTTGCAAGGCTAAGATGAGTTAATGCAGGAAAAGTGCCTGGGCCAAGACAGTGATCGATAAATGCCAGTAATTGTCATTGCTCCTTGGGACATCCAGTGCTCCCTCTGCTTCTTGTTTCTTCCTGTCCTCTCCCCCTTCCTTCTCGTCTTCTTCCTTTCTTTTTCCCCCTGCAGCAGTGGTCCTTCACTCGTTCATGCATTCAGCAGGCACTTGCTGAGCCCCGGTGAAGAGCACATCCTCCAGGGCTGGGGAGCACTCACAGCGCTTGCCCCCGAGGAGCTGGCCCAGGAGTTTGCTGGTCTCCCCCGACCCCTTTCCCTCTGTAAGACTCGACCCGCACACCCCGACAGCCACCGTTCACTTAAAACATTTATTCTTCCCTCCGCCCCCCTTTTTTTCTTCTCAGATGCTTCACAATTGTCCCATTCCCCCAAAGGAGTCTTTCTACCTCCTCTGAAGGAGCTGCATCTGGAGTGGGGACAAGCCGGAGGAGGGGGATGACTCTGGGGTGAGGTGAAAAGTAAAGTCTCCTCTTCTTTTCCCAACCACCACCCCCAACTCAGAAAAAAACAAAAACAAAAAAAAATTTCAGCAGAGCAAGGGACCAGGAGAAAGCATCACACCCAATAGGTAGCCCTGGTCTCCAGAGCCTCTAGTGTCTTGTCCCCACCCCCAGCTCCCTTTGCAGGGACTGAAATCAGATGCTCTTTGCCTCGTTTGCTTCATTTTAGCATTTCCTGAGCTTTCCCTAAAATAAACTGTAAACTCTTTCCCATGGTCAGCAAGATCTAGCCACTGCCTGTCCCCGGACCTCGCCTCCCTCCACCCTCCCCTCGGTCAATCTGCCTCGGACACGCTAGCCTCTTGCTGCCCCGGAAGTCGCCAAGCCTGTCCCTACCTCAGGGCCTTTGCACTTGTCCCCTCTGCCCAGAATGCCCTTCTTTTGATGCTTCCTTGCATCATGCAGGCCTCTGCTCACACATCACCTGCTCAAGGAGGCTTTCTCCCTAGAGCAGCTCCCCAGCCTTTCTTGTTTTACCCTCTAGGAGTGTCTACAACGACTTTGCTTATTCATTTGAGTCCATATTTCCTGTCCAGCTGCCCCCGCTCGAACGGGAGCTCCTTGGAGGCAAAGACTTTGCTCTGTGTCCCCTCGTGGCCTCAGCATCTCAGCCTGGCGCCTAGCAGGCCCTCACTTTCTGGGGGTCAGGCACTGAATCAAGAGACGCCTCCGTGGTCCCTGCCCTTGAGGGACGGATGCTGCGGGACAATGACTAGAAAGCATCTAGGACAAAGTTTGGGGAAGAAGGAGGAGCTGGTACGAGCCGGGGTGCGCCAGGAGTGGCCAAGTCGACATGGTGGCTTTGCCGAGTTTTCCACTCCCTGGCGTCCGGCAGGGGTCAACGTGAAAGGTAGATGTGGCTCTGGTCGGGGACCTTTGCCTCAACAGAGGAGGCTGCACAGGGAGGAGGGGACGGAGGTCAACCAAGGACCCTATGGAGGTCATCTGTCCAGCCCCCTGCCCTGCAGTGGGCTGCTTGGGGGTGGGGGTGGGGAGTCTCCCGTTTCTGAGTCTCCAGGAAAACCCACCCCCCTAGACTGTGAGCTTCCTGATGGTAGCATCTGTGCCTTTGTCATGGAAGCCAGGGAGCCAAGCACAGTGCCTGGCACCCAGGAGGCTCTCAATGATTGATTGTTAAACAAATAAACTGGAGCAGGCCTCGGTTTGTGTAATTGGGAAAGCCTTAAAAGTAATCACAGCTCAGCTTCCTGGTCATGGTTTTTTGGTTTCTGGTCCTCTGCGGTGATGGAAAGCAACAACTAATAACACGTCAATAGCTGTTATTTACCAAGTGGTTATTATGTGCCACCAAGGCACCACGCTAAGCACTTGTACGTAGTATCTTATTAGAGCCTCACAACTGTATGAGGTGGTTACTGTGATGAATGTACCCATTATACGGATGAGGAAAGCAAGGCCCAGAGAACAGCTTTCCCAAGACTGAGCTGGCCTGTCAGACTCCAGAGCTGCTGCTTTTTACCCCCAGGATCAGCTGCAAGGATGGCGCGGTGAAAAAAGCCTCACTCCCTGACTTACCCCAGGGCAACAAGCGTTTTGACCTTTACTCCCGGCTCATGAAGAGAAGAACCTTGAATGTGAGCGCCCTGGGAGGGGAGGAGGGAGGACATAAAATAAGTCTTTTCTTGACCATAAGTCTCATTTCTTTTCAGTCTAGTAAAAGACAAAAGGCAGCAATTCCTAATGTGGCGCAGCGGAAGCGAATCTGGCTAGGAACCATGACGTTGCGGGTTCAGTCCCTGGCCTCACTCAGGAGGTTAAGGATCCGGCGTTGCTGTGGCTGTGGCGTAGGTCGGCACCTACACCTCCAATTTGCCCCTTAGCTTGGGAACCTCCATATGCCAAGGGTGTGCCCTAAAAATAAAAATAAATAAATAAAAATAAAAAAGGACGAAAGGAACCAAAGAAAGCATAGGACCCAGGACCAGATTTTGTGTACGGGATGCCCTCAGTATGTGTTGGCGAAGAATCACGATTTTCAGACTTAAAGATTACAGGCTAAATGCTTTTATCCCTTTTTCCTAAGTTTTCCTGGGTTTGAGGTTCCCCCTGGGTGAGGTCTGTTTTTCGGGTTCACTGGGCCTTGGGTGAGTGTAACATCCCGGTAGGTGCTCAATAGACACTTAGTGACTGAATAATGAAGCAAATGCCCAAGATAAGTGATTATGGTGATTACTGGGCAAGTTGTAATTAAAAAAAAAAAAAAAAAGCCAAGTGCATTTTTTAAATTTACGAATGTCTCTCCCGGGAGCCCTGGGAAGGGAGAATGGGAGACAGGCTTTTCCCCTGAATGTTAAGCTTGGTTCCTAAATCCCATCCAAGCTGATGAACTTGACAGACCCTTCTGCCCATCCCCACCTCCCAGTCGCCTCATTCTTTTTTGCAAAGTGCGTGATTATTTGTTTCTGACAATATGTGTATATACGACGTGTTTATTGTCAAAAATTCAAAAAATACAGATAAACAGGAAGAAAAAATTCAAATCATCTGTAATCCCACCACCCCGGAATAATCACTGTTGATGTTTTGGTTTATTTCCTGCCAGTCTGGGATTTTTGTTTGTTTTTGCTTTTAGGACTTTGTTTTGTCTTATAAAGTCGGCACACTGAACATCTCTCTCTCCGTTTTTTTTTTTTTAAGGCTGCCGTGTGTACGTAGCATGAACATCTTCTCATGTCATTAAATATTCTCTGCGACATGATGTTTTGTGATGCGTGGTAGAGTTTGATCACAACTTACTTCACTATTGGAAATTTCGGACATCGAACTCATTTCCGATTTGTTTCATTCTTATAAATAACGCTAATGAAGATCCTTGTCTATAAATAATCACTCACATTCTTTCAAGTGGAATTGTCGCGTCAAGGAGCAAACACGCATTTCAGAGCCTTGACTCTCGTTGCCAAAGAACCCCCTCCCCGGAAAGCTGTACGAACTTGCCCTCCCCCCGGCAGCCTGCGAGTAAGCCCTGTCTCTCCATTCGCTGTTCTCGCTCATTTTTTTAAAACCCCTGTTCATTTAATGGGTGAAAGAATCTGTGATTCTAGTAATGAATCCTTATTAGAGCCATGCTGGCCACAAGCAGGGGCTGTTTCAAGGTTCAAGTGGCCTTGTTCAGCCCCACAGCCTCGGGGCAGAGACGAGAAGGACAGATGCCTAGGAGCCGGGAGCTGGAGTGGAGAGCACAGCCTTGTCACAGGTTCTGCGGGCTTCTAGAACGTCTGTCTACCTGAGCCCAGGCTTCTTGGGCACCTGCTCAACTCTTGGGGGCAGAGGGGTGGGGTCTGTCTCTGTCTTCCAGCCCTAAAAGAGATGAGCTCCAGCTTCCTCCTACCTCTCCACCCACACCTTCCAGAAACCTCTCTCTCTCTCTCGACAGAGGAGCCTTAGGGATTTCTGTGCCATAAATATTACCTGTTTTCCCAGCTTAGAATCCTCATTTTGTAGCTGCTTTCATGTCCCCTGCCTGAGTTCTCACCCAGCTCCAGTCAAGGGATAGGCTCTTCCGTACGCTCTCTGGGTCAAACTTTTCTTTTTTTCTGGTTTGTTCTAATTAATTTACTTTTTTTTTTTTTTGGTATTTATGTTTACCACTACCTGGTAACAAGAAGAGTTGCAGGTGACTAATTTTTTACTTTTAAGAACTATTTTCTCATCCCAGTCTCTGATTTCTGTGGTCTCTTACAGCTTTAACATCCTCTGCACCATCTAACTATTTTTTAATAGCTTTACATTTCTGGGAGGGCGAGAGGGGGTTACTCCGGTTCCACGCTAACAGTTCACGTGAGACCTGGAAATACACCTAAAAATATAATGCAGAAAATTTAAAAACACCCACAATCGGAGAGTCGAGCTATTTGGATGTGAACTGAACTGAAAAAAATTAAAGGAATGGATTTAAGTGAAACCCACCAACTGTGTCTTTTGAGCTCCCCTCCCCCCAGCAGTCTGCCCTGGAGATTTGAGGATGTGGATGGATGGATGGGAGTGTCTTTCATGCCAAGTAGTAAGGTATGTTTCTGATTTTGTCTGTAGGAGTCTGTGTGTGCGTCTGTGTGTGTGTGTGTTGCACGCACATGTGTTGGTGGGACACATATCCCTTAAAAGAAGGGTTAGGGTCTCTGCAGGTCTGGCTGCACTCTGTTTGCCCACGGGAAGATGACGCTCATGCTGTCAGCAGATACCTGAATGCAGAAAATACAGCCCAGTGAGGGGCAGCGCTGACTGCTCGCATCACCTTTTTAAAGAAAAGATCCACGGGCGACAGCAAGCCCCTCCTGGGCCCACCAGGGACGGGACGGGCGGGACTGGGCACCAGGGCACTGCTGAGCCGGGGGCTGGAGAAGTTGGAGGGACCCCCTGATCTCAGAGCCAAAGCCACGCTCCCGGGGCCTGGTGGATCCTGCCGTGCACCACGTGGGCCCAGACCTCAGGCCCGGCCCCTTCCTTGTTCTTCTTCCCGCTTCTCCCAGATCAGAAATCAGCCCAGACTCTGAGGGCAGAAGCAAAATGGACGAGTCGTGGCTGTGCATCTCTGTCCCAGGACACACTCCTGCCTGAGGTTGGTGTGGCCAGGCCACGGCGAGAAGGAAGCCGCTGTGAGACTCCGGAAGTGGCCATGCCTGCTCCCGACTGGCACCTGGGCAGGTGCTGGCCGCCGCCCATGGCACCGTGTCTCACGGAGGGCGGGGCCGGCCGCGGAGGCAGGAAAGAGCTGTTTTGCTGATGAGGTGCCCTCGTGTCATACGGACAGGAGTGCCAGGTAGCTGAACGTGGGTGGGGGAGGGCGGCCCTGCTGTGCCAGCCTGGCCCGGATGTGAGCAAAAACAGCCCTGCCTGCCTCTCCAGCCTCACCGCTCCACGCTCCCTCTGTCGCACATTGGCACACCCTCTGCCCCAGCCATACGGAGCCGCTTAGAGCCCCGAATGCACGCTGCTGGGTCCCCCCTCCAGGCCTTCATCCAGGTTGTTCCTTCTGCCTCCAAGGCCTTTCCTCCCCTTCTTTATGTGCCCTCCACCCACTCACCTCTTAAGACCAAAGCAAGTATCACCTCCTCCAGGGGGCCTTCCCTGAAGTCCACCTGCCTCCAAATGTGTTAGATGCTTCCACCTGGGCCCCCACAGCCCCCTTGTTTCCTCTATCACGGCACTAATCACATTGTAATTATAATTACCTTCTCTTAGTACACTGTGTGTGTGTCATTTTTCTTTTCTTTTTTTTTTTTGGTCTTTTTTGACTTATCTAGGGCTGCAGCCACGGCATATGGAGGTTCCCAGGCTAGGGGTCTAACAGGAGCTGTAGCTGCCGGCCTACGCCATAGCCACAGCAACATAGGATCCGAGCCGCGTCTGCAACCTACACCACAGCTCACAGCAACGCCAGATCCTTAACCCACTGAGCAAGGCCAGGGATCGAACCCGCAGCCTCATGGTTCCTAGTTGGATTCATTAACCACTGAGCCACGACAGGAACTCCTCAGTTTTCAGTCTCTGTTTAGATAGTCGGTATATTGGCACGTGGATTTCAAATCGGGTCCCTTGGGTTCAAGTCCCATGTCTGGTACTTCCCAGCAGTGTGACCTTTGGCAAGTTCCTGACCTCCCTCAGCCTCAGTGTCTCTGTCTCTAAAATGGCAACAAAAGCAGTACCCGCGTCACGGCATCGTCCGAAGAATTACTTGGGACCATTCAGGCAAGGCACTCGGCCCGAATTCACACACAATAACTGCTGCTATAATTATTCCTGGGATCCAGCAGAGTGCTTAGGAAATGTCAGGGGGACGAGCAGCACCTCTGGGTTTGATGTTCACACGTGTGTGTGGCTGTCTGGTGTGTCCCAAGGGCACGGGGGGAGAACAAGCCCGGACGGAGAGGCGGGTCCTGTGTGTACAAGTGTGTGTCCACTCCCAGGGTAATGGGCTGGTTATTTATGGTCATGGCTTAAGAAGAAAAAAAAAAAAGACAAACCAGTGTTCAGTAATGACAAAGTAATTACCTTTTTATTATTTTTTCAATAGGATTCAGAGGGAGTGTGGGCCTCGGCCACGGCAGAACATCCAGCCTGGCTTAGAGAATAGCCTGAGGCCGTAAGCTACCCCCGTGCCAACTGCCCCACCAAGGAAACAGCTGGAGAGGGCCGAGCAGTAACTCCTAGCGTGGAAGGGGTCAGGGACAGAGGCAGAGGGGTGTCCCTGACTGCAAAACAGGGGCCCCAGAAGTAGAGTCCTTCCGAGGTCTGGCTGAGTTGTCCACATCGAAGGCGCCGGACCCAGAGAACATTTCAGAGTGGGAAACTGAGGCCTGGAGAGAGCAAGTCACTCACCCCGACCACACAGCAAGTTAGTGGCAGAGGAGGAACAGGGCCCTGTCCCCTGACCCCAGGCTGACTCTCTTTACCACCATATGACTCACTGAAAAAGAGCATACCTGGCCCCAGAGCTTTGCCTCAGATAGCCACCTGAAAGGGCTCTGACTCGCTAAAAGCTGTTTTTTTTTTCCCCAGGGTCCTTCAGAAGATTCTTGGAGACAGAATTTCAAGACAATAGGACCTTGGATGTTAACTAAACTACGCTATGATTAGCATTAGCTCTCTAATAATAACTATTGGCCAGTGAGGGCACCAAATCAGCATTCGCCTCTTATTTGTTCATCTCTTCATTCATTCATCTACCCAATCAGCTATGCCTCCAACTTTCTGTCTGTCCATCCAACTTTCCATCTATCCAACCATCCATCCATCCACTTATCCATCTACTCATCCATCCATCCATCCATCCATCCATCCATATATGCAACAAACATGTGGATGAGTGTCCCCCATGTGCAACTTTCTAGAATCTGAGGGTCTGGGGTGCTGAAATGCACAAACAAAATATTGGGAATGCCCATGGAGACAATTTTGTGGAGTAGGAAACTTCTCAAAAACACCTAGACATAAGTGCAGGGAGATGAGGGATGACCTGACAGGGAGTCAGGCTCCCGGAGTTCCAGATCTAGCGCTGTCACTAGCTTGCTGGGGGTCTTGGATATTTTCCTCCTGTTTTCTCTTTGCTGCAGTTTGGTCCTCTATCCATTGAAAGGGTTGGACTAGCTCAGAGGAGAGATGGACACTGTACAGAGAAGGTTCCCTGGATGGGTAGCCTTTTGAGTGGGAGGTTGGAGGGCAGAGAACAGGAGTTCCCCTGATTCACAGTGAGAGGAGGCGGACTGGAAGTTTCTGGAAGAATAAGGACGAGGAGATGAAGGACGGGGACTCTGTCCCAGATCCACCCCACCGTGTGGATCTTCCGACCATTGATCTGACCTGCTGTGGGTCCCTAGACCTGGGTTTCCGATTCCAGGTAACTGACAAACTCCCTGTCCCTTTGTCCTCCCTTCTCCACCTCTGAGCTCCTGCCTCCCGCGGCTGTAATAACCCACACGTAGCACTCTGCCCTCTGGAATTTATTTTAAGGTCTTAGCTTGTTTATTTATTTTATTTAGAGATTTCTCGGTGCTTTGTGGGGAGGAAAATTCGAATGGGGTGATTATGAAATACTATTTCACCTCGCCGTTCATTCACAACAAACAAAGAGAAATGATTGGTGATTAAAAATGCATTCTCTCTGCTTGTTTTCTTTTGTTTTACCATTATGGAAATATTATAAATACTGAATACTAATCTGGACCTGCAGACCTTCCGGAAACCAAGGCTCCTGCTTTTCCTCGGGGCAACTTCATGCCATCTCCTCGGGCCTCAAACTATGGCTCGAACCCTCTCCCCAGAGGGTCCTGGGTCAGACAGAAGGCCCCAGCACTCAGTCCAGTCCCCGCTGGACAGAGACAAGCGTCTCCCCACTTCCTGGTCTGGGTTCCCTGCGCAGCGGATCCAGTTGCGGGGAGCAGCGCTGTGAACACGGAGAGAACTTAGCCTAAAAGTCACCATCACAGAGTCTACCTTCCGGAGCAGGGCTGCCCGAGCCTCCCTGCTCTGCGGCTTCTAGGCTGTGTGACCTTGGGACCACCACTTTGCTTCTCTGAGCTTCCGTGTCTTGCTCTGTAAGATGGCGCTGAAAATGGTACCCGCCTGATGACAGGGCTGCTTTGAGGATTAAGTGGGATCATATCATCTTATCCCAGGGCCTGGCAAACAGAAGTGCTCCATAAATGCTGGCTCCTCTATCGATTAATTCCCCTTCTGTTTCTCCCTCTGGAAGGCGAGAGAGCCAGGCTGATTGTCCTCTAAGTCCCCCCCGGCCACCCCAGCTCTGGGGGGGAGGCGTCCGCCTGCAGCATGGGGCTTAAGAGGGGGGACCATCCTCACCCACCTCAACTCTCAGAGACCTTGGCTTCTTCCCAGGAACACAGCCTGCGCCTGCTCCCGGCCTCCTAATCAGAGCCTGCTTTCCATGGGGCTCTTTTTGAGCCATAAACCCGGCCTTTCCCCATTTATTTCAATCACAAACAAATAAATAGGAGTCAAAGGGCCCGATCCAATTCCAAAGTGTTACGCCAAGTCCAGATAAACAGCGGGTTCCGTGGCGTCTGCGTCCCTTTTATCTTTCACTTTATTTAACCAAATTAACTGCTCTCCCTGTCCCCTGCGTGTGAGTGTCTCTCTCTGTCATATAAAATACAATCACGCTTGCTTGTTACATGTTTCAGATACTTTATCATTAACATCAATTCCAGCCAAATTAGGAGTTTCTTCCAACATAATTGCCCTTCCCATTATCCAGCACTTTATTTTTTCAAAGCACTTTCCGACCATTAATTAGTTAACCCTTAGGACGCCCCAGAGCCTGCGTTCAATGTCACCCTCCCTGTCTCCCAGCTGGGGGTGGGGTGGGGGGAGGGGTCGGGTGGTTGGTTGGAAGTCACCCTGGATGTAGGGGCTGGGGGCTCCGGTGGGACCTCGGTAATCCTCCCCCCAGCCCCAGACCCTCTGTCTGGGCCGGGTGCAGGCCCAGGCTGGTGGGGGTGGGGTGGTCGCCAACACTTTTCAGTTTCCTCACTCTTGATTCTCTCCGTGGCTCTCCAAGGAGGAAGCAGAATCGAAGATCTGCTGGGTGGTGGCACCTCCTTTGCTGCGGGGAACCAGGACAAGGGGAGGGAAACGGGACACCCATCAGACAAAGAGACCTGCAGGGGCCGTGCCTGTGACCCCAACCATTTACTTGTTCCCGCCCCCAGCAAGCACCCACTGAGAAGGTACCCAAGTAACAGACTTGCCTCTAGACCGTGCAGTGAGGGACGTGCTCTGGGTGTGCGGTTAGGGTCTGTGCCTGCAACCAAAGCGGGGCAAGACTCGCGGGTTGATCTGCCAGCTGGCGCCCAGCTCCCTCCGTAGCTCTGCCAGGACCCTTCCCTGGTTGGGTACCGCCACAGCCTGGGTCGGTCTCAAGCTAGGTGGGCAACTTGAAACTTTGGGGCCGGCGTCCTAGATTCCAGGGGGGAGCCGTCTGGGGAGAACATGCTGATTTACGTCTTTGGACAAGAATTCCGGCTTGTCAAGATGAACTCTGCTTGCAGCTGCGAGGGACATACTGTCGAACCACCAATATTTTACATTTACAGCCTCTCCCTACTCCTAACTTCTCTAATGGTTTTTTTTTTTTTTTTTTCTTAAAATATATGAGCTGGCTCCCACGGGGACGTTGCCAGGAACCCTCAGAGAGGTTTTCCAAGCTGTCGTGAACGTGGACCACAGGGAGTTTCATAAGCTCTTCTATTTCAGCCGCTTTCCTTCCTTCCTTCCAGCGGGACTGGGGCCACGCACGCTAAGGCCATCCCGCAGATGGGACACGGCCACCGTGCAGCTACCAGCCTGGGCACTCTCCCTTGCCTGCCCCACTTGTCCCACGCCGCCTCTAGACCACGGGATGGGCACTTTCCCTTGCCTGCCCCACTTGTCCCACGCCGCCTCTAGACCACGGGAAGTTTGCGCCACCCAAGGAGTAGGCTCGCCCGGGAAAGAAGAGCTCACAGCGACTGTTTACTCTCTGCGGTCGGGCACCCTGGGGTGTCTGCCGCTTCCTAGCGGTTTGACCTTGGGCAAGGTGACCTCGCTAGGCCTCTGCTTTTCAATTATCAAGTGGAATTGTCACGAGGATCAAGTAAGACAACACAGGTGAAGGTCTGAGCTCCTGGCTCATAGTGGGTGCTCATTGGAGGGGAGCTGTCTTTATGATCAAGGAGAGGACAGTCGGCTTTAGGGTGACTTTCATTCTTCCAACCTCCTGGCTTTCAGTGTCTCCATCTAATTCCTTTCAGGCTCTGGGTCTGCATATGTAAGCAAGGTGATCTGAACTGACAACACCCTGGCTCTCAAGCTCTTCCTTGTGCAGAGAACAGGCAGAGCGAGAGAGTGAGCCGGCCTCTAGCCCCGCGGTTCCAGATGTGTTCCCTGGGCTTCAGGCTTCCAGTCACCTTAAGCACCACGAGGGCGCGACAGTGTCTGGTCCCTCCATAGCTGCATCCCCAGTTCCTTTCCAAGGACCAGGCATAGCGCCGCCACTCCACAGGGACCCTTGAATATTCGAATGGTCCATGGAACTGCTCTTTTCCTGCTGGGCGGGGTTTCCCTCCCCCAGCTCTTTTAAATTTCCAGAGCTCTATCCTCCGTAACAGGTAATAGCTCAAGACACACAAAAGCCATGGGGAACTTTTTCCTCGCTGCCTTTTGCCTTTACAACTTAACTAAAAGGAAGATCTTACTCACTCTCCCCTGACCAACCATTTTCCTGCAACCACGCATGCCTTTGTTCATGTAGTCACTCAACAAACATTTAGCGAATGTTAAGCTGCTGACCTGGGTTTGAATCCTGGCTTTACCACTTACTAGCTGGGAGAACTTAGGCAAGTGACTTAATCGAGCTGATCCTGGTGTTCCTTTCTATAACAGGGGGTAGGCATGCCCAGCCTACAGGTCTACTATGAGTTGATGAGACTTAAGAGAAACCCAGCACTGGGCACAGTGCCTGGCACATAGTAGGTCCTGCATAAATGGCGTATTTTTATTACGGGCAAAACTCCGTGTTAGGACCATTGGGGGTGCAGCTGAATCTGAGTCTCTGCCTATAAAGGTTTCTGTTGGGAAAAAAGTTTTCATAGAACCATGAGCCCATCGGGGCTCGTAAATAGCACAATCCCGGAAATTCTCTGACGTGTTGTCAATTCACAGAGCGTTCAGTTGGAGATGCTGTGTCCTGCAGGACTGTTCGCCTCATTTCACATGAGAATGTCAAAACTCAGAGAGGTTGTGTGTCTTTCTTCCAGTCACAGAGCAGGGCCGTGTGGCCAGTCTAAGAACCTGAATTTCTAGCACCTTCCTCCACCATTCTCGTGCTCTGCCCGATACCCCATCCCTTACTCTCCACCCCTTGATGATAACTTTTACTCAGACAGGTGCAGCCTGGGGGCGGGGTGCCCCGTGCAGGCCCACCTTTGGATGGGGGGGGGTCACACTAGGGACCCACCCATGTCACCTCTGTGACAACAACAGAGAAAACTGCCTATCTCTGGGGTCCAGCATTTCCAGGTGATACTGAGGGAGTATCAACAGGCCCCCCACAGTGTTAGGAAGAGAAGGGTCAGATCTGTTCTTACCTGCTCTGTGGTTCCCCCTAGAAGGACCCACTGAGACCCCCGCCCAGTGTCCCTGAGTCCTGGCCCTGAATAGGGGGAGCCCCCCCCCCACTTCAGGTACAACCCGGGCAGCCGAGGGGCGGAGCCACCTTTCCAGACCGTGAGCCACGGAAGGAGGGTCAGCCTGTCCGCCCGCGTGGCCCTCAGCCTTGTCCTGCTGGGGCTCCTCCCACTAACAGGCTCGGCCTTTGACCTTCAGCATCTCATTTAAGCCTCAGAGACAGAGTCTGTCATCATGCTTGTGTCGTGGATGGTCAGACGAGGGCTTCTAGAGGTGGAAAGACTTGGCTCTGTGCCCCCAGCACCCCTGACACTCGATAAATGTTTGTGGGATAAAGAAAAACATGACCAAGAGAGTGAATAAAACGAAAGAAAATAGCTCCTGTTAAGCCAGGGAGCTAGCAGGTGCCAGCCACGTCCTTCAGCATTTCTGCAGGTTAGCTCGTTTCATCTCTGCAGCCACCTTCATCACCTTTATACACGCAGACCAAGACCCGGGGAGATTAAGTCACTCCCTCCAGGGCACACACGCAGCAGGCTGGGAGGGGGCTGGAAGCTGACCGCCAGCAGTCTCGCGCAGGACCTGCGTTTGTTTCTCCTCTGAGGCCTGACGGATAAGCGCACACTGAAGGGGCAGATGGGGGTCTGGGGTCCAGGAGCTCTGCCCCTTGGGAGTCTGTCCGCCTCAGCATCGCTGGTGTTCTCTGCCAGCATCCCGGGCAGGAGGTGTTTCTTCCAAGTCCTGACCGCCCTCCCGGCACATTCCCATCGTTACCTACACAGGGAATTAAGCCTCAAATCCTCGTTTGACACGATGCAGGAGGATGCTAAGTACTTAAGCGCTAATTAATTAGTGAGCTGTACCCGCCGCCACCAGCCGCTGGAGGAAACCTCAAACAGACCCCCAGAGCGCCAGCGCCCTCCCTGCCACAGAGGCCGAGGCCCCGGCCAAGCTGGAGGACAGAGAGGGGAGGGGGCGGCATGAGCAGCCCCGGGCCAAGCCTCTGGTGATCTGATCCCTGCCTTCTGGTCCTCAGACACCTGGGAGGGCCTGAGTTCTGGGACCCCACCTCGGCTACGGCTCTGGGTTCGTCTGGCTCCGCGACGGGCTCTCCATGCTCCGGGCAAGGCCAGGTTCCAGAGGCCGCACTGACCTCCCACATTAGGGGCAGCTTCTGGGGCCCTTGAAACACGAAGGAAGCATCTTATTCCCCCAGAGCAGCTGGATGTGTTTTTCAGGGTCTAGACCAAGGTGCAACCGGGCCCCCCGATACTGACGGGCAGGGTACCCTAAAGCCAGCTTCACTGAGGGCGCACCAGCTTGGGCTACAGTTCTATCCACCACCCCCCCTTTTTTTTTTGGTCTCTTTAGGGCCACACCCGCAGCATATGGAAGTTCCCAGCTAGAAGTCTAATAGGAGCTGTCGCTCCCAGCCTATGCCACAGCCACGGCAACACGGGATCCGAGACGCATCTGCGACCTAAACCACAGCTCACGGCAACGCCCCATCCTTTACCCACTGAGTGAAGCCACAGGGATCGAACCCACGTCCTCATGGATACTAGTTGGGTTTGTTACCACTGAGCCACAATGGGAACTTCATTTTTTTTTTTTATGGCTGCACCCATGGCATATGGAAGTTCCCTGGGCCAGGAATCGAATCTGAGCCCTAGTTGTGGCCTACACCATAGCTGTGGCAACGCTGGATCCTTAAGCCACTGCACCGGGCCTGGGATGGAACCCACAGCTCCACAGAGACCCAGGCCACTGCAGTCAGATTCCCCTTTTTTTTTTCTTCTTTTTTTTTTTTTTTTTGCTTTTTATGGCTGCACCCGCGGCACATGGAGGTTCCCAGTCTAGGGGTCTAATCAGAGTTCCAGCTGCCGGCCTACCCCACAGCCACAGCAATGCAGGATCCAAGCCGCGTCTACAACCTACACCACAGCCCACAGCAACACCGGATCCTTAACCCACTGAGTGAGGCCAGGGATCGAACCTGCAACCTCATGGTTCCTAGTCGGATTCGTTTCCCCTGAGCCATGGCGGGAACTCCTGCGGTCAGCTTCTTAACCCACTCCTCTCTCCTCTCTCTTGACCTTGGTCTTGCCATCCGTGGCCGGCCAAGGTCAGTCGCCCCCATGGGGCAGACGGTAACCAGGGGCTCGGGCTTTAGAGTCATACTGGGTTTGACTCCCTGTTCTGCCGCGTCCTGGCCGCGCGACGCAGGTCAGCGTCTGAGCCTCCGTTTCCTCAGCTGTACAGCGGGCCTCACGGTCCTCCGCAGGTCTCTTTGGGGGATTAAGTGAGGTGACACAGCTAAAGCACGCGAGGCGGGGCGCCCGGCACACAGTAACCACTCGGTAAAGGCTGGCGGTAGTAACGAAAGGTGTGACATCATTACAACCAGCACTGTCTTCTGAGGAGTCTTCTCACTTGACTCTTAATTCTTTGAGCTCCACAGGGTGACCAGTCACCCTGGGTCACTGGAGACTGTCCCAGTTTTAGCACTGGAAGTTCCCTGTCACGAGAAACTGCAGAGTCCAGAGTGAACTGGGACAGTCAGTCCAAGTTCCTGCGCCCTAAAGACGATGGGGTGGGGAGGGGAGACCCGCCGTCGCGGGGCAGAACTGCTCTCCCCACGCCTTCTCCCAGGTCAGGCCTCCCTCGGACCCCAGACCCTGAGGGCCTCCTCTTCAGAGGTGGCTAGGCTCGGGAAGGGGCAGTGCCACCTGGAGGGAGCCCTGGGCAGAACCTGTGGGTGGCAGGGCCCTGGGGCTGTAGCCCTGATAATACTCTCAGCCTGCGTCAGCTCCGGGGCCCGCCTCCTGCAATATTTGCTTAACAATCAGCCCAGAAACGGCATTGTTCAGGGCAGAAATGGAAAACATTGGGCCAGGACTTGTTTTCTCTTTGTCATCCAAATTCCTCCGGGCCCTAGGGTGAGGAGCCGGCCCCGCCCGCTCCTGGGCCAGCGCAGGTGAGAGCTGGGACCCCTGGCTTCTGCTCCCCACTTCTACCCCCAGGAACTTGGGGGCAGGTCCTCGGGTTTTGCAGGTGCTCAAAAGGGGAACCTTCAGACAGGGGGCGGAGTGAGGCAGGAGAGGTTTGGTCCGGCTACAACAGCCCTCACTGTCTTACCTGCCTTTTTTTTTTTTTGCCTTTTCTTTCTTGTCTTTTTAGGGCTACGCCCATGGCATATGGAAGTTCCTAGGCCAGGAGTCGAATTGGAGCTGTAGCTGCTGCCCTACACCACAGCCACAGCAAGGCCCGATCTGAGCTTTGTCTGAGATGAACACTGGATCCTTAACCCACTGAGCGAGGCCGGGGATGGAATCTGCGTCCTCATGGATACTAGTCGGGTTCATGATCTCTGAGCCACGGTGGGAACTCCTCACCTCATGTGCTTTTACCGAAGCCTCGCAGCTACCCTGAAAGGAGGTCTCATGCCCACTTCACAGGTGAGGAGGTCGAGGCCCAGGGCACTAACTTGAACCAGCTGAAGCCAGCCAGAGGAAGTGAGAAGAAGAATTTCATTTTGGCATCTCAGGGAAGCCAGATTCATCTCAGAAATCCTACTCTTCAAACGTGTGTTTGTTCATTAAACACCTTTATCAAGGGCTGAGAAAGTGGGCTGGAGAAAGGAGGTCAGGGGGCTTTGCCCCTTTCTCGGGAATTCTTGGGACCTGCTTTCCTTCAACCCCATTCAGGAGGAGGCGGGGCCCTGAGAGGACCCCGCCCCCTGCCCCACCCCCACAAGAGCAGCCCCAAGGGACAGGCTCCTTGCCCACCAGGCACAGAATGGGGAGGGCAGGAGGCGGGCCTGGCTCACCTGCCAGGGCTGGTAGCTTGGCATGCAAATGGGCATGGAGTGGAGACTGAATGCGCGTGGGGAGGGGTGCAGGTGACCAACAGGGGCCAGGCAGGGCCTGGCCAGTGTTCCCAGAGCCCCCTCTGTGTTCCTGACACTTTAAACGGCCTGTGTCCTCACAGCAGCGCTTGAGGTCCACTCGTCCTCATCCAGGGGCTCTGGGAAAGAAACTGAGGCTCAGAGAAGCAGGTTCACCGGCTCAGTGTCACTCAGTGGCCGACTTGAACTCATTCCTGCCTCTCAATGTGGCATAACCTGGGAGGGCCCTCCAGCGTTAAGAGAGGGTTCTGGGGTCAGGCCACTGGGCTTCAAATCCCCACTCTCTCACTCTCAGCTGTCACATAAATTACATCATTGATCTGTGCCTCCGTTTCTCCATCTGTAAGATGGGGCAATAACACAGCTTCCTCCCAGGGTTATCTTGAGGGCTCAGAGAAATGGCTCTGGGCACACAGGAGGTGCTTGGCACGGTGGCCATTGCTGCCACCCCCTGTAGTTGGAGCAATAACATATTGCTTTACGACTCAGGCAGCCTCTTTGAAAGCAGCAAGGCCGGAAGGTGTCCCCACCAGGGCTGGGGGCTCTGTGGGCTCAGGAGCCTGAATCTTCTCCATTCGGGTCCCCCAGCTGCTTCTCACCCTGGCTCCCTGGAAAAATTCTTTTCCTCCTCAGCACCCAGTTCTGGACCATTCTAAATGTCCTGGTCGTGGAGCTCCTGTCGTGGCCCAGTGGAAACGAATCTGACTAGTATCCATGAGGACGCAGGTTTGATCTCTGGCCTTGCTCAGTGGGTTAAGGATCTGGCGTTGCCGTGAGCTGCGGTGTAGGTCGCAGACTCGACTTGGATCTGGAGCTGCTGTGGCTGTGGGGTAGGTCAGCGGCTTCAGCTCTGATTTGACCCCTTAGCCTGGGAACCTTATATGCTGCGGGTATGGCCCTAAAAAGATCAAAAAAAAAAAAAAGTCCTGGTCTTGCCAGGGCCACTCGAGACTGTCTGCCTGTGACCTGAGCGGGTGCCTTGCAGGCGCCTCCCACCCCTGTTCCCTGCTGCGAGGTGGGGAGGGGGTTCCCTGACCAGAGACCTGGGCCCCGGATTCTCACCCAACTTGTTCTCAAACCCAGGCAAGGCTCTCCCCGGCCCTGGGCCTCAGTGCCCAGACCAGACTAGACGAGCCCTATGGCCCACTGGCCCCCAGAGGCTAAGATGTGGGAACCCTAGACTCCCTGAGCCGAGGAAGGAGGAACAGTAAATCCAGCTGCCCTCAGGCTCCCCTGGAATTCTGAGAGCACCTCCTCAAAGGGTGCTGGCCTCCGGCTGGTCCTGCCCACCTGCTGTCCACGCAGCTGTGGGTTTGAGCCATCACTCCGGCCACCCCCGCCCCCCGCCCCGTCACAGCCCATCAGCGGTGCAGACACCTCCACGGCACTCACAAGGTCCCGCCCAGGGCGACCCTGCCACCCCCTACTCGCTCCTCTTTGGCTCCTCCTGCCCCAGCACGCCCGCCTTCTGCTTTCCCTCAAGGTGCCACGTGGTCTCGGCCCTGGCCTTGGCGCGTGGCATGGCATTTTCGGGAATACTCTTCTCGCCTGATTCTTCCCCCACCCCCTCTGTTGTCTGGACCCAAACGACAGCATTTGTCTGGGCACCTGCCATAGTCTTGGCCACATGTCCCTCCCGTAAGCTCCCAGAAACCCTTGCTTCTCTTGACTGTAAGACCACCCGGTCCCTGCCCGCAAGGAGCTTAGTGCCCAGGGAGGAAATGAAACAAGCCCACAGGTATAGCTCATTCATTCAGTTCATTCTTCACCCAGCAAGTATTTATTGAGCACCTGTTATGGGCCACTACCAGGGCTGAGCCTGGGAGCTGCACCCCTGGGGACCAGAGACCTGGGGACCTGGGGGCACGGTGGAGGGATCATGCTGTTTAGAGATGGTGCTACAGGAATGGCTGATGTGCTCTCTGTCCACAGGCCTGAGCGCACCCACAAGGCTGGAACTGTGTGTTAATACATTTTTCTCTTCCTCCACACTGAGTACAGCCCGGGGCTTGGCACCGTAGGGGCTCAGTCAGTGTGGGTTGACAAGAACTGAAGGATGGTGCGTGTTCTACTTTAGGGCTTTGTGTTTTTTTTCGTTTTGTTTTTTCCTTTGGTTGTTTTAGGGCCGCACCCGCGGCATGTGGAGGTTCGCAGGCTAGGAGTCTAATCGGAGCTGTAGCTGCCGGCCTACACCACAGCCACAGCAACGTGGGATCCGAGCAGCATCTGCAACCTACACCACAGCTCACGGCAACGCCGGATCCTTAACCCACTAAGCGAGTCAGGGATCGAACCCGCAACCTCATGGCTCCTAGTCGGATTTGTTTCTGCTGAGCCATGACGGGAACTCCTACTTTAGGGCTTCGTGAGTTCCCAGAACGAAAGGGCGATTACTGTGAACTGTAGCAGTCAGCGAGGACTTCCTGGAGGAGGCGTCAGGAGCAGGGCTTTGAACATCGTGGAGGCTCAAATGTTCGCAGGGGGGAGGGCCAATACTTTCCAGGCCTGGTGGGGGCTAGGAGAGAGGTGGGAGGCGCAGGGAGTGTGGAGCCGAAAACAGGGAAGCGTTAGATGGGCGTCCAGGCAGACTCTGAGAGTGAAGGTCCTGTCTGCGAATTTTGTTTTGGGAAGATCCAGGCTGCCACCACCATGCCTGGGACCCCCTAAGTCCTGCTCTGCCCGGGGGTGATGGGGAGCCCCGGTTCTTGTGTGCAGGGAAACCGATTCCTGTAGTCAAAGATGTGGGTGCCCTGCCCCCAGCCCCAGAACATGGGGAGTGCCCTAGGCAGGGCTTGCCCAGGCCTGGCACTCAGGCTGCGCCCTCTGCCCTGGGACATCCTGTACCAAGGAGGACCTATTAAAGGGACAAAGGTCCTCGTGGGGTGCAGGCACCCCAGCTCAGGCCTGGCAGCTGGCCCAGGCTTGGGCTACAGCAGGAATCCTTATCTTCAGCCCAGCCACCCAGACCTCATGGCAGAGGGAGAAGGAACATGGCCTTTTCTCTGTCTCCCTTGGGGCCGGACCACCCCATTGTGTGAGGACAGGGTGCTGCTTGGCAGGTGCTCCCCACCTGGCAGGGCACAGGTAGGGGCAGGCACTTGATAGTGTGGACCCTGGAGTAGTCTTGAGTTCAAACCTTGACGCAGCCCCTAACTTGCTGTGTGACCTTGGGTAAGCGTCTCGACCTCTCTGAGCCTGTTTGCTCACCACTGAGTAAAAAGGGGTTAAGCATAATACCTACTATTCATGATTCCTTGAGAAAATACCTGAAAACACCACCACAGAACCTATCACCAAGTAGGTGCTGGATGAAGGTAGCTGCTGATGCTTTGCTTTGGAGAGAGGGATGGACAGATGGACACTGCAGGTTGCTCTCGGGCCCTTTCTGCCGGTCCTGGAAAAAAAAGGAAGCAGCTTTGAGATTCTTGGGGAGATGGCAGATAGAAGTCCCCTAGGGAGCCAGCCAGGGGCGGAAGTGATCCAAGTGTCCTGTAGACGCCCATGGGGTGGGGGGTGGGGGCTGCCTTTAGGTGTCCTCGGACCAGCACAAGACACAGCTCCCATATCACTGAATCAGGGCGTGGGGGCAATCAGCTGTTAGAAAGTGGACCGGGTTTTATTATTGCTGAATGTTATCATCCTTGATAAGAACCCGATTAAAAGGAGGGAGGGGGAGGCAGAGGCAGAGGCGGAGGGGAGGGGGTGGGGGGGAGCAAAGGGCAGCGTGGGTCAGGCTGAGCCAAACCCCTTCCTGTGAGACCCTGGGAGAGGCGCGGGCCCCGAGACTGGCACCCGCCTGGTAGAGCGAGGGGCGGGAACTCTGCAAGCCGAGGGATCTTGCCCAGGGACAGGATCCCCCATCTGGTCCCCTCTGCTGCCCACTGCCACCAGGGGCAGCCTGCTGAAGTGAACGAGGCGAGGCACACATATGGGTGTGACTCCTGCTGTGCCACTTCCAAGCCAGGTGACCCTGGGCCAAACACATCGGCTCTGCCAGCCTCGCTTTCCCCGTTTGTAGTGTTGCCTCTGGTGCCTCCTCCGAGACACAGGGTGAAGAGAAAATGAGGTGAAAGAGGCAGAGCGTCTGCCACACAGAAACTGTCCTCCCTCCTCCTAACAAGCCCTTTGAAACGACAACTGTTTGGCCTGCCTTTTATTTTTTTCTATTTATTTATTTATTTATTTATTTATTTATTTATTTAATGGCTTCACCTGTGGCATATGGAGGTTCCCAGGCTCAGGGTCGATTCGGAGCTGCAGGTGCCAGCCTACATCGCAGGCACAGCAACATGGGATCCGAGCTGCATCTGCGACCTACACCACAGCTCACGGCCATGCTGGATCTTTAACCCACGGAGCGAGGCCAGGGATCGAACCTGCATCCTGAGGACGCTGTGTCAGGTTCTATTTTTTTTAATTTTATTTATTTTTTATTTTTATTATTTGTTTATTTATTTATTTATTTATTTATTTATTTTGCCTTTTGTCATTTTTATGGCCGCACCCGAGGCATGTGGAGGTTCCCAGGCTAGGGGTCTAATCGGAGCTGTGGCCATTGGCCTGCGCCGCAGCCACAGCAACGCAGGATCCGAGCTGCATCTGCGACCTACACCACAGCTCACGGCAACGCCGGATCGTTAACCCACTGAGCAAGGGCAGGGATCGAACCCTCAACCTCATGGTTCCTAGTCGGATTCGTTAACCACTGCGCCACGACGGGAACTCCTGTGTCAGGTTCTTAAGCCACTGAGCCACAACGGGAACTTGGCCGGCATTTTCCCTGGTCCCTTCTCGCCCCCTCCTCCTTTCAGAGGGGCCTGGCTGTGGGACCTGCTGACCCTCTGGCCTGTTCTCCCCAAAGCATCCTGAGCCATCACCACTCTGGGAGGCAGGCAAGGCCCAAGAGGCCCATTTTGCAGATGAGGAAAGTAAAGCCACGAGCGGGATAGTGGCCTGCCCAAGTCCAGTCGGTCTTGGGCAGTCTCTGTCCGGGGCACTTCCACGTTCTTGGCCAGGGTCCCTGGCCCTGTGACACCCCGCAGGTTGCGGGCCTGGCTTAGAAGGGCCCCAGACTGCTGGGGTGTCAGGCTGCCGTGGCTGCGGGGCCCCAGGCCCCCAGAGGTATCTCTGCCCAGGGGCCAGGACTCCCCAGGATGGGCCTCACAGGCATTCCTTGCCATCAGGGAAGGCTATAAAAAGCAACACTTTTCAGCCCCAGAGTGTGACCTGTGCGACTTCACAGAATCCAGAGAAAAACAGAGATAACCTTGGGACGGCCTGACCTTCAGGAGGGGCAGGGATAGGAAGGTGCATCCTCAAGCTTAGCCTGGGTCTGAGTGGCGCGGGGCGGGGGGGCATTGTGTAAAATGCACGATAGAGCTTCCTGGTGGTAGTTGGAATTAATGTCATTATTAATTATTAATCCATGTTTAATTCATGTTGAAATTATTATTAGGCCTACTGGGTGTTCAGGTGTGGCCATCAACCCTGGGTCGTCCCAACTCCAAAAGAGATTGTTCTTTTATTCTCCCATGTAACAGACCAGGGAACTGAGGCTCAGAAAGGCCCAATAACACGTGCAGGGTCACAGCTAGACAGGAAGGGCTGGGGCTGGACAGCCCTCGCCTCACTGCGTCCCATGCCAGCCCCACTCGCCTCTAACACTCCAGATGTTCGCTCAAGATCTTCACTTGCGCTCTTCCCTCTGACCCGGCAGCTGGTCTTTTCTCTCTTCACCCACTCACCCCTCAGGGTGCAGCTGGAATGTCACCTCCTCAGGCAGGCCTCCCCGGAAGACCTCACTTATTCATTCGGTCCACACGTTTGGAGTTCCCGCCATGGCTCAGGGGGTTAAGAATCTGACTGCAGGGGCTCCAGTCAATGCGGAGGCGCGAGTTTGATCCTCAGCCTGGCGCAGTGGGTTAAAGGATCGGGTATTGCCGGGAGTTCCCTTCGTGGCTCAGTGGTTAACGAATCCGACTAAGAACCATGAGGTTGCGGGTTCGATCCCCGGCCTTACTCAGTGGGTTTAGGATCCGGCGTTGCCGTGAGCTGTGGTGTAGGTTGCAGACGCGGCTCGGATCCCGCGTTGCTGTGGCTATGGCGAAGGCCGGCAGCTACAGCTCCTGTTAGACCCCTAGCCTGGGAACCTCCATATGCCGCGGTTGTGGCTCTGCATAAAAAAGGCAAAAAGACAAAAAAAAAAAAAAAGGATCAGGTATTGCCACAGTCACAGCTGTGGCTCAGATTCGATCCCTGGCCTGGGAACTTTCACATGCTGCAGGTGCAGCCAAAAAAATTAAACAAATAAGAGTGCCCGTCGTGGCTCAGAGGAAACAAATCTGACTAGCATCCATGAGGACATAGGTTTGATCTCTGGCCTCGCTCAGTGGGCTAAGTATCTGGCATGGCCACGAGCTGTGGTGTAGGTCGCAGACACGGCTTGGATCTGGTGTGGCTTTGCCTGTGGTGTAGACCAGCCGCTATAGCTCCGAATGGACCCCTAGCCTGGGAACGTACATATGCCACAGGTATGGTCCTAAAAAGACAGAAACAAACATACAAACACGTGTTTACTGAGCACCTACTATGTGCCAAGTACTGTTCTGAGAGGGGGGTGCTGGAGACACAGCAGGGAACAGAACTGACACAATCCTTTGTCCTCCAGGGGCTGGCGTCCCAAGTGGGTGAGTGAACCCTGAGCCCCTCTCTCTGGGGAAGATACTGCCCTGTGCCTGGGGGAGATAAAGCCACAGGATAAACCTGAAGCGTTATCTCCGTATGTCCACGTCTTTCTTAAATTTGGCCGAAGCGAGGGCGTATTGCCTTTTATTGAAGTGACACAGATCCATTATGGGCAGCACATCACACTTATGGAAACTTTCCCTTTTTTTGGGGGGGAGGGTCATGTCTGTGGCATGTGGAAGTTCCCGGGGCCAGGGATCGATCCCATGCCACAGCTGTAACCAGAACCACAGCAGTGACAATGCCAGATCTTTAACTCTCTGAGCCACCAGGGAACTCCTATGTAAATTTTTTTTTTTTTTGTCCTTTTAGGGCCACACCTATGGCATATGGAATTTCTCGGGCTAGGGCCACAGCTACAGTAACGCCAGATCCGAGCCGCATCTGGGACCTATAGCCACAGCTTGTGGCAACAGCCGATCCTCAACCCACTGATCAAGGCAGGGATCGAACCCGCGCCCTCATGGATACTAGTCGGGTTCTCAACCCACTGAGCCACAATGGGAACTCCTCCTATGTAAACTTTTAAATAGAAACACAAGACTGCGGGAGACCCCAAGTTTCACTCCCAGCCACCTGACTAACGGCTGCCCTTAGCAACACTCCGGGGGAGAAGGTTTGAGACCTTGTGACCCAGCGATGGAGTGGTCCCAGCCTGAGAAAGCCAGTGCCCAAGGGACAGGGGCCAATTCCTCTGGCCAAGCCCAGAGCTGGGGAAGCCAGAAGAGTCTGGAAGCCAGGAGCGGCCCAGGTTCAGGGCTGGCTCTGATCCCGCCTGCTGTGAGAAACTCCGCACCAATCTGGGTCTTCGTTTCCTTGTAGGTAAAATGATGGACTCGTATTGAGAGCTTCTCTAGGGTCACAGCAGGCCTGGAGAAGCTGTCAGACTCTAAGGCCAGCCCGGGCTGACCACATTCATGCTGTCCCACCTCATCTTCCCAAGCTCTGCCCTCTGCCTCTTCCCCACTTGCTCCCTCATCATCCGTCTTCGTGGTACCTCCGGCCGAGACCCGAGACCTGGCTGAAGGCAAAGACCGGAGGGAAGAATGAAGGGGAGGCGGGAGGAAGGTCACATTTCTTACTTGGCCCGCTGCCTGGTTTTCATTAGGCCCGCTGCCTAATTTTCCTGGGCGGCACTTGCTGTCTTGGCCAGTCTCCCCTCTTTCTTAACCGTTTCGGAGGAAAGAGACGTCACACCCCATCCCATTGGCTGCCGGTATCACAGCCTGGAGTTCTTCCTGCTGTGTCACCTGGGTGCCTCTTACTGCCCCGACAGCCCACGTCCCCCTTTCCTGGGGTCCCCAGGAACAGAGCACAGCAGCTCGGATGTACCCAGACTTGACCGACGATAACATTAATGATGACTATTAGCATTTATGGAGCACTTACTGTATACCAGGCCCTGTGAACTTACTAACTTCTCCTCACAACCTTATGACAAATGGACTGTTTCTATCACCCCCATTTTCGAGATGAGGGAATCGTGACTCAGAGATGGTAGGTGGTGGAGCTGGGACCCAAAACCAATGCCACTAATCGCCACCCTGTGGGGACTTGAAGAGCCTATGAACGCCCTTCTCCTGGCTAAATGCAACCCCACACACTCACACACATGCCCTAGTCTCCTAGACTTTTCTCCGTCAGCTCCAGAACAGTGATTTTTTTTTCCTCAAGGGTGAGGAGTCAAAGCTGCAAATACGATGCCCTGGGGTAGTGAGCTCTGAAGGATCCAGCCCACTTAAAAGGTGAAGGGGAGTATCTGTCATGGCTCAGCAATAACGAGCCCAACTAGTATCCACGAGGATGCAGGTTCGATCCCTGGCCTCGCTGAGTGGATTAAAGATCCTGTGTTGCTTCGGCTATGGCGTAGGCCGGCAGCTACAGTTGCGATTCGACCCCTAGCCTGGGAACTTCCACGTGCCGAGGGTGCAGCCCTAAAAAGATGAAAAAACAGATGAGGGAGGTGAGGCTGCCCAGGCAGGACTTCTGGGCCCCAAAGCTGGTTTCTGGGGACCTCAAGAGCTGGCCCTCTTTCTGGGATCATGATCAACGAATGATGGGACCAAGGAGAAAAGGAGATATCTGGGAACAGGCAAGGAGAGCCTGGGTCTGCGTGGGGACCCGAGCCCCACCCCCACCCGGGATACACGGGGCCGGAGAGCTGGTGCTGAAAGCGAATCCATCCCCACCCCGGACCGAATTCCCCTGTGGGCAGAAACTCGCGGAGGCGGGTAAAGGGAAGACTGTGAGGACGTCCGAATGATGCCCTTGCTGGACGGGGCGGGCGGGCACGGGCCCTTTTCCAGCCTGAAGAGGGAGGGAGGTGCTGCCACCGCCGGTCCCATCCCATCCACTCCAGGAAGAAATAACCAACTTTCTCCCAGGCCCGGAGCTCAGCTGGTACCAGGGGGCTGCCCAGCTCCTCGAGGCCAAGCCTGCAATAAAAATCCTGCAGTGGTGACTGCAGCGATCAGAGTCTAAGAGAGACAGAGAAGGGGGAAAAAAAAAAGCTCTCTAGTGCCTGACATTCTTTTTAGGGTGCCCGTAAAAGATAATGTGACCTGTAAAAACTGCAAGCTGCTTCCCAGGCTGTGGCGCCGGGCCCCATGCCCCCTCCTACCCCCAGCTCCACTCTGCTGCCCTTGAGCCCAGGGCACCACCCTGGGTGCTCTCAGAGCATCGGGGGCCCCCAGGCTGAGGGAGAGAGCAGGCCTCAAACCATCCGCTGGGTGGGCGAAGGTGCCGAAGCCCCTTCCTTCCCCGCCTTCTCTGCATGCCCACCCCGCCCCCATTCCTGGGCCCTCGGGTCAGCAAGGCTGCTGCTGCCAGGCCAGGGGGCGGAAATGTGCTGGGGCAGGTCCCAGCTCTCCTCTCTCAGGTGAGTCACCTCCGTGGGAGTGTGTTGATGAGTATGAATCCCAGCTCTTTGTTTTCAGCTCCTGGGAATTCATACATCAGGGCAGACACCCTGTGCCTGGGTCTGTGGCTGGGTAACATGGAGAGGTGGGCGTCGGGAGGCCTGGGTTCGAGTTCCAACCTCACCTCCGACTGGCTGCTTGAAACCTTGTGATATCTGAGCTGCTTTGGGCCTCAGTTTCTCTACCTTTAAAATGGGCGTAAATTAGGAGTTCCCATTGTGGCGCAGCGGAAATGAATCTGATTAGGGACCATGAGGTTGTGGGTTTGATCCCTGGCCTCTCTCGGTGGGTTAAGGATCCGGCGTTGCTGTGAGCTGTGGTGTAGGTCACAGACACGGCTCAGATCTGATGTTGCTGTGGCTGTGGTGTAGGCTGGCAGCTGTAGTTCCTATTGGACCCCTAGCCTGGGAACCTCCATATGCCGCAGGTGTGGCCTTAGAAAGCAAAAATGGGAGTTCCCGTTGTGGCTCAGTGGTTAACGAACCCAACTAAGAACCATGAGGTTGCTGGTTCGATCCCTGGCCTTGCTCAGTGGGTTAAGGATCTGGTGTTGCCATGAGCTGTGGTGTAGGCTGCAGACGCGGCTCGGATCCCGCGTTGCTGTGGCTGTGGTGTAGGCCCCTAGACCCCTAGACCCCTAGACCCCTAGCCTGGGAACCTCCATATGCCACGGGTGTGGCTCTAGATAAAGGCAAAAAGACTAAATAAATAAATAAATAAATAGAAAGCAAAAACGGGGGGGCATAAATTAGGTTTGAAGGTAATTTTGTCATTTTTTCAAGAAGGTAGTAAAGCGGAAAAGCCTGTCATAGCCCGGGGATGATGACCACAATCGCCATTTGTTGAGCACCTGCTCTGCGCCAGGTGCTGGACTAAGAAGTTTATAATTAATATTCCCGTCAGCCTTATGAAGTTGGCGAGATTATGATCCTTTTTCTTTTTCAAGGAGGAAACCGAGGCTCAGAGAGGTTAAGTAACTCAACTGAGCCCACGTGACCTACACACCCAACCGGCAGGATTCCCGGCCGCCCACAGCAGCGCGTCAGGGACCTCGCTGCAATGCCAGGCGCAGCCACCACCTGCTGGCTGGACCCTCCCCTGCCCTCCAGGTGGGGACCAGTCCAAGCCTTAAACTAGGTGTTCCTCTCCCCAGCTTCCTCCCCGGAGGACCCACCCCTGCCTTGGGTCCTGGTGGAAATCCCAGCGCCCTCCCACGGGCGGGCAGGACTGAACTCTGTGTCCCCAACCCCAGAGCGCCACGCGTCACAGCCGGGGCGCCTTCCGGATCCCTACATCTCTCTGCCTTGGAGAGGCCCCGCCAGCCGGTTTCCCGATTTCCCGGACTCTGCATCTTCGCCCCAGTCTGGGGAGCGGTCACCTCCTTGGGGTCTCAAGGTCTCCTGAGGACAGTCCCTGAGATCGCCCTTCCTTTGAGTTCTGCTCCTCAGCCGCTTTCCTAAGTTTAGCTGCCATCTCTAAACGTGTCTGTTGGGCAGTGAGGCAAGGCTGGGAGTCTCGCCTCCCCGGGCTGAACCCGCGGCCCCGCGCGTCTGTCTCTTCTTCTCATTTCTCCAAACCCCCTCGTTCACATTCCCCGATTCCCTCCATGCAGGAGGAAAGCCACGGCCCAGGGTCCTCACAGCCACGAAGCCACAGTGGCCCTGACGTCAGGTGTCGAGCACGCGCTGTGTGTTCGGTGCCCTCTGGACAGGCACCCCCCTCACACCCTTTGACAGATGAGGGAACTGAGACTCAGAGAGGTCATGGGTGACTTGCCCAGGGCCACCCAGCCGGTCAGTGGTACAGCCAGGATTCAAAACCCACACCTCCTGGCACAAAGGCCCTGGCTCTTAAACTCCAAGGCACCACCAGCTCCGCCCACTTCCCATTGCTGACTGTGCTCAGAGCGGCCCAGTACCTAGCAGGTGTCCAATGAGTGTTTCCAGAGTGGGTGAACTTCCTGAGCGATTTTTTTTTAGGGGTGCATCTGCGGCATATGGAAGTTCCCACGCGAGGGGTCAAATTGGAGCTGCAGCTGCCCGCCCCCACCACAGCCACAGCCACAGCCACGTGGAATCCAAGCCGTGTCTGAGACCTATGCCGCAACTTGCGGCAAAGCCAGATCCTAAACCCACTGAGTGAGGCCAGGGATCGAACCCACATCCTTATGGATACTAGTCGGGTTCTTAAGCTGCTGAGCCACAGTGGGGACCCCCATTGTGATGTTTGAGTGAGTGAATCATTAGCAAATGAATGAATGACGACCTCAACTCTCAACATAATCATGAAAGCCGGGCAGCATAATCCTCCTGTGTCAGAAGAGGAAACTGAGGCTCAGAGAGGGACGGCAACATGCTTGAGGTCACACAGTGAGTTGGGGGCAGAGGTGAAAAGGCAAGCCTCCTGACCTCTATCTCAGGACCCTGCCCCCACCACACCAGCCAGCCCCCCACGGGCCTTTCTCGCCCCGCCACCTTCCTCCTGACATGGTCCCAGTCATGCTCTGGGCCCAGTTCAGCCTCCCATCTCTGAGGGAGGCTGCGGGCACAGTGTCTTTAAACTGCCCTTTGAGGGACGAGCCGAGGAGGGTGCTGGGGAGGGGGCCTCCACCCAGCAGGCAGGGCAAGGAGCCCAAGCCCGTCTGTCTGAGATGGGGTCAGCGCAGGGGGTCTTTTTCTGCGAGCACTTAACGGCACAATTGATGGGAGAAGCGCTCATCAAACGAGGGACAAATCATAAAGTTCGGGAGATGGAAATGAGGCAGGGACGAGCGATCCAGGTGCAGGGGAGATTTATGGGGGAGGCTGTATTCTAGCTAATGATTTCTGCTAATGATTCTCCGAAGTGTACAGTGGCACAGAGCCCGCGCTCCGTGGGGTGACATGAACCCTGCGGGCCGGATGAAGGACGTTCCTGGGGAGACGGCAATGGCAAGGGGATGATGGAGAATGATGGAGGGGCCCCCCAATCCACAGCCCCCCACAGGGTGGCTGGAGGAGATGGGGTTCTGGGGGGGTGCAAGGAGGCCCTGCCGGGATTTATCGCTCGACCCGGCTCTTTGGCCCTTTCTCCACTCGTCCTGAAAGTGCCTCCCTGCCTGGCAGCTCCAAGCATTGGCGGGGTCTGCCCACTGCTGACACACACACTTTCAGAGCCCACCACCATCTTTCATTCCACCAGCCCCCCTCACAGATGCTGGTTTCTGGCTGCAAATGGTCCCTCCCTGCCCCCGTTCTTCTCTCCTCCCCCGCCCTCCCCTCTGCCAGTCTCTCCTCCAAAACGCCCCCGGCCCCCACTCCACGGCCCGGCTCTTCTACTCTCAAGTCCCAGTTTCCTGAGGGTGCCCCTTCCGAGGACCCCAGCCAGGGACTCCCCCGGCATCGGGCCCTGGAGCACACGGTACCCCTCGCCGCTCCTCCGCCACCTGGCTCAGGGGTGCTGACCCTCTCCACTGGGACAGTCCCTTCCAAACCTACCCCCAAGTCCACCTACTGTGGACCAAGTCCAGCCTCCTGGTTCTGTGGTGGAGGGACCTTGGGAAACGGGAGCGTCCCCCTGCTTCTCAATCTACGACCAGAAAAACGTTCGCTGTAGTTAACTCACAGGGGTCAAGTGGCCAGGGAATTACATTAGCTTCTTAGAATCTTTATGTGTTTTCTGATTTCTCCACAATGTGTGTGTGTGTGATTTTGTAAAAGTGAAGAATAAAAGTGAGGCGACTGGTGGGAGGGAGGATGAAGGAACGAGGACCTTGAGGTTTATCCACACCTTCGCCCAGGCTGCCCCTGCATCACCTGGACAAACGCTCTCTTCTCCGCTGAGCCCACCTCGTGCCCAAGCCCGGGACTTTAGCACGTCACACCCACAAGCTCACAAATTCCTAGCGGCAACCTTGCCAGGTGTGTTCATTATTTCCTCCACTTTTCAGATTGGAAGACTGAGGTTCACAGATGTAAAGAGCTCATTCCAGTCCTCAAGGCTTGGATATGGCAGAGGAATGCTTGAACCCCGGGCCCTGCGAATTCACACCCCTGGTCCTTTCACTGCATCAAACCCTGCCCAGCGCCTGGACCAGCTCATGAGACCCTCCTCGGTGGATGGGGCAGAGCAGGTGAGACACAGGCTGAGACATCCCAGCAGAGGGACCAGAGAGAAAAGCGAAGGGACAGCCGCTGTCTCACCGGGGACAGCCAAACATAATAGCTTCCATGTCCAGCCTGAAGGAACTGGGTACATAAAGCCCAGAGCAAGGAAGCGTATGGAGCCGGTAAAGGTAGCTTTCAACTGACCTGGAGAAATGTTCAAAAGACATTGGAAGTGAATGAGGCAGTTTTCAAAACGGCCTGAGGCAGGGCACCTTGCGGCCCGGGGGAGGGACATCTCCGTGCGGCTCCGCGCACAGAAACAGCTCCTGGCCCCCGGTGTCCGCAACGGGGAGGGGCAGTTTGGGGACCTCTCTTCCGTATTGTCTGAGACTTATAGAACAAATAGATGTGACTTTAATCATCAGAAGGCAAAAGAAGCCAGCAGAGCTATTTTCATTGGGAAACAGAGCGATCCAGAGGCCACGCACATCCAGGCTGGGACCTGGCTGTCAGAGCCCGGGCTTCTGGCCGCCGTGTCACTTGTCCTCAGAGCATCACTTCTAACACGTGTCAGGGAGGGGGTGCCACCTTGGAATCCACTCTCCCTCTCACCCCTCAAGGCCCCCCACCCCCAGCCCTTCCTGGCCCACCCGCCACCCCCTCCTGATGTGATCAAAGGCCAAAGTGAAAATGAGATCTGAAACTTCAGCCTGGAAAAGCAGCGATGCACTGATGCCAGGATAAGGAGGATCACCGCTCACCAGCTGGGCGCACCCCACCCCCACCCCTGGAGCCACCCCTTCCCTCTTATCACCTCCTACCTGCATTCCAAGCCCCTTCTGGGGACAAGGACCCAGTGTCCTGCGCCCCAGCCACTGCCAGAGCAGACCGAAGGGCCTGCTAGAGACGCCCCTACACTGGCCTTGTTTCTTTGGACTCAGGCAGCGTCTCTAGATGGCTCCTCTGACAGAGTCAGCAATTCCTGGAAAGGCGACCCGAGAAACTGGCTGGATGAAGTGACTGGATCAGCCATTGGGAGAACAGAGCCTGACAGACCAGGATGGGGACTAGTCAGTTTAATGGGAACCAGGTGGGGGCCCCTGGGACTCCGAGAGGAAAGGGGACAGCTAGAGAGTTAAGAGATGCAATAAAGACAAGCGGCACAATGCATCATGGAAAGTTCATGAACTCTGGCGACAGCCTGAGCCACCCGGCCTGGCCATTTCTAGCTTTGTGACCTTGGGCAAGCCACTCAGCTTCTCCTTTCAGCAACTTCCTTCACATCGTTTTTAAAATGGGGGTAACGGGACTGACTTTGCCCGGAAAAGAGAGGGATTGGATATAATAGAGGCAAAGCAGTTCATAATTGGTGAGTGCAAATGGCAGCTATTACCACAGTCATGGAACTTAAGAAGAAACAGTGGGCCTAGGAGGACCCCTGACCCTGCCTGGTGTAGAAGATTTGGGGTTGAGTAGTCACTGTGTCAGCGGCCCACCCAGTGACTAGACGAAGGGACAAGAACAGGAAGGGGAAGGGGAGGCCCTGGAGAGACGGCAGAGATAAAGTTATGTCACCGTCTTGCCCCATCTGGGTCACCAGCTGCACCCCAGGGGTAATGATTCAGCTGATGAGAAGTCCCCACCCAGAGACTGGTCCCACAGGCTGTGGCCCAGGCCCACGGGCGCAGCAGGCACACGCTGGGAAGTCCCACGGAGAAACACCCAGGGTCACCCAGCTGCTCAGTGGCTTAGGCTCCCGCCCCCAAACCCCTTTACAATGCAGCCCATCTTTACAATGAGGACCCGAGCCAACTAAATGACTGCCTCCCGGCAGGGCAGGCCCTGAGAGATCAAGGCGTTTGCTGGGGCCACATAGCGAGTCCTGTGAGGTTCATCTCATCCAAACCCAGAGAGCTCAAGTCACTTGGCCAAAGTCACACAGCTCAGACATGACAGAGCAAGGAAGCCTAAAGCTGGCCCGTGACGGCAGGCTGCCCTGAGTCTGGCTGGAGATCGGGGCTGCTCTGAGCCTCAAACCTTTTACTCCCAAAGGCCCAGAACTGTGGGAGGTTCACGAGGCGGGGATCTGTGGGGCAGGGTGCTGGGCAGGGGGTCTTCCCAGAGGCTCCTGACGACTAGATTTGTGGGACATTTTCACAGTCCTCAGGGACTCACCGGTTCCCTGAACCTCCCCAAGCCCCTCTCCTTCCCCCGGGAACGCCCCACCTAGACCCTATTTAAAGGCCTCTGGCCTCCTCCAGCAGACTGCCTGCTCACACGAATCCCTGTGCCATCTGGCTCTTGGCCCCGGAGCCCTGGAATCAGCATGCTTGATTGACCCTGGGGGCGCTGGGGAACTTCCCCAGTCTGTTTTCCTTTTCTCTTCGGAGTGCGTGTGCATGTGTGTATGTCCTCTTGTTTGTCACTTCCTGGCAGGTATCGTGTGTGTGTGTGTGTGTGTGTGTGTGTGTGTGTGCGCGCGCACGCGCGCTCACCCGTGCCTTGTCCCCCAGCTAGGCTCCAAGGTGGTAACTGCATCACCAGTGCCTCCCTCCCCACCTGGACTGGGGCTGCCCACGGTGGACAATTCCAGCAGGTCCCAAGGAAATCTGACTTTCTAACCAGATGCCCAAGGGGGATCATTACAGAAAGTCTCTGTTTTAGAAAAGGATGCCCAGCGGGGTCCCTCAAACAGCCAGCTGTCCTGGTTCCTGAAAAACGGATTTATTCCCAGAGATCCAGCCTGCCTGCCCTGCTCTGAGCACCCCCGAGCGGGGTCCGCCGGAGGCCCGAGGAGCCCTGAGGAGCCCGTATACCCGTCTGCTCTGTTCCCCCTCTTTGGCGTGGCATTCAAGGCTTTTCCCCATCCAGCTCTAGCCGGCCTTTCATAATAGAAATAAAAGCTACAGTTAAAAACACAAACAAACACAACCATTGGCGACGTGGTGACTGACATTCACCCAGTGCCTACTGCCTGGGGACACCTGAGTGGGCTGGCACTTCATTCATTCCTGGATGACTCCCTGACTCCGAGATGGAGTGTCAGTTGTCATCCTCACTGTAAAGAGGACAACAGAGAAAATCTGGAATGTCCCAGAAGGAGCTGGGATTTGAGCCAGGTTAGCAAGTGCTCCAGGGCACAGCCCACACTCACGGGCCACACTGTCCCATCCGTGACCGCCAGCCTCCATGTGCAAAATTCTCCTGCCCGAAAGTTCTCCTTCTGTCCGTCCTTGGGTCCAATTCCTAGGTGCCTTTTCAGACTCGGCTTTAATGTCACCTCCTCAACCCTGCCACGTAGAATTTGTTCCGGTGGCCCTCACTTCAGACCTCTGTGTGGCACCAACGACGTGGCCTTGGGATCCTCAGTACCCGTCACCCTTGCTGAACCAGAAGTCCAGTCACTCAACTGGGAGGCTTTAGAATCATCTGCCTACAGGCGTTTAATGAACATGTACTATGTGCCAGGACTCGTGATCAGCAAGAGAGCTTACGGAGCACAGATCCTTGGCTGGGAGAGACAGTATTTGGGTTCACGGACATGGAAACAAGATAAGTTCACATGAGGATAACCCTAGGAATATGCAAACAAGGTGATATTCTAGAAAGAATATTCTAGAAAGAAGCCGAGCAGGGGTGACTCTGGTCTTCACCAGAGTGAATCCTTCTCTCAGCTCGACCTAGCTCCATCTAAGGACCAGTGGCATCTCTCATTCACTCGTTTATTCATTCATTTACTCACTCATTCAATCACCCACTCGCTGACCACAGACCACACCGGGTTCTGTCTTCCAACACTCTGAGGTCCCTGCGGGAGGCAGAATCTCTCTGAATCGTCCTGAAAGCGGGGAGATCAAGACTGGGGCGGGGCGGGGGGGAACCAGGTGGGGGCTGCACGTAGGAAACATTTCCACTCCCTCTGATCAGTCATGCTTCCTAATTCAATAAGGTGAGAAGGAGCATAATTTGATCATATTTGTTTTGCATCACTGCAAAAACAGAAAATGAAGGGCTGCAGAACCGCACCAATTTACTTCATCCGACCTTGATTAAAAGAAAATTAATTGTCGCATCTCTCAGGATATCACAGGCGGCAGCCAATGGCTCTCCAGGATGCCACAAAGAGAGGGAAAGAGTGAGGATGCTGCCTGCCCTTTCTTCTAACCACTTCCAGCCGGGCCGGCAGCAGAGACAGCCGAGTAGGGAAACCTCTGGCTGTACAGGAGGCAGCAGGCAGATGGGCTTGGGGTGTGTGTGCTGGTGGAGGGGGGGTGGCGCTGAGCCCTTCTTGGTCTTTCCCACACATCCCACTCCCTGCCCACGGCCCAGAGAAGATCCTGTGGGCTAGACCCATCCCAGAGCCCCACATGGACTCCCAAAAGCCCTCGGGGGCTTCCCTCCCCTCCCCAGGGCTGGCAGGTGCCCCCCGAAGAGCCAGGTCCCCTGGAGCATGCCCTGCCCCCCCAACCCCCAGCTCCGAGAGGGCCGGGAGGAAGGAGGGGGCTTGGCGCTGCCCGGGTGAGCCAGGGCAGGGGGGCGGGGTGTCAGTGGGGAGAGTATCTCATGAAAAGTTAATGCCCCCTTGCAGGTTGTTGATTTTTGTTTGTTTTTCTCTTTTTGCCAGAAGAGAAGCCTCTTTCATTAGCCCAGACTGTCATTACCCGGCATTAAATTTTCATAGAGCGGGCGGGAGGCCAGGCAAGGGGAGGCAGCCAGCGGGGGGTGGGCTGGGGGCTCCGTGGGCTGGGCCTGCTAGGGGCTGAGACCAGCTCCCCTGGGTTCCCATCTGCACACTGCTAGCTCTGAGTAATAATAACTGCTCTTCCCTGTCACCCGCAGGGCATTAAGCGTGGCCCGTGGACGGCAGCCTGTGATCTTCCTAATGCCCCTATGCGGTGGCCTCTGATTACCCCCATTCTACAGATGAGAGAAACTGAGGCTCAGAGACCTTGAGTCTCTGGCTCATTATGGACAGTGAGTGGGGGCATATTTGACTCCTTAGAACGTGCCCTCACTGAGGCCAAGAGGCAGAGGACCAGAGAGGTGGTGGGGCAGGGGCTGGGAACAGGGTGGAGACTCGGCGTGTTGTTGGGGGCGTTCTACACTGGGGGGACCCAGCAGGAGCCCGGCCCCCAGGCCCATCCTGGGAGGCGGGTGGGCGGCTCCTCTCAGCCGGGCGAGGGTCCGTGCGGGCAGGGCCTGCGCCCCACCAGGCAGGTGTCAGGGCCTTCACAATGGTGCACCTGGCGCGGGCACCAGGCCTGCCCATTCAGCCCGGAACAATCACTGCTCCACAGCCGCCGGCCCGCGGCCTCCAGGGGCGGGAGGACAGGAGGGCAGCAGATGGGCCTCGGGTGTCAGATTTCCAGCCTAGGCTGGGGAGGGGGGTGCGGGCTGCCCCGGAGGGGGAGGGGAGGGTCAGGCTCCTCCCTGCCCCCCTAAGGCTCCTCCCAGCCTCTGGTCCCTGAAGGAGGCGGGGAGGGACAGGGTAGGGGGGATGGGGACTGTCAGCCCACCGCCACTGCCACCTAGAGCAGGGCGGAGGGGAGACAGGCCCCAGGCCAGCAGCGAGCCTGTGAGCTTCTCATAGGGCTGGGGACCACTGAGAAGGCTGTGCTCTGGCTCTACCACCTGTTGGAGCAGCTCACAGAACCTCTCTGGGCCTCAGTTTCCTCATCTGTAAAATGGGTGTCCACTCACTAACTATATACTGAGCACTTGCTATATGCCGGGAACGGCTCTGGGCACCAGGAAAGCAGGAGTGAACAAAACAGATTCAAACCCCTGCACCTCGAAGCTCCCAGCTTAGTGTAAGAGACAGATGACAATCAAGATAAAATAATTAAATATGGTAATAACTTACATGGGGGAAAAATATATATATATATATTTGCTTTTTAGGGCTTCACTTGGAGCATAGGAAAGTTCCCAGGATAGGGGTCGAATCAGAGCTGCAGCTGCCGGCCTGCACCACAGCACAGCCACAGCAACGAGAGATCCTTAACCCACTGAGGGAGGCTAGGGATTGAACCCACATCCTCATGGATACTAGTCGGGTTCATTACATTTGAGCCACCTCGGGAAATCCAGGAGTGGATTTATTTAGATGTGTAATGGACCCACAGTGCTGTACACCTGAAACACAACTTACAAGTAAGCAATACTCCAATACAAATTTTTTTGGAAGAATTAAATTCTTTTTTTTTTGTCTTTTTGCCTTTATGTAGAGCTGTACCCGCGGCATTTGGAGGTTCCCAGGCTAGGGGTCTAACAGGAGCTGTAGCTGCCGGCCTTCGCCACAGCCACAGCAACGTGGGATCCGAGCTGCGTCTGCAACCTTCACCACAGCTCACGGCAATGCTGGATCCTTAACCCACTGAGCAAGGCCAGGGATCGAACCCGCAACCTCATGGTTCTTAGTCGGATTCGTTAACCACTGAGACACGAAGGGAACTCCAAAAATTAAATTCTTAGTAGGATAAGGAGGGAAAAAGAGGAAGTGTGGTGAGAGGGTTATACCTTGAGACGAGAGGGTAATCTCTGACGGCAGCATGGAGCCAGTCAGGCACATGTGGGGGGACAGCATTCCCGGCAGTGGGAACAGCAGGTGGATGACAAGTACCTGCCCTGCAAAACAGAAACAGACTCGTGGTTGCCAGTGGGGAGGGGGAGGGACTGGCAGGGACTGGGAGGGACTGGGAATCTGGGGTTAGTTGTTGCAAACTATCGCCTTTGGAGTGGACGAGCAATGAGAGAGATCCTGCCGTATCGCACTGGGAACTACAGCCAGTCACTTGTGATGGAGCGTGATGGAGGATAATGTGAGAAAAAGAACGTATGCATGTATGTGGGACTGGGTCACTTTTGCTGTACGGTAGAAAATTGACAGAGCACTGTAAACCAACTGAAATGGAAAAAATAAAAGTCATTTAAAAAAAAAAAGAAAGCCAGTTGTGGAAGGATAGCATATCTTCTGCCATAGAAGTAGATATTTTCTGAAAGTTCAACACGGAAAACCTGGAAACGTAGCTTTTATTTCTCAATGGAAAAAAAATTTTGTATTTGCCTTTACCATGTTTCAATGAAAACAATACCATTTTTCAAAAAGAGAAAAGAAAAAAAAGAAACAGGAGTTCCCACCGTGGCTCAGTGGAAATGAATCCGACTAGGAACCATGAGGTTGCGGGTTTGATCCCTGGCCTGGCTCAGTGGGTTAAGGATCTGGCGTTGCCGTGAGCTGTGGTGAAGGTTGCAGACGCGGCTCGGATCCTGCTTTGCTGTGGCTGTAGCAGAGGCTGGCATCTGTAGCTCCGATTAGACCCCTAGCCTGGGAACCTCCATATGCTGCGGGTGCAGCCCTACAAAGGCAGAAGACAAAAAAAAAAGCAGAGTCACAGACACAGACCGCAGACCTGCGGGTGCCAAGCAAGAGCAGGGAGGGAAAGGGAGGACTGCGAGTCTGGGGCTGGTAGATGAAAACTGTTAAACGTAGAGTGGATCGACAATGAGGTCCTACTGCATAGCACGCCGGATTAAAGCCACGCTCCTCGGATAAACTGTAATGCAAAGGAATAATAAATAAATAAATAAAGAGGAAGTTCCTCTGTGGTGCAGTGGGCTAAGGACCTGGTGTTGCCACTGCAGCGGCTTGGGTCACCACTGTGGCGAGGGTTCAGTTCCTGGCCTGGGGAGGTACCACTGTGGCTCAGCAGAAACGAATCTGACTAGTATTCATGAGGATGCAGGTTCGATTCCTGGCCTCGCTCAGTGGGTCAGCGATCCAGCGTTGTTGTGAGCTGTGGTGTAGGTTATAAACACAGCTCAGATCTGGAGCTGTTGTGGCTGTGGCGTAGGCTGGAAGCTGTTGCTCCAATTCGACCCCTAGCCTGGGAACTTCCATATGCCGAAGGTGAGACCCTTAAAAGAAAAAAAAAATCCCTAGGAATTCCATATTCCGTGAGGGTGACTGAAAAAAAAAAGGACACGTATATATGTGTATAACTAAGTCACTTTGCTGTATAGCGGAAATTAACACAACGCTGTGAATCAACTAGACTTTCATAAAAATATATATAAAAACAAAATTTTTAAAAAAAGGGAGAACATGCTCTGTAGGATTTCGTGAGGCCAGAGGAGAGGAATGAAGATGCGGTGCCTACAACAGGGCCAGGTCAAGACTCACAAAGGTGCCTTGACAGCAGTGTTGACAGGGGCCCTCTGTCATGCTTCGGTGCCAATTTGTCCACCTTGTAGCCTCTGAGCTCCTCAAAGCCAGCATCATCGTCCCCATTTTACACATGAGAACTCTGAAGCTTGAGAAGAGGGGGAATCAGTCAGGCCCCGTGTGCTGGTGCTGAGCTCTGCAGTCCCGGGTCCAGGGTGCGATGTGGTGCTGTCAGGACACCATCTGAGCTATAGGACTTCCATCCTGTTGACACCTTCCCGGCGGCGAAGAGGACAGCAAGTCAGGGAGGGAGCAAGTGTCCCACAGCCAGAGCACGCCCCGCACATCTTTGCAGGGTCTGGGGCTGAGTTTAATGCCCCTGTGTTTTGGGAAGCCTTCCTCCTCACTCTGAACTTGGCTCTGAGGCACCCGGGGCCCGTGGTGGTAAAGAAGGGATAATCCAAAGAAGGGGGATAATCCAAATCCGTCATGTTACAGAAGTGGAGCCCTAGGCCCAGGGAAGGCCTTTGGAAGAGACTCTGCCCAGCCCTGACCTCAGTGATTACATCTGTGCAATGGGGCTGGGGCTGTAATGGATACAGGGTATCGATTGCTACAGAGGCAGAGGCTATGTCTTCCACCCAAGGCTGGGAAAGAGAGGCCTGAGTGACCATGTGACAAGACCCTCCCATAGGGACCTTCTGGCTGGGGACTTTGGCACACACAAGAGGGCCCTGGGGCCGAGGAAGCGAGTGCAGCATGTAGGATGCTTGCAACATATGCACTGAGGGGGATGCAAATGGGAATCAAGGAGAGGCTGGAAAGGGGCCCTGCTCATGCCTAAACTCCATGACAATTGCCTTGTCTCCTTGGGTGACTCTCTGCAGCCAAGTCTCCTTGGACGGGTGTCAAGAAGCCTGTGGGACTCGTCCCTAGGCCAGGAGGGGAGCTGCAGGCAGACCTGGGGTGACAGCCTGCTGCAGGTGGGGCCCTGGAGTCTCAGAGACCTGGGCTCAAGCCTCGCCCCTGCCCCTTGCTGGTGTGTGACCCCCCTGACATCATACGGCCTCCCCGTGCCTCAGTTTCCTTCTCTCTAAAATGGGATCTGGCTCATGGGGTTGGGAAGGATTCAACGAGACTGCATGCCAGGCCCTCCCCGCAGTCTGGGTGCAGGGTAAGTGCGGGTGGCGGGCCCTGTCCTGAGTGCTCCGTGGGCGAGGAAGGAGCACCTTCGGGAGGGCTCCTGGGGAAGCAGCCGAGGCTGAAGAGTTGTAGGACTCACCAAGGCTGTGCAGTAGTAAGCGCACGAGTCAGGGTTTGAACCCCGGGTCCCTCCGGCTCCTGGGCTCTCTCTGGTGCGCGTGGTGGTGGGGAAGCCCCAGGAGAAGTCAGAGATGGGGCTCCCAGGCCCTCCGCGGCCCAGCTGGCTCCCCAAGGACACCCCTGCTGCGGGCTCGGGCCCGGCCATGCTGCCTTACTCCTAGCAGCGGCTCCTCCCGGCAGCAGATGAGGGCTGAGGGCGCCCCACTCCCCCTTCCAGCCACCCCAGCTTGGCTGGGTTCCTTCCCTCCCATTCCCTGCTTGCTCATTCTAGGAACAAAGGCAACACGGGCACCCACTTCCTGGCGGTGCTGATTATCTAATTCTCAACCCCTCAATTACCGCTTCCTGAGGGAGGCATTAGCCCGGAGTGCCTGCCCTCCTGCCTGTCCCAGGGGCTCTTGGGGGCGTTATGGTAGAGGACCCCATCCATTCAGGGAAGCCTATAGGCTGCCAGGCTGGGCCCTAACCTTGCCTTCAGGCAGTGGGCCCTCCAGTGGGGCGCCTGGCCCACCCCACGGCACCACCCACCTGCCCCTCCCAGGATCCTGGACTCTAGGCCCGGATGGGACCCAGGTCCACAGGCTCTCACAAGATCAAGGACAGGTATGCGCAGGCACATGTGTGGGTGTGTACTAACACATGTCAGTGACACTCGTATGTGTGAACAAGTGTGCTATGCTGTAAGAGCATAAGAATGTACAAATACGAAGAGAAAAATGTGGGAGCTCCTGTCATGGCTCAGTGGTAACTAACCCGACTAGTATCCACAAGGACGGGGGTTCGATCCCTGGCCCTGCTCAGTGGGTTAAGGATCCAGCATTGCTGTGAGCTGTGGTGTAGGTCGCAGACACAGTTTGGATCCCACATTGCTGTGGCTGTGGTGTAGGCCAAGGTCTACAGTTCCAATTTGATCCCTAGGCTGGGAACTTCCATATGTTGTGGGAGTGGCAATAAAAAGAACAACAACAACAAAAAAAGAGAGCGGAAAAAAAAAAGAGCGAGATGAATATGTATTTGTACATACGACAATGTACATTTAGACAAGTGAGAAATTACAAAGATGTGTACAATGAATCTGAGTACACATGTGAACCAGTAGCACAAATGATTGCATAAATGAGTGTGGAAGTGTGTATAGATGTATATACATTAGTGTGTATTTGTGCACGGTTAAGTTTGTGTTGAACTGAAAACAAGTGTGAGAGGGTGTGACTGCGTGGGGACAGGGCCACCTGAGGCTCGGGCAGGAGAAGGAGGAACCACTCCCAAGCAAAGGATCTAGCTGGGCCCGAGAGGGAGGGCGAAGGAGGAGGGCCCCCAGACCAGCAGGCAGGGACCTCAGACCTCCAGCAGGAGGCCCGTTTCCTGCTGCAACTGGATCCCCCATCTTTCCTGTCAAAGGGAAGGAAGTGCTCACCTAGGGCAGGTGGAGCTGATGGCAGATGCAAAAAGACTCAGTGCTAATTTGCATCTTTCATTTGCATACATTTCCATAGGGCTTACTGATTGGTTATTTGAAAGCCTCCCCCCCAATCCTCTCAACCCCTGTCTGCTTGCAATGACCCCGCCTGGAAAGAAATCAAGGTTGAGCTCTGCTTGATCAAGGGCTGAGGCTAACTAGCCTGGGGGCCTGGACTGCACGGGAGTGGGTGCTCACTGAAAACCTGGCCCTTAGGGATTGCTCAAAGCACACAGCAAGTAACTTCCTCAGGTCTTGCCTGACACCACGAAGATGCTCACTGGCTATTCCCTCAGTGAAGAAACAAAGCAGGTGCTAGCTACCTGGACTTCTAAAATCTTCAAGAGAGGTCTTTAGTGATGAGGTCCCCAGACCCTCTGAGAGGGGGCCTGGTCCCCTGGGCCAGGGGGCCAGCGCTAAGGGTGGATGTCAGGGAAATTGAAGGCTGCTGGTCAGAATCCTGCCTCCAGATCTGCCCCGCCTCCTGCTCCCAGCCCTCCCCGCAAAGATGGGATCCAGAGGCCTGAACACTACATCAGGGCCAGACGCCTGGTCAAGCGTTTTCAGAAACATTCCTGTATCCCCAGGCCCCTCAGTCTCCCAGAAGCCCAAAGCGCATGCAGCAAGAGGCTCAATGTGTTCTCGGAGACAAGAAGAGAACTGAGAACCCCAGCAGACGGGTGAGAGAGGAAGAGAGTGTGCGTGTGCGTGCCAGAGTGTGCCCAGTCGGAGTTCCCATCGTGAATGCGAGTTCGATCCCTGGCCCTATTCAGTGGGTTAAGGATCTGGCGTTGCCACGAACAGACACTGCTCAGATCTGGTGTTGCTGTGGCTGTGGTGTAGGCCGGGCAGCTGTAGTTCCAATTCCACCCCTAGCCTGGGAACCTCTATGTGCCACGGTGCAACCCTAAAAAAGAAAAATAAATAAATAAAAGCAGTCAGACATAAAAAAAAAAAGTGTGCCCAGTCAAATGCACACTCACTGCTGTGGTTGTGCGTGACACAGCGAGAAGACTGCGTCCTGGGCACGGAACATACGTGGCTGTGCGTGCACAGCCGTGAGTCTGTGCTGCGTGTGCGTGTGCTCAGTGGCGTGTGTTCAGCGTGAAAGGCCCACACGCCCCCTTTCCATTTATATTCTCACCTAAAACACCTCATTTCCCCCGTCAGGGAGCAGTGAGGCTTGACAGGGACGGAGTCTTGGAATCACCTTTCTTTTCTCAGAGACACGTTATGCCTCCGTATGTGTAGACACATACACGTGCGTGGTCGTATCACGGGCTGCGTGCACACAGGCGTAAGCACGGGTTACAGATGCGTGCGTATATGAACATCCACACACGTCAGCTGTAAGCACGCTCCTGTTGACACCCACAGCTACGGCCTCTGTGTCTGGCACATGCTTTCCAAGCCTACCATTTGCCCATGTGCTCATACGTGGCCTCTGCGTGCTTGTGCGCAGACGTGATGTGTGAACCCAGCACCGCACTGGCAGGTCCCTTGGCGCGGGTGTGCCGAGGGTCCCGTGGGGACACGTGTGCCCAGGGCTGTGCGAGCCCATGGGGTCTGCGTGACCGTGTGCAGTAGGTGTGTCTACAGGATGGCATGTGTTTGCACATTGGGAGTTGGGGATGTTTAGTAATTAAATCCCTCTTCATCCTCCTGCACCTGTCTCCTTCTGAAAGCGAAGAGAACAGACGTCAAACGGGGCAAAGGCTGGATTGAATACAGCCAATTCTGAAATATTTATTAGCTTGCGACTCCGCTCAATGGAGGAGAAGGAATGCCAGCTAATCCACCCAGCAGCGCTCACAGCAGGGACATTTTTCAACAGAGACTACTTATATTTCCACGACAGCCCACTCTGTCCAAAAATGGGAGCGTTTTCACCTGGGCCCAAGCAGGGTTTTCCAGAACTCCGGTTAAGGACCTACAGGGCGGAGATCAAACCTGAGCTCCTGTTCCTGGGTTTCCCCGCCACCCTCCATCTCCTCCCAGGGTCCCTCCTCAGGCAAAGTACAGAGAATAACCATTAAGGGGCCCTTACTCGTTCCAGGCACTGTGTGCTGGGCTTTTTACACTTTCTCTCATCTAACCTTCACAAAAATTGAATGAGATATGAAGTCAGACTTGTGGTTGCCAAGGGGGAAACGCGGAGGGAGGGATAAACTGGGAGTCTGAGACTGACGCGTACACGCTCCTAAACACAGAACCGATAGCTAACAAGGACCTACTGTGTGGCACAGGGAACTCTGCTCAATAGTCTGTAATAACCTAGATGGGAAAAGAATCTGAAAAAGGGTGTCTGTGTATGCTTGTACGGCTAGATCACTTGGCTGTCCACCTGAAATCAACACAACGTTGTAAATCAACTACACTCCAATGAAATTTAAAGGAACATTCAACACGTGCCAAGTATTACCCACTGCATATACTAAGAACCCAGGAAATTCAGGAACATTTAACAAGCAAGGAAACTGAGGCTCAGAGTAACGAATAACTTGCCCCAAAACATCAGCTATTTAGTGGTGGAGCCAGGATTTGAACCCAGGGAATCAGGCCCCCACACTCAGACTCTTGATGGCTACACGGCGTGACACCACCCAAGTGAACTACTGAGGTCTTACTTACTATACGCATGTGCCAGCGGAGTTTTAAGGCTGCCTCTAAGATCAATGAGAGAGAGTGGGAAGATCCAGTTTTGACGTCTGCCATTGTGACAGGAGGAGATGGCTGTGTATTTGTCATCCTTGATCCTCACCCCCCCCCCACAACACCTGCTCATCACCAAGTCTTCCCTTCTTATAAATGGCAACACAATTCTGACCACCCAGGGCAGACTACCTCTACTCCCCTTTCTCTCTACCCCACACCCAACCCTTTGGCAAATCCTAGTGTCTCTAAGAGTTCCCATTGTGGCTCAGAGGTAATGTACTCAACCAGTAACCATGAGGATGAGGGTTCGATCCCTGGCCTTGATCAGTGGGTTAAGGATCCGGTGTTGCCCTGAGCTGTGGTGTAGGTCGCAGACACGGCTCTGATTTGGCATTGCTGTGGCTGTGGTGTAGGCCAGCGGCTACAGCTTTGATTCAACCTCTAGCCTAGGAACTTCCATATGCCATGGGTGTGGCCCTAAAAAGACAAAAATAATCCTAGTGTCTCTAACTGAAAAACGTATCCAGACTCCGGCCACTTCTCACGGTCCCCATGGACGCTTCCCTCTGGAGTGTTGCCGGGGCCTCCTAAGCAGTCTCCCCCACCTCTGTTCTCCTCCGGCCACAGTGCTGTCCTCCCCTGGGATCTCCTGCCCCAGGTGTCCCCGCAGCTTGCTCCCTCACCGCCTTTGGGGGTCACATTATTGGAATCACCCTATGACAACCAGCATACTTCCTGCCTTCGGGTCTGGCACTTCCTTTCCTCTTAACCTGGTTTATTATTCTCCATAGTTTTATTTGACATTCTATGTATCTGTCAATTTCATTCATTTCAATAAAGACAAATACTTGCGGAATAATATTTGCGCCGGACATTCTTCTTTCATTACTGGTTCTCAGTAAGGTGATCGCAATGTTCCTAGGGGTGGTTTTCTTCATGCTTTTCCTCTCTGGGGCTCATGAAGCTTCTCGGATTTGCGGGTTTATAGTTTTCATCAAATTTGGAGAAAATGTAGCCATTATTTCTTCAAATTTCTTTCTATCCCTACATCTCCCTCTAGAACCCAATTACACTTATGTTAGACCTCTTGATGTTAGGTTTCCCCTGTCAGTCCATTTTTTCCCCTCTCTATATGACTGGGTTTTTTTTTGGGAGGGGGTTGCACCTGCAGCATATGTAAGTTCCCAGGCTAGGGGTCAAATTAGAGCTACAGGTGCCAGCCACAGCCACAGCAATACAGGACCCAAGCCATATCTGCGACCTACACCACAGCACACGGCAACGCTGGATCCTTAACCTGTGGATTGAGGCCAGGAACGGAATCGTGTCCTCATAGATACTAGTCAGGTTCGTTTCCACTGTGCCACAACGGGAACTCCCTATATGTCATTTTAGACAGTTTCTATTTCTATGACTTTAAGTCACCGATATCTTCTTCAGAAGTGTCTGAACTGTTGTTAATCTCTTCTAGTGTATCTTTCACTTCCAATATTGCACTTTTAACCTCTAAAAGTTTAATTTGAGTACTTCTTACACTTTTTATTTCTTTGTGTACACCTCTCCTCTACCTTCTTAAACATGAAGAGTGTATTAATAATCATTGTTCTCAAGCCTTTGTCTGCCAGTTGTGTCATCTGGAACATTCCTGGGTCTATCTCTATTCATCGATTTTTTTTTTCTCCTGATTGGGTCATATTTTTCTCCTTCTTTTGTTGCCTGGGAATTTTTATTAGATGCTGGACATTTTAAAAATAAAATTTAAATTCTGGAATAACTTTTTTTTTTTCTTTTTACAGCCACACCTGCAGCACATGGAGGTTCCCAGGCTAGGGGTCGAATCAGAGCTGCAGCTGCCAGCCTACACCACAGCCACAGAAATGCAGGATCCGAGCTGCATCTGGATCCTGCACCACAGCTCACAGCAACGCCAGATCCTTAACCCACTGAGCGAGGCCAGGGATTGAACCTGCGTCTTTAAGAACACTATGTTGGATTCTTAACCGGATGAGCCACAACAGGAACTCCATGGCAAAATTTTGGATTTTTACAAAAAAAATTTGCCAAGATGGTACAGAGAGGGAGTTCCCGTCATGGCTCAGTGGTTAACGAATCCGACTAGGAACCATGATGTTGTGGGTTCAATCCCTGGCCTTGCTCAGTGGGTTAAGGATCCGGCGTTGCCGTGAGCTGTGATGTAGGTTGAAGACGCGGCTTGGATCCCGCGTTGCTGTGGCTGTGGCATAGGCCGGCAGCTACAGCTCCTGTTAGACCCCTAGCCTGGGAACCTCCACATGCCGCGGGTGCGGCCCTAGAAAAGGCAAAAAGACAGGAAAAAAAAAAGATGGTACAGAGAGATCCTATACACCTCATACGCAGTTTCCCCCACTGTCAGTATCTTTCATTATCACGGTATATTTTTCAAAACTAAGAAAATGACATTGACATATTATTATTAACTAAACTCCAGACTGCATTTTGGTTTCACCAGTTTTTTCATCAATGTCCTCTTTCTATCCCAGGATCTAATCCAAAATACTGCATTGAATTTAATTGTCACATCTCCCCCATATTCTCCAATCGGTGACAATTTCTTAGTCTCATTTTCATGACCTTGCGTGTATTGAGGAGTACTTGCCAGGAACCCTATAGAATACCTGTTTGTTTGTTTTTGTCTTTTTTGGGCTGCACCTTCGGCATATGGAAGTTCCCAGGCTAAGGGGTCAAATCGGAGCTGTTAGCTGCCAGCCTACGTCACAGCCACAGCAACACCAGATCCGGGCTACATCTGCGACCTATACCACAGCTCACAGCAACTCGAGATCCTCAACCTAGTGAGCGAGGCCAGGGATTGAACCTGCGTCCTTACGGATTCTAGTCAGGTTCATTACTGCTGAGCCACAATGGGAACTCCAAATACCTGGGTTTGTCTGTTGTTTTTCTCATAATTATATTAGAGTTTGGGGTTGGGGAAAAGAACACCACCAAAGTGAAGGGCTCTTCTCATCACCTCGCAGTAGGAGTTTGATGAGACCCACACGATGTCAAGTTTCATCACTTGTTTAAGGTGGTGTTTGCCAGGTTTCTTCTCTGTAAAGTTACCATTTTTCCTTTCCCTACTCTGTTCTCTGAAAGCAAGTCACTAAGTCTAGCCCACACTCAAGAGGATGGGAACGAAGCTTTACCTCCTGTAGGAAGAACAGCTATATCTATTATTGGGAATTCTTCTGTAAGAAAGATTTACCTGTTCTTCTCCTCTATTTATTTATCCAATCGTGTGTTTACATCACAACAGACTCATTGGTATTTATTTTATACTTTGGGCTATAGTCCAATACTACACTATTTTATCATCCCAATTGCTCCAGCTTTGGCTGTTGGGAGCTCTTTCAGGTTGGCTCCTGTCTACCTTTGAAGTGGTCCATAGTTTTGTTTTTGGAGTTCTCCCTTACTTCTGGTATTAAAGATGGTCTGGCTCATCTTGTATTTTCCATACACTGGTCCCAGATTCCCATTTCCTTTTTTAAACTGGAGAATGGTATTAAAAACCAAGGTCTGGGAGTTCTCATTGAGGTGCAGTGGAAACAAATCCGGCTAGTATCCATGAGGCTGCAGGTTCGATCTCTGGCCTCACTCAGTGGGTCGGGGTCCAGGTTGCTGTGAGCTGTGGTGTAGGTTGCAGACTCGGCTTGCATCGCAAGTTGCTATGGCTATGGTGTAAGCTGACAGCTGTAGCTCTGATTCGACCCCTAGCCTGGGAACTTCCATATGCCTTGGTGCAGCCCTAAAAAACGAAAAACGAAAAGAAAAACCAAGGTCTGGCTGGGTATGCTTGCTGCTGCTAGCATTTCATTGATTCTAGGCCCTCTCAGCAGACATAAGCCACGGGTACACACGTATTTGGAATGAGTTCTGCATTTATCCATCTGTATCTACATTATACTAAACACGACTTCATACTGACGCCTCCAACTTCCTCCTCTATCTGCAACCACTTTCTCCAACCACAGAAAAACTGGCTCCCTCACTCCACCATCCAAGTGTCTATTTGTTCAATTAACATTTAAGTTTGTACTCGGTTGGAGTTCCCATTGTGGCTCAGAGGTTTAAAAACCCAACATAGTGTCCCTGGCCTCGATCCATGGGTTAAGGATCCAGCATTGCCGTGAGCTGTGGTGTAAGTTGCCAGTGTGGCTCGGATCTGATGTTGCCGTGGCAGTGGTGTAGACAGGCAGCTGAAGTTCTGATTCGACCCCTAGCCCGGGAACTTCCACATGCTGCAAGGGCAGCTGTAAAAAAAGAAAGAAAAAACAGATAAAATAAAATTGGACACCGCTGAGGACTAGATTGGTTATATTCCTTCAAATATTGTTGACGTAGTTCTGAGATGCAGCTAGGTTACACAGAATTGGCTTGATACCATCAAAGAAGGCTTACTTAATTTAAGTTCTGTTAGCACTAGTTTAGAGCAGCATTAGTCTAGGCTCACTTGGCCCCTCTAATTAGGCAATGCTGTCCTCAGTTTAGGGAGGCCGCCTGGCTCCTCTTGTCTCCTCTTTGCCTTCCCGAAGCTCTGGCCTGGTACCTGTCTCTGAACGGTAAGCTGAGGGTGACGGTATGGACTCACCTATGTTTTCCTTCTCTGAGGCTCACTGTCCTGTGCTGCCTGTCGCCCAATGGTAGAAGACCATCGCTTCATAGATTTTTGTTCAGTTTTCTAGTAAATAGAGGATACATCTTGTCCTGTTGCTCCATTGTGTCCAGCAGCAGAAATCCAAGCACCGTTGTAGATGCCAGGAACACAGTAGTGAGTAAACAGACCGAAAACTCTTGCGCTTGCAGCTCAAATTCTGGTATGGGGGTGTCACCAAATTCCTGGAAAAGACCAGATAGAAAATATTTGGGCTTCGTGGGCCAAGAGGCAAACATCGAAGTCACAAACCCATCTCTGAGACTTGCAGTGAGCTGGGTAGCAAGCAGTGGGCTGCAAGGAGAATGCCACTCCCGGTCTCTGAGACAGCTCAGCGGTGCCATCACAGCGTGGACGCAAATGAATGAGCACGGCTGCGTGCCAATAAAACTTTACTCGTGCTGTTGAAATCTGAATTTTATATCATTATCGCACGTCACAAAATACTACTCTTCATTTAATTTTTTTAAAACCATTTAGGAATGTAGAAAACGTTCTTAGCTCACCAGCCATCTACAAACAGCGGCGGGCCCAACCCCCGATCAAGTAGGAGAGACGGAAAAGAACCAGGGTAAATACATTAAGAATACGGTATTTTAGCTAAGTGCCAAGGAGGAAAACAACAACGAAGCCAAGAAGCGGAGGCAGGCGAAGCCTTAGGTAAAGAGTCCGTCCAGGTAAGTCTCACCGAGAAGGTGCCTTTTGGGTCAAAACCCAAAGAAAGTGTGAGGACGACCTACCTGGTGCTTACAGTGAGCGAGGTTTATTTGCCGTTGGTCCGGCGTCTGCCACCTGACCGGACTCCGCTCCCGGAGCGCGGAGCCGGCGCCTGGCGCCCAGCCTGCTTGATTAAAGAGATACGTGCGTGTGCGTGCGTGTACGTGCGTGCGCGTGCGTGCGCACGCGTGCGTGCACACGCGAGACTCCCCATGCAGGTGCCATCCGCAGAGCTAGGTTCCACAGCCCAGCCACCTTCTGTAGCGGGGTCCGTGGAGAGCTCCTCCACCCCGCTGAGCCTCAGTTTCATGATCTGGGAAGTGGAGGGCAGCCCACCACGGGGTTGTGGGATTTATATAAGGTGACATACGGAGTGTGCCCGGCTGGTCCCGAGCCCGAGGTACAGGCTGCCTTGTTGTTGAAAAGGCACAGAAACTCCGCCCCGGAGCAGCCCCTGGGTTGGGTCTGAGAAGCCAGGGATCTGGGGTCCTCACCCCACGTTCACCGCCTCTGTCCCCAGAGGCCTTGGACTCCCCGTAGCTGAGTCCAGAGCACAGGGAGTCCCCGGTTTGCCACAGATACACGGGCAGAGGAAGGAGCGCCGCGCCACGAGTCTGGAGCCCCGAGTTCCAGTCCCGGCTGCCTCCCTCCCTCCCTTGACGCCTTGGGCAGGTCACAGCCTTTGACTGGACAGTGATTCCGAAGAGAAGGAAAACAAACAAGCTGGGCCCCGCCACTGCCCCAGCTGACTGCCTGGAGCGTTTCCAGGCTGCAACACGGTGAAGGAAAAAACTCGTAAGCAGTGGAGCCAGGATTCAAAACCGAGCCTCAGCCTCAACCAGCATGCTGATCTGTCCCCCCTCGCCACCGCCCCCACCCCTTGTGCCCAGCAGGCTTTGGCCCGGTGGCTCCCTGGACAGCAACGGGAGCCACAATACCCAAGTTCAAGTCTTACCCTTGTCACTTCCAGGCCACATGACTTCAGCTGGTCATAGCGGAGGCAGACACTGCCTGCAGTAAGCAGGGCTCTTCCTCTGCTCTTGTCCTTTGGGCTAATGTCACTTCTCAGAAAGCCCTTCCCTGGCCACACCCCCGTGGGAGCCCCAGGTTGCTGTCACCATCCCCTGTCCTACTGCCCTCATAGGGCTGATCATTCCCCAGTTGCCCTTTCTCTGTTGCCTCACGTCTTCCCACCAGATGGTAACCTCCATGAAGGCCACGTTCACTTCTGTCCCGTCCATCACGCTATCTGCAGCACCCAGGACAGGGCCTGGCAGGGTACGGGTGCTCAGAAGATGCTCGTTAAATGGATGAAGCCAAAGAACGCTCAGCAATCATTCAGTCAAGTGACCTGCCTTCCTCCCGTTGCATAGATGGGGGTAGGGGCTGAGGACCACAAAGGGGAGGGGCTTGCCAACAACCCCCTGGGGAGTTTGAACCCAGGACTTGTTTGCCTGCTGCACACTCCTGCTCTCCAAGCCTCAGCTTCCACATCAGAACAATGGATTTTGGTGGGCTGAGTGCACAGCAACCGGCTCCAGGGAGCTGAGTCTGGGAGGCGGGGGGGCCCCTTCAAAGCCACAGGGCAGGACACCTGCCAGAGGAGGGTGTCTGAGCCTCAGAAGACCCGATGTGCCGGGATAAAGCGCTCAGCACAGTGCTGCAGCCAGGGGAGGTGTGACTTTTATTATTATTCCCTTGTCTACCTGCAGGGTTGTTCTAAGGCTAGAATGTGACAATGTGTGCAAAAGCACTTCGTTCTTTGTGAATCTACAGCACTGGGACAAAGGTAAGGGGCTCTGTTTTATTGTTATTACCAATAATAATGATATCAGAACTTGTTTTTTCCTTTTTTCCCCTGTTTTGGCTGCCCCGGAACCCAGCCTATGGAGTTCCCAGGCCGAAGATCAGATCTGAGCCACAGTTGCCAGATCCTTTAACCCACTGAGCCAGGCTCGGATTGAACCTGCATCCTGGTGCTGCAGTTGTGCCACAGCAGGAACTCCATGAACTTGTCTTTTTGTGGACTTCCTTCCAAAGGGTATAAATAGGAGGGTATAAATCCATCCACGAACTGGGAAACAACCTCCAGAGATGGGAGGGCTGTGGTCTCCTAGGGCCTGGAGAGGTGAGGCGACTTGTCCACTCAAAGGCTCCCAGTAAGTGGACGAGCTAGACACACCAGCCACCCACATGGCCTGGGAGCCCTCCCTCCCATGCCTGCCGGGTCTCCTGGCCAAAATCCAGCCCAGGCCCCTCAGAGCTTGGCTGATTCTTCCGAGGCAGGCGCCTGTGGGGCTTCCAGTCCCTGGGGGGAGGCCAAGTCGAGGGCAGATGTGGCTGGTTCGGGTCTGATGCTGTGAAATTCACGGTGCGCAGTCAGCCATTAGCCAGCCCCTCAGGACAGACAGTCAAGCATTCGAAGGGGCTGAGCCCCCAGGAGCCGCACGGCTGTTACATTCCCAGCCCCAAATCCTCCCTCTACGAGCCCTAGGCTGGCAGCTGAGCCAGGCCCGCCCACGTCCCCCCTTCTGAGGCCCAGCAGGTGCCCATGTGAGAACTGAGTGGGGGTGCCAGCCCTGGGGAGCCCAGGAGGCATCAGAGGGGCCTCGGGTCAGCTTCTGACCAAGGGCAATAAATCCAGCCTTTGCTGAGCACCCTCTGAGCCCGGCCCTGTGCTGGGTGCCCAGGGCTGGAAGGAAAAGGCAGGTTGCTGCCCCAGTAAGTCCACAATCTGTCTAACCGTGGAGGGAAACTGATGACCTGGCTCCTGCCACATGGGCACTGCCATCCCACGGAAGGTGGCCAAGCCCCCAAGGCTGGCCAGAGAAGCTTCTGGAGAAGGTGACCCACTGTGCTGGTCAGAAGGACAAGCGGAGTTACCAAGGAGCCCAGGCAAAGCAGGCTCCTGAGAGGGAAAGATCTTTTAAACTTGCGGGGGAGGGGGGTGCTCACAGAGTTCCTGTCGTGGCTCAGTGGTTAATGAATCCGACTAGGAATCATGAGGTTGCGGGTTCGATCCCTGGCCTCGCTCAGTGGGTTAAGGATCCAGTGTTGCCGTGAGCTGTGGTGCAGTTCGCAGAGGCAGCTCGGATCCCACATTGCTGTGGCTGTGGTGTAGGCCGGTGGCTACAGCTCCAATGTGACCCCTAGCCTAGGAATCTCCATATGCCACGGGTGCAGCCCTAGAAAAGGCAAAAAGACAAAAAATAAAATAAAATAAAATAAACTGGGACCACAAGACCCACACAAGGAAGATTGTTTTGTTTGGGGTTTTGCTTTTTTTTTTTTTCTTTTTTAGGGCCATACCTGTAGCATACGGAAGTTTCCAGGCTAGGGGTTGAATCAGAGCTGCAGCCACCAGCTTATACCACCACAGCCACACAACTGGGGATCTGAGCCACATCTGCGACCGACAACACAGCTCATGGCAATGCTGTATAGTTAAACCACTGAGTGAGGCCAGGAATTAAACCTGCATCCTCTTGGATACCAGTCAGATTCTTAACCTGCTGAGCCACAACAAGACCTCCACAAGGAAGTATTATTTAGACCCTTATATAGACCGGGGTCCAAGGTCCCTAAGTTCTTCCATTAGACACCCCCCAGGCCATGCCATGGTCCAACCTGAGAGGCTAGTCCCTACAGGAGTCCCCTAGTTCACCAAGCCCACCCTGGACCCATGCCCGGTACTAGGCAAAAGACAGCACCCACGCAAGGCCCCTGTCCACATACTGGTATCTGGGCCCTGGGCCCTAAAGTCCCAGCCTGGTCCAGCACTCTGTCCTCTGTCCTCCTGGTCCAAGCCTTTTGCCTCTTGATGTGTTTCTTTCTCTTTTTCTTTTTTTCTTTTTTTTTTTGCCGTGTGTGTGTGTGTGGTTTTTAGGGCCACATCTGTGGCATATGGTGGTTCCCAGGCTAGGGGTCCAATCATAGTTACAGTTGCCAGCCTACACCACAGCCACAGCAACATCAGATCCAAGCCGAGTCTGCGACCTACACCACAGCTCATGGCAATGCCAGATCCTTAACTCACTGAGCAAGGCCGGGGATTAAACTCTCAACCTCATGGTTCCTAGTTGGATTCGTTTCCGCTGCACCAAGATGGGAACTCCTCTTGCTGTGTTTCCATCCTGACCTTGATGATCACTTTTTTTTTTTATTTTTAGGGCTGCACCTGCGGCATAGGGAGGTTCCCAGGCTAGGGGTCAAATTGGAGCTACGGCTTCGGGCCTATGCCACAGCCATAGCAACGCCAGATCCAACCCACACCTGCGACCTACACTGCAGTTTGCGGCAACGCTGGATCCTTAACCCACTGAGCGAGGTCAGGGATTGAATTTGCATCCTCATGGACACTATGATAGGTTCTTAATAACCTGCTGAGCCACAGCGGGACCTCCCTGATCATCACTCTTGACACATGGAACAGAATTGTGAATTTGACGGCCTCTTACAGATAGGATTAGGATCTACCACCTTCTTGCCTTGGTCTACATGGAGAGAAATCACCTTGTGGTTTGATTCAGATATCACCATGGCAACCATCCGCTGGACCACCACACTCGATCTCCGCGATCACCGTCATCGCCATCCTCATCCCAGTCTTCTTCGCCCTGTGGCCCTGCCCTGCTGGTTTCCTTTGCTTGGCGCATTTTGCCCCCTGACCCCTCCATGGTGATGGCTTAACCCAAGAACCAGCCCCCCTCCCCCAGGAAGCGTTTCACCCCCAAGTCTGGGTTGGGATCCCCTTCTCTGCTCCCAGGACCTGCTCTGCTCCCTTAGGTCAGGGCCTTGGCGGTTCACCTGTCTTCTTGCTCTCCTGCCTGCCCCCTAGATGGTGAGCTCCTTGGGGGCAGGGCTAAGTCTTTAGCTTTATATTCCTGGCGCAGAGCCTGGTGCAGAGTGGGAGCTCAAGAAATATTTGTTGGATTCGATGAATGCTTGTTAAACAAACGTAAGAAATGTTGCAAATCATGAATCAGAGAGCTTTTGGCAGGAAAGAAGGGGGGGGATGTTCTATATTCCACGGGGTGGGGCCAAGGAGGGGAGAAAATTGGGGGAGCCGACTGTGGACTGTGGAGGGCAATGGCGGGGAGGGCGGCTTGGTAAAACTTCCCTGGTCGGGAATATACTCGGTCAGCTGGGAAGCCCGCTCAGACCGTAGCCTCCGGCCGGGTGTTGAAAGAAGTGGGGTCAGGGGTTCAACCGCCCACCAGCCTGGCCCTCCCCTTGGGGACCCTCAGCCAGGGGGAGGTGGAGGATGAGGAGGCAGACCGGCCCCCCGCCTGCAGCCACGCGCGCCGTGGCCTCCACTCGACCCCTTTAAGACAGGCTGGGCGGCCTCCCTTTGCTTGTTGAAACTGTTCAGTTTTCGGACAGGACAGAGGAGGGGGGCGGGGGGGAGGTCACACCTGTTGTGGAACTTGAGAGAAGGCTTATTTATAAATGTTCAGGGCTCGGGATTCTTGCGGAGCTGATGTCCGGAGGGGAAGGTCACCAAAATGCTTGTTTATAAAAGCAACAGCAACTGGGAGCACCATAAACGGGCTAAACGATGAAATTAACAAGCCACCCGAGGCGGGGCACGGCGGGGCACGGCGGGGCCTCTCCCGCTCCGGGCACTGTCGCTGGGCAGAGCCCCAGGCCTGCCTCTAAGCCAGGTCCCTCCCCTGCCCCAGCGGCCCTGCCCGCCCCCCCACCATGGCCCAGCCTCCCTCCATGCCACCCCCACCCCAAGCCCGCCCTTGCCCGGTCCCCATTCAGGGACACAGCCCACGTGGCAGATCGTCCAGGGTGCAGCTTTGTTAAGCCATCCCAGCAAGCACTGTTCCTTCATCACCCCAAGGTGAGCACCTCTGGGTCCCCAACTTCCCTGAACCCCCAAATTGCCACTACGTTGGTGCCAGATTGGGGGGGTTGCTAGTTGCCTTTTTTTTTTTTCTTCCTCTGAGGCCAGATGCAAACTTCCAGCCTGCCCCTGCCCTACCTAGGGATGGGCCTGGGGGCCACTTGGAAGTGGCAGAGGGCAGGCGTCCCCCCTCCGCCACGGTCACCCCCTCCTTGGCCTGTCCAATTCCCAGTTTCAGGAAAGCTGTGTTTTCCTTGGGTGACTGATGGCTGAACAGGTGGCTTCTGGGTTAGAGAGTGTCAAGTGAACAGCGGCCCGGAGAAGTGGCCCTTTTATGGCTCACTTTCGCTGCTTGCCCGGTTCTTGGCCGCTGGCAGCTCCCTGGCCTCCCCCCACTGCCCCACCCGCCTGAGGTCGTGTGTCAGGCTGCCCACCCATCCTGGCCCTGCTGCCCACCAGCCGGGCCGTCAACACGCGGATTCCTCACCAAGGGGGCGTGGGGACAGCTGGGGGCTGGGGGAGTGAAGCCTGCCCTCCCGCACACCCTCACACCCCGACACGCACGCACACGCCACACATGTGATCACAGACACTTGGGAACACGCGGTCACATGAGGAGGACACGCGTTCCCCGGATGCAAACCGCCTGCCCTGCCTCTCCATTTTCCATCAAATTCGGCAAGTGTTGACCAAACGACTGCGTGCCCGGCAGTGTGCCCAGACCCTCCGAGACCAGACGTGAACAGGCGTGCCAGGCCCCACGCTCACTGCATCTCTCGGGCTGCCTCGCACACGCACAGGCTCCCCGCCGGCCTCTCCCTCCGGCCCTTTGCCTCAGTTTCCCGCCGCGTGTGTCTCTCTGTCTCTGAGAGAATCCTAATCTCTCTCAGTCGATCTGCTTCTGTGTGCCTTCTTCTCTCTCCACTCTCTCTCCCTGCCTTGTTCCAGATAAATCGGTCCCCTTGGGTCTCTCTCTCTTTCCCTCGCTCCACCCCCGTCTCCCCTCTCCCGCCGGCTGCCTCCCCGGCACGGAACCCGGCCCTTCCAGCACATCCTCCGGCATCCTCATCCTCAGATCTACTTTCTCCTTCAGCCTCACGACTCAGAATTTCTGCGAGGAGCTCCGCCTTAGCCGGGGCCTCCCTGTGGGTCGCATGACCTGGAGTGGGCAGCTCTCTGGGGAGCCTGGTGTTCTCGTGGCCCCGGAGGCAGAGGCCAGCTTGGCTCAGGCACCGCTGGGCCTGGGCTCGGGGCTGGCCGCCGGCCTCTCGCCTCCCACCTCTCCGAAGGCTTGGGCGTGAGATCTGGGTGTCTTGGCGCCCAGCGGACCGTGGCGGTGAGGCCGGGCCTGTGGGAGGGGGGCACTGCCAAAACTGCCCTGGCTCTCGCTTCAAAGGCCGCAGCCTCCCTGGGGAAGGGAGGCCAGGCCTCTGTTTAGACCCTGAAGAGGGGCAGCTGAGCCAGCTGGGGGCGTTTGAGCCTGGGGAGCCAGGGAGGGTCCCAGACACTCGTGTGGCCCAGGGCAGGCAGGCGAGCCTGGGAGGGAACGCTGGAGTCACCCAGCCTAGAAAGGGCCCTCCGCCCCACCCTCATGCCTAGGTAGCACCCCAGCTCTCCATCAGCCCTTCCCAGCAGCTCCTGAACCCATAGGGAAGCAGGGAAGGTCCATTCTGGTGACAGAAGGGGGATGGGGCCCTGGGCAGGGCAGGGCTTGCTTCTCAGGCCAAAGACAGAGATAAGGGGCCCAGGAGGCCACCCCACACCCCACCTCCCCACCACCCCAGCCCATACCCTTTCTTCCCACTTTTTTGTCCTGGCCTCATCCAACTACTCGTTTGCTCAGCAGATATTCGTTGCTCACCTACTATGTGCCAGGCACTGTTCCAGGTACCCCGACAAACCCAGTCTTAAGAGAGGGGACAGGCGATAAGCAAGAAAACAAATACTTATTTCTATAGTATTTTTCGGGCTGATCATTTTTCTTTTAAAAAATTGTTATTTATTTATTTTCCTTTTGAGGGCCGCACCTGTGGCATATGGAGGTTCCCAGGCTAGGGGTCGAATGGGAGCTACAGCTGCTGGCCTACGCCACAGACACAGCAACGTGGGATCCGGGTCACGTCTGTGACCTACACCACAGCCTGGAGCAACATCGGGCCCTTAACCCACTGAGCCAGGCCAGGGATCGAACCCACAACCTCATAGAGATAACGTCGGGATCTTAACACACTGGGAATGCAAGAAAACAAAGATTTAGTTACATGCCGGAATAAGCTTCGTGAAGGAGCCCAGACCGGGCCCCTGTGGAGATGAAAAGCGAGCCTCCTCAGACGGCAGGTGGCAGAGGCTTCTCCGAGAAATTGACTTTTCAACCTCGAGACCCTCCAAGCACTTCCTCTCCAGGGAGGAAGCCAGGGTGCCACATTCCATGTCATCGCCGACCAGGGGCAAGCCCACAGTGGATTAATTTTTATAAAAACTTTGGTAATAAATTAACCTGTTGAGGACCTACGTGTGCCAAGCACTCTGTAGTTTACCTCTATGTGTTGTCTCTTATAATATGCAGAACAAGCTAGAGGCAGATACTGATAAAATGAGACTGTGAAAAATGAGAAAACCGAGGCTCAGAGAGGTTATGTGACTTAATTAATGTCACACAGCCTGTGGGAGGCAGAAGCAGGATTTGTGTGACCCCCCCCCCCGCCCCGTTCACTCTCCCAGATTCTCCTTCTCCTTGGAGCCATCTCTGGGAGGGAGCAGATGGGACAGGAGGAACTGGGAGAAGAAGAGGGTTCTGCCCCTCCTTTCCAGGGCATCTGTCGCCCATCAAGCCCTGTAGATTGGAAGCCTAGTCCCTGGAAGCCTAGTCCGTCTCATCTTCTCTGCTATGGACTGCAGGCCCCACAGCCCCCGATATGCTCCCCGCTGGCTCCTGACTCCAGCCCCCCAACCCCGCCAGGCACCCCCACCCTGCGCTGCTCCGGGTGGAGTGAGGCCTCATCCTAATTCTCTAGTCACCATTGTCTTCTCCAGACAACCATTAGCATACGTGCAGTGCAATTACCCTTCAGCTCTCCTGGCCCTGGGCTGACGTGGAGGTCCCATCCCCAGTGATTTGGGGGAAAGGGGGGTTATTACAACTCACAAAACCTTAAATTAAGAATGAATAAGGGAAGCGTCGCATGCCACTTCTGAAAGTCTGCCAGCCCTGGCAGAGGTGGGTGATGGGTGTATTTATACGCCGAGCTGATGGAGGGACTGATGGACGTGCGGATGGTGGTGAGGCAGGAGCTGGGCTGGTACCCGCCCATGGCACGGCCCCGTGACTGCCCAGTGTCTCGCCCACTGGGTGTGGATAGGCAGACCCCAAATATCCCCAATGGCAGTAGGATCTGCAAAAGGCAGAGTGGGACTAGATTTCCATCGTACTGGGCGGGGGTGGTGATCAGAGGCTTCCTGGGGAAGTTGAAGCTGATGCTGAGAGTTAAAGACAAGTTAGCCCACGTGAAGGGGGGAAGGCAGTGAGCCAGGCAGGGAGACTGGCTTGTGCCGAGGTCTTGTGGTGGAGGGACCATGGCACGTGGCAGATAAAAAGCTTGAAAGACATTGGAGACGGGAAATGAAGCTATAGACCCCGGGGAAGTCGGCAGGGTCCACTCTCTGATGAGTCTTCTTGGCCAGCATACGATTTTGGAGTTGACCTTGGGGCTTTAGGAGGGACATATATGTAACCGCGCTGCTTTCAACAAAGGGGCTCCAGCTACAGTGCGCAGAACAGACTGGAGCTGGCAGGGGGCTTTGGGGACCCTCCAGGAGGCCCACGCAGTGCTCCAAGAGAGAAGGTGGCCCTCAGACTGGGGGGATGGGGGCGACGGAGAGAAGCAGAGGGCCTTGAGCGGTATTTGTGGGGTGCTGGATCAGTGGCACTGAGAGAAGAACTGGGGTGGCAGCCCTGGGGGTGGGGCTTGAGGAACACAGCCAACCCCTATGGGATGCAGCTTGTGCTCACTCCACTTGCCTAGGGGCCTCAGGGGTGCGCTGGCGGTGGGCAGCACCCGGAGCTGCTGGGCAAGAAGCCGTGACCCCGACCCACTTCGCCCAGGCCGTGTGTCAGGGGTCTTGTCCCCTGAGAGCCACCAGCTTTCATTTCCTCAAGAGGGGCCCCTGGCTCTGGTGCCCTAGGAGAAGGGCAAGGCCCAGGGTCCACTCCCGGGAAAAGGGGGGCCCCAGCCCAGGCTCAGGGGGACTCTGGGGAAAGTCGGATGGGACCCGCCCACCCACCAGATGGGCAGCCAGGAGCCAGGCTTTCTCTTTCTCCACCAGAGCTTAGAGTTAAGGGTGCAAGTCCCGGGGCCCCTTCCCTTCTGCTCCCACACTCTTTCTTGTCCCTCCGCTGGGCCCTACACTTCCCACAGCCCTAGGGTCGCCCTCTTCACACACACACAACCCCCACCCCGGGCTGGTGACTCCGCCTGGAGCCGGCAGCAGCAGCGGCTTCAAGGTCAGTGGGAGGAACTCACGGGCAAAGGGAAGATGGGGCTGAGGTACTCCCACCACCGCCACGGGGGCCAGGGGGCAGAGGGGGCCCCCTCTGATGCCCTGCGACCCTGGGCCGCAGGGGAGCGGTGGGGAGGGAGAGAACAGCCCCTTCCCCCAGCCAGGAGCCTGGGCCTCTGCTCGTATATCTGTCCCTGGATAATGTATATCCAGCTTATGGAAAATATTCATAATGCTCCTTACACCAAACTGGCCCCCTTCCATAGTGCGTGATCTAAAATTAAATCCATTTCAAATATACAGTAGATCGAGTCAAGCTAATGTAAATGAAACGTGATTAATAGGCAGAACACTGTCCTCCTTCGCAGGAGGGGGGCGGCGGGGCTGGGGCCACACTACCTCTCCCTCCCCACAGCCCCCGGGCCCCCCCAAGGCCTCCGTAGCCCCGTCTTCACCCCCAACTCCCTTCCCCCCTGCACCTGATATATGCACCGACCCTGGATTTTGCCCAGATGGTGCCAGGCTGCCCGAGCAGAGCGGATAAGAGAGTGGACTTTGGTGTCAGGAGGGAGCCAAGACCCGGAGCACGTGACCTGGTCTCCCCTAGGCTCAGTTTTCTCGTCTCTACAATGGGATATTAACAACCCCTGTCTGGTAGGGCTGAGAGCGGTCAGAGAGACAGGACACAGGTGACCAGGCTCCCAATAACGACAGCAAGCATTGTTAGGGTGCCCCCAGAAGTCTGCTGTGTCGGCCCCGTGGTAGTCTGGATCTGCACCCCCCCGACTGACCCCCCCATCGGCGGCAGAAGGAGGACCAGCCAGGATTCCTGCCATTGCAGGAATACGCTGGGTGGGTTATTTTTAGTTCCTTGGCAAGTGACTGTTACTGACCAAATGTTCCCACCGCTGGGGACAGACTCTGCTAAGAGGGCACTTGTGTGCTGAGCCCAGGGTGGGGAGGGGTGTTCGTGGCCGGTCCCCAGGGGCTCCACGTGCGTCCCGGTGGCACCCACATTTTGGACCCGGTTTCCGTGGCTGCTGGCGGAGTGGGGGGAGCAGCAGGGCTTGGGTGGCGCGGGGCAGCACGCGCCCGGCCGTTTTCTCCTTCCCCGCTGGGCACGTGGGCGCCTCACTGAGGACGCTCCTCGGTCTGGAACGAGAAGCAATGTCACCCTTGCTCGAAAGGAGTGCAGCTCTCGGCCCGCTGGCCAACATGTCGTGTCCCTCCCTCCAGGAAAGACCCGGCTTCCAGGGACTGCGTGCGTGTGTGTGTGTGCGCGCGCGCGCACGCGTGTCACGTGCATGTCCGGGCATCGCCTTCCGCATGCTGTCCTATCCCTTCCTACCCGCCTGGACCCCTCACTCTCAGTGTTCCTGGGTCTCAGCCCCACACCTTAACCCCACTGCAGCTGATCTCCCGAACTTCCCGTGTCCTTGTCTAACCAGGGGAACCCCAGCTTTTGTACACGCCCCCGAGTCCTGGGGTGTCTTCATCCTACCGGATAGTGTCCCCAGTGCCAGTCGTTTCGTTTCCTCCGCGAGGGGTGGGAAGGAGATGAGCCCCACGGGGTGGGAGGGGGTGTCGCTGGCTCTTTCCTTGTCATTGGCCATTTGCCGCCTGCTTCGCCAGGCGTGTTTTGAGCATGTTTGCATAAAGTGGATGCAGGCTGCAATTCCGTGATGAATTCTATGAATGCTAATTCGCTACTACCCTTGACCTTGGGGTCACCGAAAGATCAAAACCAAACCATTTAATATTTTCCTTTTGCAGATCAATAGAAGCATAAATTCCCCCTCAATGACAAGTATAATTTCAAACAGATCTATAGAAGGCATGCGTGCATTTCCAGCCACAGACACTCGCTGCCTGGCTGGCCTTTTGGGGAGCAGACGAGGAGTTTCTTGCCTTTTCTACCATTGAATTTCTTTTTGCCTTTTTTTTTTTATGGCTCTGAAATGCTATTTTCAGCAGCTGCTGTCATATAAATATCTCTTGTTTTTCTTCTCCTCTTTCCCTCCTGGTGAAAAGGGCAGGGGACCTATTGAAAATTCCGCTTTATCTCTTTCAGTCGGGTTCAAGTACAGGTCGAATAATCGATCCCTCCTCCTTTTCTTTTTTAAGTTTCCTGTCGTTCTTTTGGCCGGATCAGCAGTGGAGAGCAGCTCTCGTCTGCAGATCCTCTCAGAGGTCTCTGTTGCTGGGTTTGTGTGCGGGTGTACGCGTGCTCACGTGCCATCTGGGACTGGGGGGCCGGGAGTGGTCACTGAGGACAGTGCGAGAGTACCTTTGCGCCCACGACCACAGATGGTCCTGCGAGTTCAAACTCTCACCCAGAACGTGGGGAGGGAGGAAAGAGAAAATCGTGAAAGAGAAAAAGTTGAAGGCTGGAGCGGGCATCGTTAACCCCTGCAGCTCCCTGGCAGAGCTGGGGTGGGGCTGGGTGGTCTCCTGGCTGACTTTCCAGGCTGCAGCTTCGTGACTGCACCTAGCCAAAAGCCTTTGTATGAACACAACACTGAGAAGGGGGGAAAGATGCAAAAAGAAGAAGGCAGTGGGGAAGCAAAACAAAACAAAACTGGAGGTGAAGGGGGAAAAAAGCAAAAGAAAAGAGAAAGAGAATTAAACCATTAATCTACCCAGGTTTTCCACTTCACAGAGTAATCAGTTTGGAAGTGATTGAAACAAAGTGGAAGGCACGACTGCCACCACCCCCTCCCTCAGGGCCACGTTCCTTATTTACAGAAAAAAGGGGGTCTCCCCGCCCCCCACCCCGCAAAGGCCCCCATGTCCGCCCCAGAGAGGGACAAGGACCCCAGCCCTCTATTGCAGCTGCCCGATGCCTTGACACCCGGGCGACGGCTGCCCTGAGCTGGAGGTGCAAAGCCAAGATGATTTAATTTATAGAAAGGACAAGGATGTCGTGTAGCAGATTTAATCATCGGAGAGTTTAAAAAAAAATAAGGACCGGGCTAATGTCGTAATTTACATTTCAGGATAATAAAGAGAGAAAGACAGAAAAGGAAGGGCCCGTAGCAGAGAGGCCGTGAGGAGGGGAGGCCGACCAGGGGGCCGAGAGAGCCCAATAGATTTGCCTGAAACACCAATAAATTTTAAAACAAACCCAGAAAGCTAAAGACAGCCCCTGGAAAGTGCTGGGAAAATGGACCATCGATTTTAGACTTGATCTGCATTTTGTATTTTAATAATGCTCTCTCTGTCTTTCCTTTTCTCTCTCTCCCTCTCTCCCTCTCTCTCTCTTTTGCAAAATATAAAAGCTGATCTGATAAATATTAATTTGAACCATCATAATGTATTTGAAAATTCCAGCTAAAATGTCACCACATGGAACATTAATGTAATATTTCAAGGCCCTGAGAGCAATACTCATATTGATTGCATTTATTTCACTCTAGGGAGGAGAGATAATTCTTCAGTGTGGGACACATCTGGGAGCCAAGGAGGCAGGGGCTGAGGGGAGAAATGCGAAATTATATATGGTCATAAAAAATACAAAACAGAAAATCCTCCCCAAAACTCTCCCCTCTCCTGTGCCACCCCACACCCAAACTTGGCTCTTTAATTTCTCAAGCATGGCATGGGGCACGGGCGGCAGAAGCCCATGTGCCTTTGGGCAAAAGGCAAAAAAAGCTCGAGTGTGTGCCTCTGGGGCGGCGGTTGCAGGATGCAGCCACCTTGCCCTGGGCCCCAGCACGTGGGCCCTGCCTCCAGGCGGCGGTGGCGGCTGGCGTCTGGGCCCAGCTGGGGACAGACAGGCCCACGGAAGGGACCAGAGGGACCAGCCCAGCTGCCCCCGCCCGCAGAGCGGCGGGGTGGAAGTTCATGAATGCATGAGAACTGTGGGGTCCTGGGAGCCGGGGAGAAAGAGAAGAGGGGAGGGGAAAAGAGGGGAGGGGAGTAGGGGAGAGTGGAGGCTGAGAAAGGAAAGAAAGAAGAAAGATAGCAAAACGGAGAAAGAGGAAGGAGGGGAGGAGAGAGACAGGCGTGCAAGGAGGGTGAGAGGGGAGAGGAGACGGGGGAGGAAAGGAGAGAAGGAAAGTGAGTGGGGAGGGGAGACAGGGAGGGGAGGGGGCCCGCGGCCCGTCTGGAGTCCCAGCTCCTCTCACTGTCATTAAGGATATTGATGTGCCCAGGCGTCAACGAGTCTTTGCACAAGTGAAAGGAAATCCGATGCTGATGATGACCCCGAGCCCACGCCCTCCGTGTCCCTGCCGCGCCCCGGAGCAGAGACCTGGGAGGCCTGGGGTGGGAAGGGTGCAGCGGTGAGAGCTCCATCCAGGGCCCCGTGACTCGGAGCCTCCCCGGCCCAGGGTCCGTGCGGGGGCAGGGAGGGACCCCCGGAACCTGTTCCATCCAACCCCGACGCCCACAGCTAGCTCCTCTAGGGCCGGCTGGCTGGTCTCCTGACTCCACCGCAGCGGTACCCGCAGCCCAGACTGGGCTGAGCAGGGTCGCCCCGACTCCCACGGAGCCCTCAGCCGGAACTAGAGACTCCGCGTCCTCCTCGCTTCTCGGGGTTGTGGGGCGGAGGGGGGGCGCTGTGACCCTTCGAGCATCCCTAGAAGCCTGGGGGCGGGGCGGGAAGCGGCCTCAGAGGCCCAGGGACTGGCCAAGGTCAGGAGCATCCTTCCCACTCTTCAGATCTCTGCACAAATGTCACCTTCTCACAGAAGCCTCCCAGGCCACCGAGACAGCCCCAGCACACACTCCCTACCACGCCGGAGTGTTTTGTTTTTAAGCGGAGCACTTGTTACTAACTGGAATTAGCTTAATTTGCCTTTATATGCTTTTTCCTCTCCCCCTCCCCCTCCCCCACTTGGAGATTAAATTTCTAAGGAGAGGGTCCTTGCCTGTCCTGCTCACCATCACATCGCCTACCCCGACACAGAGCAGATGCTCCTACGTGTTAGTGACCTGATGGAAAAAAGGAAGGAAGGAAGGAGGCGATGGATGGATGAATGGATGGATGGATGGGTGGATGGATAGATATGCTAAAAGCTCTGCCCTTACGCTGTCCAACCCCTCCCGGCCTGAGCCCCCTTTCAGCCGTGTGACCCAGCATCGCCCCCAACTCCGACCCCTCCCAGCCCCAGCTCCCGCTGCCGCCCGCCGCCTGCCGCCAAGGCTGCGCACCCCCGCCTCCCCTGAGCCGTCACTCGCGGAGCTGCCACAATATTGTGAAGGCTCCGCGCTCCCGCTCCTCCGCGCAGCCCACAGCTCGCGCGGGGAAAGCGAGGGAGGTGGCGGGCGGGCGGCTCGGCGATGAATAATGCATGACCAAGGCGCCCCCTACCGGCGGCCGCCGGCTCCTCGGGGACAGAGTCCCGCCGCGCCCTGACCTCGCCCGGACCAGGTGGGCGAGGCAGGTCTCGCGTCCCCGCCCAAGGCGTCCGGGGAGGAAACTTTCCACCCCTGTCCCCTCTCCAGGATCCATTGCCCATCTCGTGCCCTCTCCAGGCCAGGGAGCAGCCTCCGCCCTCCCCAAGACGGAGGACCGCGTTGGGGGCATTTGGGACGGTGGGGGAGGCTGCGTGGGGGTGGGCTGGGGCCACCCACTGCCTGTCGCTCCAGGGCTTCTGCACCAGGATTTGGACTGGCCCGGGAGTGCAGCCTGCTGAAAGGAACCTCTGGCAGGCAGGGGAGAGCAGAGAGTACAACTAAATCCCCTTATAAAAATTAGTGCAAATTATTTTGTGACATTTTGGTGCTATCTATAGCTCATGGTAAATATCCAAATATATAATTATCTAATTAAGTTAATGTTATCAAAAAATTTGTTCAAACAATATCACAAGTGTTTCCAAGCTTCTGTAGAAAGGAATATTGAGATGCCTTTTTTTTTCTTAAGTTTAAATACAGACAGGCCTGCTATGTATATATATGTAGGTGACTGTCCTTTGAGAATCAGGGTTAGAGTTCCTGTTGCGGCTCAGCAGGTTAAGATCCCAACATGGTGCAGTTCCCTTTGTGGCTCAGGGGTTTACGAACCCAACTAACATCCATGAGGGCGCAGGTTTGATCCTTGGCCTCATGGTTTAAGGATCTGGCATCGCCGTGAGCTGTGGTATAGGTCACAGATGTGACTCAGATCCTGTGTTGCTGTGGCTGTGGCGTAGGCCGGCGGCTACAGCTCTGATTTGATCCCTAGCCGGGGAACCTCCATATGCTGCAGGTACAGCCATAAAAAAGACAAAAAAATAAACAAACAAACAAAAATATTAGTGTCCCTAAGGATGCAGGTTTGAACCCTGGCCTCGCTCAGTGGGTTAAGAATCCAGCATTGCCATGGCTGTGGTGTAGGCTGCAGCTGTAGCTCCAATTCCACTCCTAGACCGGGAACTTCCATATGCCATGAGTGCAGCCATAAAAAGGAAAAAAATAGAATAAGTGTCCTGGAAGTGTCTTCCTGGGGCCTTTTGTCCTGTCACCTGACCCGCTGCCCAACCTTAAGAAGCCAGAAACCAGGGCCCTCTGGGAAGTGTCTCCAGCCCATCTGATGAGCATCAGCTGAAAGACTGACATGTGTTAGGCTCTTAGTCCCAGCAACGCCCTGTGAACGAAGACTATGAAGCTCATATTCCAGACGAGGAAGCTGGGGCTCAGAGAGGTCGCATCATGGGCCCAAGACCACACAGCTCAGATACGAACTCAGGCTTTCACTCTCCAGAGCTTGAGACTAGAGGAGCCCAGAGACCTGGAGCAGGGAGGGGAAACTTCGGCCTCCTGTCCAGGCAGTCTTCTTGCATCCTAGGTCCAGCCCCAGGAGGTCAGACCTGAGTCCTGAGCCGGATCACAAGCCCTCCCTCTGGAATCTTGGGGCAGCACTTGGTCTGGGTCATTGCAAATGGGTTGCAAACTTAACTGCCCTGGGCCACGGCAGGCATCACCCAATATAAGAAATATACGGTCTCACAGCAGTTTCCCAAATGGTTTTGGCTTTAAAAAAAAAAAGGCAACTCATCATTTGTGATAGAACACAACAGAAGATAGTATAAGAAAAAGAATGTATATATATGTATGACTGGGTCACTTTGCTGTACAGCAGAAATTGACAGAACATTGTAAATCAACTATAATTTAAAATTAAAAAAAGAAAAAGAAAAAAGGAAACAACTATTCAAGGCCACAATACCTGACAACCAGTTAGCAACCTTCACCCTGGAATCTTGCTCCTTCAAGTGAAGCCCAGGTTCCAGCCCCCACCTGCCTTTGCCGGGCTCTGTTGCCTCAACCGACAAGTCTGACCTCTCTGAGCCTCTGTTTCTTGATCTATAAACGGAATAAAAGCAGTGCCCGTGTCACAGGGGGTTGTGTGGGCCAAGTGAGTGGAGGCGTGCACAAGGCTTTGCAGGGCAACCCAGAGCCCTGCAGGAGAATTCTTGTTAGGTCCTTGTTTGGTCGTCTTTTTAGTTTGGGTGTCCCCCGAAGCAGACCAGGGATCTGGTCCTACCCCCCCTCCCCCCCCGCCCAGCAGAGCCAGGGGCAGGACAAAGCCTGGATTGGAGGACGGCCGTCCTGGAGTCCAGGATGGTGGAGGCGGCTGAGTGGCAGCGATTCAGTGTTAGTTACCACAGCCAGGAGGAGCTTTGGACAGGGGTGGGGGAGGCCCTTTGCAAGGAACCCCTATGGAGCTCCTGTTGTGGTTCAGCGGGTTAAGAACTTGACTAGTATCCATGAGGATGCGGACTCAGTGGGTTAAGCATCCGGTGTTGCCGCAAGCTGCAGCGCAGGTCACAGATGCAGCTCAGATCTGGCATTGCTGTGGCTGTAGCGTAGGCTACTCGATGGGACCCCTAGCTTGGGAACCTCTATGTGCCACACATGTGGCCCTAAAAGAAAAAAAAGAACGGGATCCCCAAGGAGAACAGTGAGGGGGTGGAGCGGTAGGACCTGGACCATGTGTCAATGGGCAGAACCATTGGGGCTGAGGACGCCTGCAGAGGCTCGCGCGCAGCTCGGGACTGCCCCAAGGTGTGTGTCGTCGGGGGTGGCTGGGAGTTGATCCACCAGCTGCCACTTGTCATTGGCTAAGTGAGAGTCGCAGGGGCCAAGCTCGCTCCTCTGGGCAGAGAGACAGCCTGGGGGCGCTCCAGGCGGAGTGATGGGGAGGGTGGGAGAAGCTGCAGGTGGCCTCCAGGGCGGCCAAAGGACGAGGCAAGGCCCAGTGGCCACCCCACTTCCCTCACCTTGGACGGCCGCGCTTGTCATCAGCAGCGCCCACCCTGAGCCCCACCCAGGCCCTGGAGTCAGAGGCGGGCCGGACTCAGCCCCAGCCTTGCCAAAGGGGAGGAAGGAAGCCCGTTTTTCCATAGAATGAGAGAGGGGGGGTTCTCCTGGCCTTTTTTTTTTTTTTAAAATCTTTTTGTCTTTTCTAAGGCTGCACTCGTGGCATATGGAGGTTCCCAGGATAAGGGTCTAATCAGAGCTGTAGCCGCCGGCCTACACCACAGCCACAGCAACGTGGGGTCTGAGCCGCATCTGCGACCTACACCACAGCTCATGGCAACGCTGGATCCTTAACCCACTGTGTGAGGCCAGGGATCAAACCCGCAACCTCATGGTTCCTAGTCAGATTCGTTAACCGCTGAGCCACAACGGGAACTCCTCTCCTGGCCTTTTGAGGAGCCCAGAGGCTGGGTACTCAGCTTAGCCTGGGGTTGAGAAGGCTTCCAGGAGGAAGAGACATTTTTCCAGCAGAACCTCCAGCCAGAGAGTCCATTCTTGGTCCCAGGACCCAGAGGGACCACCCCCCACCCCCACCCCAAAGCTCCTTCGGACATGCTAACTAATATCCAGTCGCTGGGCAGGGGCCGGGCCGGCTGCTCTGCCCCCTCCCTCGTCCTGGACTGCGGGACCGCTGTCATCCAGTGCAGACTTTGTCCGGCCCCCGGCCCTGCTGAGAAAGGGCAGTGCTGGGCCTAGGACCCGCGGGACTGCCTGAGGTTAGCCAGCAAGAAGTTCCCAAAGCTTCCTAAATGGCTGGAGAGCTCATTTGAAAGTCTTATTCAGACTCCTGACTCAGTATTTGGGCGAGGATTTGCCCACTTTTTCCAGCAAGCACCCTGGGACCTCCTTGTGTGACCAGTGCACTTGGGCTGGGGACCCATCTCCTGTGCTGAGCTAGTGGTCACCTCCTCACACCCCAGGAGGAGTGGCCACCGGAGACTTTCCGTGGCTGTGAGCACCTGGGGCATTCTTCCCACCATAGTCCCCCCCGCTTCATCCCTCCCATCCATCGCTCCCCAACCTGGGTCCGTGATGTCTTCTCTACCTCTATAAGCTCCTCCCTGCAGAGACACCCCCCCACACACCTCTGGTCCCTGAGAACGCGGGGGAGCGGGGGGGTCCTCTGTGACTGAGTCCGTGACCTCCCATTCATTCATATGCATGGATCAAATTTTGGAAATGCAATTAATTACCTGTTGTTGTGTCTGCTTTAATTATTGTGTTTTCTATGCACTTCACACAATTTAATAAACAGTTGGGAAAACAAGATGTTCAGGGGGCCAGGGGTGGGGAGAAGCTGGGCTCGGCCCCCAGCCCCGGGAAGCACTTTCCGCCTGTCATTCATGATCACATCCATTCATTCTTTCCTGCTTTGGTTCATTCATTCTCCAGTCAGTCCGGCATTGATTCATTCACTCCGTCTCTCATTCATTCAGGTATTTATTTACTCATTCATTCATTCATTTACCCAGTGAATATGTATTCTTAGCAAAACCATGTGACAGGCTCCAGGAGAGGTGCCAAGAAGGTCATGGTAAATAAAACACGAGGGCCCCTGCCTTTTAAAAGAGCTGACAGTCTGGTGGGGGAGATAGACACTGAGTACATGCAGTGAATACACACAGAGCCAGGACGGTCGGGGAGGACTTCCTGGAGGAGTCACCATTTCAACTCACCCAGCATTTCAGTGCATTTGTTTATTCATCCTTTGGGGCAGAGCAGGCTGTGTTCCTAGAGAGAGGAAGCGATAGAAGGCTCGGTTCTGAGCCAAGACCCAGGGGGAAAGACAACTGGCGGCTAAAGCTTTACAACACAGTGGCAAACATGGTGGTGGAGGTAGAAAGCAAGTGGGAACACAGAAGCTGCAGAAGGAGCCACGGAAGGCTTCCCTTGGGAGGAGGCATGGAGTGGGCTTTCCAGAACTCGAAGAAGGTGGGCGATCTGAGCCTCCAGGGGACAGGCTCAGGGACTGTGCTTAGCTCCTTTGAAGAGATGGACGGCCCGTTCCTGTAACAATTGCCAGGCACACTGTGGGGGCCCGGAGGGCAGAGGACGAGGGGGAGCGGCTCTGGTGACCAAGACAACCTGGTTCCCAGCCCCGCAGGCTAATTCTTGCTCGGAGTCAGAGGCGACTGGGTAAGGCCGGGTCTTGGTGAAGGAGCAGAAGTTTATCAGTCAGAAAAGGATGCCCTGTGTGAACCCTGCCTGTGCATAGAAGGCCCGGGGGCGGGAGGGAGCCGACGTGTTTGGGGAGGGGGGAGAAGCCTGGATTCGTGGCGGAGGATGGAGCCTTAGGCCCAGGAGGTGGGAGATGAGGGGCGGAGGTAAGGAGGGGCCTGAGCAAAATCCTGAGTGCCATCGGGAGCCGTGGGTGGTCTGCGAGCCGGGGCTGCACCTGTCAGAATTGAGTGTCCATGTCTGTTCACAAATGCGTTCACGTGCCTGCCGGGGGCCGGAGATGCGGCCATAAACAAGACACTGCCTTCACCCGCACAGCCGGTGACCGCAAGGGGACCAGACGTGGGGGTGAAAGAGCCATTGGGGCGACCATCGCAGGAACCCAAGAGCCCAGGGGAGCGAGTTAGGCTGAAGAGAGAAGAATTAAAAGTCAGCAACACCTAGTATTTATCGCATCGTTCCCCGACGCCAGGTGCCTCCCATTTGTTATTCCATTAATAATAATAATAGTAGTAGGAGCAGCAGCAGCTGTAATAAGTAACACTGATTTTGTGCCAGGTTCTTTCTGTTCCACGTGCTTTTACCCATATTAATTCCTTTAATCTTCACAACAGCCCTCGGAGGTGGATCTTACCATCGTTATCCCCATTTGACAGATAAGGACGTAGAGGCTCGGAAGCTGGGTGACTTCTCCAAAGGGTAAGTGGCCGAGCCGGGATACGAACTCAGACCCTCCCGCTTCCACGGTCCATGCTGGCCTCTTCCTGCCCCGCCCCCACTCCGGGTGGGGGGCGGGCGCAGGCACGCAGCCGGCACTGGTGATGAGCCCACGTCCCCATTCTTCCCATCCTTCCCCCTCGGGCAGCCTCACGCTGCTGCATTCTCCTGCCCGCCGAGGCTGCTGTTTTATGAACCCAGAACCGCAGCAAGATTCTCCTATTAATTTATTGGTATTGCTAATTAAACATCATATTCGCAAATGTAAATTTCCTAATGGCCTCCCCTCCATTTCCGAAGTTTCCTAAAAGAGCTTTCTTGTTATGGTTGTCAATTGAAACCAATTAAAGCTCACCGGATGGGTGGGCTGTGGCTGGCTCAGGGGTCACCGAGGGGACCTGGGGCCTCTGGACAGGGTCTAGCTGAGGCTGGCTGCCCACAGAGGAGGGTGGGGATCAAGGAAGTTTGGGGAGAGGGAGGCACAGCAGACCCAGCCCCGAGCTCTTGGGTGTCAGCTGCCTTCTCCCTGGCCTCTCCTAGTCACGGGCCAGCTGTCCTCTCGCCCCAGATGTGGTTGCTGGCCTGGGCCTGCAGCTATTTGCAAGGCTGCAGACAGTCAGGGAGGCCCGGACTAGGACAAGAGTGAGGAGCGAAGTGGAGGAAAGAGAGAATCTAACAGGAGGGTCCAAGAATGAGCGTGTGCCCATGCTTGGAGGAGGCTTAGAGATTTTTCCTGCCCAACTTCTCCTTTGAAAAACGGAAAGAGAGGGACCAGGAGGAAGTGACGTGTCCAAGGCCACAGAGTCAGCAAGTGAAGGAGCTGAGACTTAAACAGAGGTGTCTCTGTATAACCTCTTCGAGAATTCGATGAACTATGTGCCCTCAGTCCAGAAAAATTTACACAGGGCTTACATAATTGCAGAGATCTTGCTCTGTACCATGGCAACCCACTCCCCCAAGTCAGCCATCGCTAGTGTTTACGTGCAATGGATCTTGGATCAGAAGTTACAGCCTTTTTTTTTTTTCAGGCCCGCACCCGTGGCATATGGAAGTTCCCAGGCTACGGGTCAAATAGGAGCTACAGCTGCTGGCCTACACCACAGCCACTGCAGTGGCACCAGAGCTGCGTCTGTGACCTACACCACTGCTCACGGCAATGCTGGATTCCCCAGCCCCCTGAATGGGGCCAGGCATCGACCCCAAGTCCTCTTGGATACCAGTCAGGTTTGCCATCACTGAACAATAATGGGAACTCCACTACTTTATTTTTTTTCAGTCTTTCTAGGGCCGCACCGGCAGCATATGGAGGTTCCCAGGCTAGGGGTTGAATCAGGACTGCAGTTGCCGGCCTTTGCCACAGCCAGCCACAGCAACACCAAATGCGAGCCGCATCTGCCAACCTACACCACAGCTGATGGCAATGACGGATCCTTAAGCCACTGAGCGAGGCCAGGGATCGAACCTGCATCCTCACGGATCCTAGTCAGATTCGTTTCCACTGCGCCACTTCAGGAACTCCACCACTGCCTTTTTATTGAATGTCTGCACCCGGGGTTTATGGAAGTTCCCGGGCCAGGGATTGAACTGGAGCCGAAGCTACGACATGCTGGATCCTTTAACCCACTGAGCCAAGCCGGGGACTGAACCCGTGCCTCTTCAGCAACCGGAGCTGTTGGATTCTTAAACCACTGCACCACAGGAGAAACACCTAGAAGTTATGGCTTTTGAATCCCACATCCAGGAAGCCGTTTGCCTCTCTGGAGCTCAGTCTCCCCATCTGTACATGGAGCAGCAGTCTCGCCCGCTCAGGGCCACACGGAGGGTTATTTGACAAAGCGTGTGAGTGCTCGATACCAGGATGGGCCTCCTTATTTCAGAGCCCAGTGGGCAGAGGGCTCTGGCCCGTGCTGGCCTGGGCTGCAGGTGGACCCAGGGAGGCTGTGAGAGGGTGAGGCCACAGAAGCCCCAGGCTTGGCCTCATGCTTGGAATAAAGGTCGCCGGCTACTCAGGGCAGGGCCGAGACACCACATGCTCTCTGTCTGTAATTCTCCCAGCCGATGAGGTAGGTAGGCGCTGTCTCTGCCTCCTTCACAGATGGAGAAACTGAGGCTGGAGGAGTCCAGGACTTGCCTGGCCTGGGGTTCCCCGCAGGAAGATCTCTGTGGCTCCAGAGTCAGAGCTGGTCACTGCCCTGCCTTGGCTGGGAAGCCGCGTGACCTGGAAGGATTCGGCGGGGACCAGCCACCAGGTCTTGGCGTCCCCGCTCTGCAGCTTCTTTGCTGGGAGACCTCGAGCACATCCCCTGCGCAATCGGGGCCTTGGGGCCCATCTGAGATGTGTCAGAGGGAGCTGATGGTCTAAGACACCAGAGGGCTCGCTGCGCTCAGCGCCAGCCCTGCAACTCCGGCAGCTACAGGTCTATTGTCCCCTCCTGGCACAGCCTCCGGAGAGACGGGCAGAAAAAGGAACCTACGGGGAAAACCGAGTCACAGGGCCACGGTGTTGCGGAAGACTCCTTCCCTTGCCTCTGTCCCTGGTACCCCGGAAAAGCTGGGGAGCGGGGCTGGCGGGGAGGGGCGTCTCCTAGCTGCCAGGAAGCAGCGCCTGGCCGCAGCTCTCCACGGCCCAGGCGGCTTCCGCTCGCCAGGATCTTTAGGGGACCAGTGGTAATCTGAGTGTTTTGGTTGCTGCTTGGGAATCTCCATTAGGGAAAGTTTTAAAAATACACTCTATTGTTGTTTATTATTTATGGTAATGACACAGGGAGTGAGGCGGTTCATCAGCTCCCTATTGTCCCCGCTTCTAATGTGCTGGGAGGAGCAGCCGCTGCCAAGGGCCCTGCGTGGAGCACAAGCTGAGCTCAGGGCACAGTCCTGGACTGTTCTTAAAAACGTTTTTTTTTTATTGTGCTAAAATACATGGAACATAAAGTTTAAACAATTTAACATCCTTGAGCTTATGTACAAAACAGAAACAGATTCAGATTTCAAACACAGACATATGGTACTAAAGGGGAAGTGTAGACAGAGCAATAAATTAGGAGTTTAGGATTAACATATACACACTACTGGAGTTCCCGTTGTGGCACAGCAAAAACAAACCTGACTGGTGTCTATTAGGATGCGGGTTCTATCCCTGGCCCCGCTCAGTGGGTTGAGGATCTGGTGCTGCCGTGAGCTGTGGTGTGGGTCACAGATGAAGCTTGGATCCCGTGTTGCTGTGACTGTGGCATAGGCCGGTAGCTGTGGCTCCGATTCGACCCCTAGCCTGGTGTAGGTCACAGATGCGGCTTGGATCCCATGTTGCTACGGCTGTGGTGTAGCTCTAACTCAACCCCTAGCTTCCACCTGCCACACCTGCGGCCCTAAAATACACACACACACACACACACACACACACACACACACACACACACGTATATATAACATAGAGAGCCAGCAAGGACCTACTGTAAAGCACAGGGAATTCAACTCAGTATTGTATAATAACCTATATGGGGAAAGAATCTAAAAAAGCGTGAATATATGCATATGTATAACTGAATCACTTTGCTATATACCCGAAACTAACAACATTGTAAAGGAACCATACTCAAAAAAAATAAAATTTAACATCACAAGGCTTTCAAAGCGTGCAATTCATGGTATTCAGTTTACAATTTTATGCAGCCGTCTAGGTTCCAGAACTTTCTCATCACCCCAGAAAAGAAACTTCCTACCCACTAAGCAGTCACTCCCCATTTTCCCATCCCCCTGGGAGCCAATAATCTGCTACCGGTCTCTATGGATTTGCCTACTCTGAACCCAAAGAACTCTTACACCCCTTTCCCCCTGGTAACCACTAGTCTACTTCTGTGTCTGTGAATTTGTCTGTTCCAGGTACGTCACGTAAATGGAACCAGGTCCCACCTGGCCTTTCACGTCCAGCTTCCTTCATTCACTTCACATCGTGTTTTTGAGGTTCATCCGCGTAGTGGCGTGCACCGGTCCTTCACTCCATGTTGCGGCAGAGTAATATTCCGTGATATAGACAGACTGCATTTTGTTTACCCAGCATTCACTGATGGACATCTGGGTCACTGCCACCTTTTGGGTCCTGTGAATAGTGTCCAGATTTGGAGCATTCTGAGTAGGCAGATGTCTCGATTCTGGTGCACAGATGTCTTGACAGCATGTGAAGGTCACCCTTTTATACTGTACATGAGGTAGTCCAGGCTTCAAACCCACAACTCAGGAGCCCAGAGATCTTGGTGCTCTCATTAGGCTGGTGGCCTCCATGAGGCCCAGGCCTGAGCCCCAGGGAAGCTATGTGCAGCTTAAAAGGATGCATGTTCCTTGAGCTGGGGGTACCCCTTAGACACGTGACCCTGTGGGATGGTGGGGGCTGGATGAGAAGTCTCTGCCCACTTGGCAGCCCCTCTGTGCATAGATCCTAGCACACAGAATGTCAGAGAGGGGCAAGGCCTTGACATTGTCCAGTTCAAGCACCCTGCTTAGGGCATTTTATTTATTTATTTTTTTAAGGCCACACTGCAGCATATGGAGGTTCCCAGGCTAGCTAGGGGTCAAATCAGAGCTGTGGTCTCTGCCACACCCACAGCAACACTGGGTCTAAGCCGAATCTGTGACCTACATGGCAGCTTTGCAGGAATGCTGGATCCTTAACCCAGTGAGCGAGGTCGGGGATCAAACCCGCATCCTCATGGATACTGGTCAGGTTCTTAACCTGCTGAGCCACAGTGGGAACCCCTAGGCCATTTTAGAGATGGGGAGACTGAGGCCAGACAAGAGAGAAGACCTCTTCCTTGCAACACCTTCATAGCCGCTGCTGACTGGCACTTCCCAGCCTGAGTCTCCTTAAACCACACACTTAGGGAGGGTCGTTCTAATTATTGTCATCATTCCCATTTTACAGAGAGCAACAGAAAGGCTCAAAGAAGTAAACCTCTATCTGAAATGTAGGGAAGGGAGAGATGTTCTCAGGTGTCCCCAAAGGAAACCAGAGGTTTTCAAGCTAAACCCATGCTAGTGGAGCCAGTGGCAACTGTCCTGGGGTTGGCACAGAGTCACCCTCTCTCAGGCTCTCAGCACCCTTGCACCTGCCTGCTAGCATCTCCAGCCCTCAGCTCACCTGAAGCTGGACTTCTTGGGAGGTGATGTAAAATTTGGCAAGAGCCCATGACGGAAGATAACATAAGAAAGGGCTTATATAGGCATGTATGACTGGGTCACCTGCTGTACAGCAGAAATTGGCACAGCATTGTAAATCAACTCTACGCTAATAAAAACAATTTTGTGTGTGTGTGTGTTTTTGCCATTTTTCCTAGGGCCGCACTCGCGGCATATGGAGGTTCCCGGGCTAGGGGTCTTATCGAAGCTGTAGCCGCTGGCCTACACCACAACCACCGCAACACAGGATCCGAGCCGCGTCTGCAAGCTACACCACAGCTCACGGCAACGCCGGATCCTTACACTGAGCAAGGCCAGGGATCGAACCCGCAACCTCATGGTTCCTAGTCGGATTCGCTAACCACTGAGCCACGACGGGAACTCCTAATAAAAACAATTTTTAAGGAATGGCTAGAGCACAGCCTTGAGTGCAAACCTTAACTCCACAGTAAACTACTTTATCCCACCGAGCCTCAGTGTGTTCATCTGTAAATGGGGAGTCTTGCCGACGCCCACTGCTGAGAGTCGCTTTAAGACTTAAAGGAGTTAGTGCATCCGTGATGCTTGCCTGGAGCGCGGCACACACGGAGTGCTCCAGAAATGTAGCCCCAACAAACCCGGTCTCCCCCCAAGCCCCACGTGGGAAGGGCTGCACAGATCTTTGGACAGGAGAACAGGGAGCCGGGGGCTCCCCCCGGGGTGTTTAGCCGAGAAGGATCGGCGCTCCTGATCTCCGCGGGGTAACCGAAGATGGGTGTCACCTTAATTCCACCTCCATCAGACCTCTGCCGGAGACACGACCCTTTCACCTCATCAATATTCAAGAGCTTAACAAAAAAAGCTATAACTAGGGAAGTCAGAAATAATGGAATGCAGTATTGATTATTTTATGGTGCGATTAGGGGTAATTACATCTCTCAAATTTTATTTTAATGTTACTTTCTACTACTTTTAGCCTTTTAAAATTATCCCAAACATCCCCGTTTAATGGAACACACATGCCTTCAATTTCAATGTGAAATACTTTTTTTCTGCTAAAGTGTGACCTCAATATATTTGAAAACATAAATTACACCATGTATAAACCATAAAAAATGAATGATGAATTTAATTCTGGTGAAGCGTGAGGGATTGAGGAGGCAGGCAGGCAGAGGTGCTGTTTACCCAGAGCGAAGGGGACAGTCGGAGGCAGCAGGGGCCAGAGGGGTGCCTGACCTTCAGGGGCCCAGCGCTCTCCAGGACACAGGCCAGGGAGGGACTCGGAGGCTGCGCCTGCCCCAGTGCCCTCTCTCCTTTCGCAGGTGAGCGCACCTTCCCTGCCGAAGGCACTGCCAAAGCGATTGTGCGGTCTGACTCAACCCGGGTGGTGTGCTGTGGTTGCAAACGTGCTGTCGCTGCCCTTCAGCGGTTCCATTACACCGATGAGCAAACCAAGGCTGGAGGAACTCAACCTCGAGTAACTCAGGAACAAGTTTTGGGGTTCCAGGCACGAGCTATAAAGCCAGCCTTGGGGATCCTGCAGCCCAAGGGCTTCCAGCTGTCAGAGAAGAGAGAGGCTGTAGCAACTGCACCTCATGGACCTCAGGGGTGCAGAACGAATGAGGACACAGGCTTTGGGGCCAGACAGCCCCGGGTTCAAATCCTGTCCCCTTTAGAGTCACGTGAGGATTCTCTACCACTGTAAAGCCCATAGCGTGTTATTTCTGTTCCTTCTTTGCCCAAGGTCCATGCTGGGGGTCGGGCAGGAGGCGCTACGAACGCGGGGATGGGGTTTTCAAAATGGGGTATGGATTTCTCCTGCACGCTCAGGGCCCAGTGACCAAACCTTAGATCTGAGATATCCCGGTTTCTGAACACTCCTCTGCGCCTGTCCCCAGCTTATTATTTGGGGACCCTCCTGCCGCCCCCACCACACTGCGAGCCCCCAGAGGGCAGGGGCCAGCTCTTCTTGTTCGTCATTGTAACCTCAGCCCAGCACGGTGTGGGAACTCGAGAAAACCTCGTGAATGAAATGCTTTGGTCGGTGGGTGACCGCTTTGCTGATTTCCCGGTCTGTGCTCAGCCCATCGGCGCGGCATTGGCCACAGGGCGCCCCCTCCTCCCCGGACCTCGCTCCTGCCTCGGCTTCCCGGTTCCCCCTTGTCCTCTAACCTCCTCGGCTACTCTGTCTGTCGTCCTGTAATGATTCCTCCTTAGCCTCTTCACCTCGGAGGGGCCATGGCCCATCCTCCAGGCTCTTCTCTCCACGGTCAACCCCAAGGTGACCCCATCCTGCTCAGATTTTAACGACCATCTAGAACAGTGCTGTCCAATAGAAACAGCACACAAAGAGTTCCCATTGTGGTTCCTGACGTTTGTCTCCGTGAGGACTTGGGTTAGATCTCTGGCCTGGCTCAGTGGGTTAAGGATTTGGCATTGCCATAAGCTTGTGGTGTAGGGCACAGGTGCAGCTCAGATCTGGCATTGCCGTGGCTGTGGTGTAGGCCTGCGGCTGCAGCTCCAGTTCATCCCTGCCCTGGGAATCTCCATATGGTACAGGTGCAGGTGTAAAAAGGAAAAAAAAAAATGTCATGCAAGCTTCTGCAGCCAGTCAACACTTTTTGGTAGCTACATTTTCTAAAAGTTAAAGATAAAAAGAGTAAGGTAAACACTGTATTTTATTTAATTGAATATATCCAAAATCATTTCCTCATCATTTCAACTTGTCATCAATACAGAAATCACTAGTGAGCTATTTTACGTTTTTTTTTTTTCAACCCTAAGCTTGTGAAATCCAGTGAGCATTTTACACGAATAGCAAGCACATCGCAGTCGGACTGGCTGCATCAAGTGCCCAGCAGCACAGTGGCTCCAGGCTACCGTGTGGGGCAGCAGAGGTGTCTACACGGACACGGCGTTATCTCCAGGCCCAGACTTCACTTCTCAGTGTCTTCACTTTCTCCTACTCAGTGTCTTCATTTAGAGGCCTGAGAAGCATCTCAGACTTCAAACATCCATAGCTGAGCTCCTGTCCTTCCCCCCACCTGCTCCACCCAGCTTTCCTGCCTCCACGGACGGCAGCGCCAGCCTTCCGAGGCCCAGGGGAAAATCCTCAGAGTAACCCTTGACTCTTTTTCCCCACCAGCTCTCACTCTCCATCTGCTCTTTCAACAAATCTGTCTGTTCTATCTTCAAAATACAAAATACATCCAGATGGAGTTCCCGTCGTGGCTCAGTGGTTAACGAATCCAACTAGGAACGATGAGGTTGTGGGTTCAATCCCTGGCCTTGCTCAGTGGGTTAAGGATCCAGTGTTGCCGTGAGCTGTGGCACAGGCTGGCGGCTACAGCTCCAGTTAGACCCCCTAGCCTGGGAACCTCCATATGCTGTGACTGTGGCCCTAGAAAAGGAAAAAGAAGGCAAAAAAAAAATCCAGAATATAACTGCTTCCCACTTCCTCCACTGCTACCACCGGGGCCAAGCCACCAAGACCTTTGACCTGGACAACTCCAACTGCCTCCTCCCTGGTATTCCTGAGCCGGCTCTTGTCCTGGACCCTACAGTCAATGCTCCGCCCGGATCCCAGAGTGGTCCAGTAAAAGCATAAGTAAGCTGCTATTACCCCTCTGCTCATAACCCTTCAATACCTCCCATCTCCTTCAGGGTGAAAGTTCAAGTCCAGAGAGCTCCGAACACATAAACATGTTCCTGCCTCAAGACCTTTGCACTGCCTGTTCTCTCTGCCCAGAAGGCCCTTCTTACAGGTATCCACAAAGCCAATGCTCTCACCACCTTTGAGTTTCTGCTGAAATAACACATTTTCCCTGAAGTCTTTCCTTTTCTCTCCCCATCCGCCACCCCTTTTATTTCTAATACAGATATAATTTACCTACTTATTTTATTGATTGAATAAAATCGATGCCAGAATATCAGCTCTACAAGACCACAGCTTTTTGCTATTTTGTCTGTTTTGTTCACCACTCCATCCCAGCCCTGTCCATATGCAAGGTGCTAGCCTGTGTCAGGCAATTATGAGTATTTGATGGAGAAATAAATAAACATTCACTACCAAATGGATAGCCATTTAACCAAGACCATTTAGTGAGTTCTGATTATTTGAAATGTCACCTTTAGCATAAACTTAACTTTCATATAAAGATGGATTTGTTGGGAGTTCCCTGGTGGCTCAGTGAATTAAGGATCCAGTGTTATCCCTGCAGCAGCTCAGGTTGCTGTTACGGTGTAGGTTCAATCCCCAGTCCGGAAATTTGCACACTGTGGGCACAGCCGAAAAAAAAAAAAAAAAGGGAAGTGATAAAATATGGTGTGATGCCATTTACATAAAAGATAGTTAAGATATTTGAAAAACTGGCAAAGGCGTTCTTTGGAGAAAGAAGATACACCAATGACGGAAAAGCACATGAAAAAATACTCAACATCATTAGCGTTAGGAAAATTCAAATCAAAATCACAACGAGATAACCATTTCACACACAGTAGGAAAGCTATAATCAAAAAAATAGATGATAGGAGTTCTTGCCATGGCACAGTGGGTTAAGAACCCAACAGCGGCTCCACTGTTTTGGAGTACCAGTCTGATCCCTGGCCCAGTGCAGTGGTTTAAAGGATCCCGTGTTATCGCAGCTGCAGTGTAGGTCACAGCTGTGACTCTGATTCAGTCCCTGGCCTGGGAACTCCCATGCTGCAGTGTGATCATAAAAAAACAAACAAAAAACAACAACAAGAAAACCCGCAGATGATAACAAGTGTTGGTGAAGATATGGAGAAATTGGAGCCTTCACTCATGGCTGGTAGGACTGCAACTGGGTGTAGCCACTTTGGAAAACAGGCTGGCAGTTCCTCAAAGAGTTAAACGTGGAGTTACCGTACGACCCAGAAATGCTGCTTTAGGTATATACCCAAGAGAAGTGAAAACACATCTACACAAAAACTCACACATGAATGGATGTAACAGGATTATTCGTTACAATCAAAAAGTAGAAATCCGGAGTTCCCGTCGTGGCTCAGTGGTTAACGAATCTGACTAGGAACCATGAGGTTGCGGGTTCGATCCCTGGCCTCGCTCAGTGGGTTAAGGAGCCAGCGTTGCCGTGAGCTGTGGTGTAGCTTGCAGACGCGGCTTGGATCCCGCGTTGCTGTGGCTGTGGTGTAGGCCAGTGGCTACAGCTCTGATTAGCCCCCTAGCCTGGGAACCTCCATATGCCAAGCGTGCAGCCCTAAAAAAGGCAAAAAAGACGAAAAGAAAGGTAGAAATCCATATGTCCATCAACTGGTGAGTGGATAAGTAAAATGTGATATTTTCCTACGATGGAATATCATTGGACAATACAAAGGAAAGAAGCTTTGATGCACACCACAGCAAGGATGAACCCTGAAGACGTTAGACTTCAATGGAAAAGCTATACACAAGAGACCATCTACTGTTGTGGTTCCATTTATATCAAATATCTAGAATAGGCAAATCCATAGAGATAGAAATGTCAGTGTGCCTAGGGCTGGGGAAATTGAGCGGAATGGACAGTGGCTGCTAGTGGGTGTAGGGAGTCTTTTAGAGGTGATGAAAATATTCCAAAATTGGGATAGAGATGGCTGCACTGTCTGAATATACCAACAACCATTGAACTGGACACTTTAAATGGGTGGATTACATGGTGTGTAAATTATATCCCAATAAAATTGTTTAGAGAAAAGATAAGATGCTTACATCTGATGCTTTCTCACAAGTTAATCATAATCATGAGTTTGGACCCTTGCCCACAATCCAAGTAGCCCCTGTATCGGTCTCCTTTAAAATCTTGGTGAATTATCCATGATGGACAAAATGTCATTTTAAATGAAGCAGATTGTATTCCTGATTTTTCACTTGCCACGGGCTCGGACATAGCTCAGATCAGCAGTTACTGATCTTGACTCTGTGATACGTTGTTCACTACTGAATTTTTGGTGTTAATTTTGATTTTTAAAAATACTGCATTATCACTTATCTTGGTTTCTAAGAGGATTTTTGGGGCGCTCCTTAAGTATTGCGCCCCACCCTTGGTCCTGTCCCTGGGTCACAGGAATAGTGCCCCTGGCCTTGGCCCCAAAGGAACCACCTGGGACTCTCAGGCTCCCAGAAGTTAGAAAGAGGAGGTTGCGGGATGGAGGCTGAGATGGCACAGGCTCCCCCGCTAGGGTGGGTGACGGGTCCTCTCCAAGAGACCCGGACCCCAGAGAGGTAAGAGATGCAGGGGGGGAAATGGAACCAGAAAAGGGGCGGGGGGGAACAGAGAGAGAATATGAATCTGGGATGAGCGGGGAAAGACGGAGTGGAGCCTGCCAGGCGCGTGGCCGGAGGTCCCACCGCGGGGCGCCCCTCCCCGCGTCCAGCTCGCTCCCGACCCCACCCCGCAGCGCGGGAGGCCCCGGAACGACAGCCAGAGGCGCCCTGGGGGAGGGGGCGCTCCCGGCCGCCCGCCGCCTGATGCGTATCGATCGGCGCCCGGGGTCGGCGCGGGGGCACCAGCTGCCGGCGGGCGGGGCGACCGCACATTAGCGCAGCCGAGGACCACTCCCCGGAACGCGGGCCGGGCAGCCCATTAGACGCCCCCGGCCGGCCGCGCGACCACCGCGTGGGCGGGGCGGGGCTGGCTCCGCCGAGGCGGCCCCTGCGGCCGGCGGGCGGGCGGAGAGGCGAGGCTGGAACCTCCCGGACCCCACCTCGCCCCAGGGCCCGCTCCCACTGGCGGGTTTCCTCTGTTTCCAGAACTTCTCGCCAGCCTCTAGGCCGTTGCACGTGCTCGGCGGTGGGGGACATGCACGACCGTCTCTTCTAAACCTCGCTCCTTCTTTGGCTTTTGCTTGGTAGTAGAGCCCCTGGGAAGCCGTCCCTGGGCTGGAGACCCAGCTCCGCGCCCACCTTCGCAGAGAACGTGAAAGCCGGGGGCTGGCAACTGGGCTCAAGGATTGCCCGGCTCGGGTGGTCTATGTATCTTTGATCTCTCTGTGTCACACTTTGGGGATCCTGGCGCCAGCATTTGGGGGCACCAGGTACACCTGTAATGAAAGAATAGACACAAGAGCTAGTCGGAGGGCAAAAATCTGCAGAGCCCAAGGGGACCTTTGACTAGGCTCTCTGGCCCCTTACCCGTCCTTGGAGAACGGCGTTGGGCAGAATTAGCGTCAAATTCTAGTTCTTCCATTTAAGGGCTGCATGAGTGCAGGCGAGTTAATCTCTCCGGCCTCCGTTTCCCCATCTGCAGCTTCATCAAGGTCTGTAGCCCAAATCCTGCTCCAGCAGGAGATACCCAGAGATCTGTACCCAAGCTGGGGAGGGGACTGAAAAACCCCACAAGAAGTGGCCTCAAAGAGCATGAAACATTGGAGTTCCCATCGTGGTGCAGCGGAAACAAATCCGACTAGGAAGTATGAGGTTGCGGGTTGGATTCCTGGCCTTAATCGGTGGGGTCGGGGATCCGGGGTTGCCATGAGCTCTGATGTAGGTCGCAGACGCGGCTCAGATCTGGTGTTGCTGTGGCCGTGGCGTAGGCTGGCAGCTGTGGCTCTGATTAGACACCTAGCCTGGGAACTTCTATATGCCGTAGGTTTGGCCCTTAAAAAAGGCAAAAAACAACGGGGGGGGGGGTGCGGGATGTGCAGGATAAACGGGCTGTCCTTACGTGCCGCTGCTGGTGGGTGTCAGGGGTGGGGAACTTTCTGACCACAGCGACTTCCCCAGTCTCAGGGCTCTTCCTCATCAGCCTCGTTTTTCTTCCGAGCATCACTTCTCCCCTTGACCCCACTTCTCTGACAATGACCACCCCCCTCTCTGCCCTTTACCCAGTAAGAGTCCATGAAAGAGGTGCCCAGACCCACAATTCTCCATTTCTTCTCATCCCCTCTCTCCCTTTTTTATTTTATTTTATTTTTTTTGGCCACCCTGCTACCCTATAGGGCTCCTGGGCCAGGGACCAGATCCAGGCCCCAGTTGCCACCCACACCGCAGCTACGGCAATGCCGGATCCTTAACGCACTGTGCCAGACTGGGTGGGGCCCAGGGCTACAGAGGTGCTGCCACCGATCCCGTTGCACCACAGTGGGAGCCCCTCCTTGTCCTCTCACGAACCCACCCCCATGCCACTGCTCAAAACAGCAAAGGCTTCATATCTCAAAGTCCAATAGTGGTCAGTTCTCCGCTCTCGATTTACCGGCCCGGTCGGTTCCCCGGACCCAGGTGGTCCCCTCTGTCGTCCTCGGAAGCCTTTCCTTACTCCAGTGTTCTCCCGCTCCCCCAGCTGCTCCTTCCTGTCTCCTCTGCAGTATCAGAGCCTCAGTCTTGGGATTTTTCTCCAGGTACCCTCCTCCTCCCCCCGTCACGCCCCAGTGCCATGGCTCTGTAAACGCCGATATTGCTGACCATTCTCAAATTAATATCTTGAGTTCAAACCTCTCCTCAGAGCTTCAGGCTTGTCCGTACATCTGTGTACTCAGCACCTTCATCTGGGTGATAGGCAAAGCTGCCTCTACTTCATATGGCCCCTTGCAGTTAGGAGTTAACTTTAAGGAGTTCCCGTCGTGGCGTGGCGGTTAACAAATCTGACTAGGAACCGTGAGGTTGTGGGTTCGATCCCTGGTCTTGCTCAGTGGGTTACTTATCTGGTGTTGCCGTGAGCTGTGGTGTAGTTTGCAGACACTGCTCGGATCTGGCGTTGCTGTAGCTGTGGTGTAGGCCGGCAGCTATAGCTCCAGTTAGACCCCTAGCCTGGGAACCTCCATATGCCACAGGAGCGGCCATAAAAAAGGACAAAAAAGACAGAAAAAAGTTAACTTTAAGTAGAAAAAAAACAATAATAATAATTAAAAAGTACTTCAGGGAGTTCCTGTGTGGCTCAATGGAAATGAACCCAACTAGTGTCCATGAGGATGCAGGTTTGATCCCCGGCTTCGCTCAGTGGGTTAAGGATCTGGCATTGCTGCGAGCTGTGATTTAGGTCGCAGATGTGGCTCAGATCTGGCGTTGCCCCCTACAGAGATCCTCCCCCCGGTAACCTGGACCGCCTCCGTGCTGTGCTCAGAACCCTCTATGGCTCCCACCTCCCTCAGAGAAAAGTCAAGGGTTCTGTACAGTGGTCCTCAGAGCCCCTGGCTCAGTGGGTTAAGGATCCTGCATTGCCGTGAGCTGTGGTGTAGGTCACAGATGTGGCTCGGATCCTGCATTGCTGTGACTGTGGTGCAGGCCAGCACGTGCAGCTCCCATTTGACTCCTAGCCTGGGAGCCTCTATGTGCCACTGGTGCAGCCCTAAAAAGCAAAAAACAAAACAAAACAAAAAACGAAAACTCAAGTTCTCAAAGGATATTTACTGGTATGGAGTAATGTTCAGAGCCTAATACGAAGTGAAAACACAGACTATGATTCTTAAATTGAGTAGTGGATATCTGGCTGTTTGTCTTTTTTTTTTTTTCCAGACTAAAAAATTATTTTTATTATTTATAATACTAAGATCAGATGACGGGATTTAATTTTAATGACATACTATGTATTTAGCTGAAAAATTTTTAATCACTCAGTGAATTTTACTACATTTATTGTTGTACAATGATCATCACAACCCAGTTTTATAGCATTTCCATCCCAAACCCCCAGCCCACCCCCCAACCTGTCTCATTTGGAAACCATAAGTTTTTCAAAGTCTATGAGTCAGTATCTGTTCTGCAAAGAAGTTCATTGTGTCCTTGTTTTAGATCCCACATGTAAGTGATGTTGGTGACTCACTGTCTGACTGACTTCACTTCACGTGATAATTTCTAGGTCCAAGGGTGTTGCTGCAAATGCCATTATTTCTTTCCTTTTAATGGCTGAGTAATATTCCACTGTGTATATGTACCACATCTTCCCTATCCAGTCCTCTGTCGATGGACATTTAGGTTGTTTCCATGTCTTAGCTATTGTATAGAGTGCTGCAGTGAACGCTGGAGTACATGTATCTTTTCGAGTCATGGTTTTCTTTGGATAGATGACCTGGAGTGGGATTGCTGGATCAAATGGTAATTCTATTTTTAGTTTTCTGAGGAATCTCCATACTCTCTTCCACAGTGGTTGCACCAATTTGTATTCCCGCCAACAGTGTAATAGGGTTCCTTTTTCTCCACACCCTCTCCAGCACTTACTGTTTGTAGACTTTTTGATAATGGCCATTCTGGCCGGTGTAAGGTGGTACTTCATAGTGGTGTGGATTTGCATTTCTCTGGCTGTCTTATTATTGTTTTTTAAACTGTGCTTATACTCTTGTATATATTGTTATTCATAAAAATGCAGGGGAAAAAAGCAGAATGCAAAACTATATGACTCCAATTTAGATTTAATATTTTTATGCACCTTCCTACACCCCTACACATTCATTTGTAGGGGAAAAAAGACTGAAAAGAAAGGGACCAAAATGTTCTGGGGGTGTTTTTTTGTTTTGTTTTGTTTTGTTTTTTTAGGGCCGCATCCGGGGCATATGGAGGGTCCCAGGCTAGGGGTCGAATTGGAGCTGTAGCCACTGGCCTACACCACAGCCACAGCAAGGCCAGATCCTAACCCACTGAATGAGGCCAGGACTCGATCCAGCATCCTCATGGATACCAGTCAGATTTGTTTCCCCTGAGCCACGACTGGAACTCCCGAAATGTTAACAGCCGTTCCTTCTGGATGATTAGTTACTGAAAGATCTAACAATCTTTCTTATTCTTTATTATATTTCTTAGACCTATAATGACTATGGAAACCAAAATGCTTTAGTAATTAGAAAAAAGGAGGGGTTTAAAGATTCAAGTCACCATCTTCCAAAACACTAGTCCCACAGCACGTTAACGGGTGTTCACTGAAGCCCAGACTCTGCGGGGTCACGGACGGCCCTTTCACCCCTGCAGGACATCTCAGAGCCTTTACTGTGGCGTCGCTGGTGGCTGCACAGTAGCTCATGGCAAATCCCTCGGTAGGAAGTGGTCCTGGGGGTGCTTGGTGCCACCCTTGCCCACTGTGGGGACTCTGCTGGTGCCTCCGGGCCCCTCCGACAGGATCCGGAGCCCGGGTGTGCGTCCGCCTCTCCCGGTTCCTTTGGCAAGCCTCCGTCCACCTGGAATGCCTGTGGTCTACACTAACCCCAGCCCTCCGCATCCTCAGGGCCGCTCTTCCCCAAGAAGCTTAAGGCCACAACTCCCCTGAGCGCCAGCAGCGCTGACCGAGGTGCCGGATTGGACTGGGGGGCATCGATGCCCCTCCCCGGGGGGTCGTGATTTATCCTCAGATGAGGAAAGTGCTTCGCTCTCCCAGCTGACCTGCAAGGACCCTGGAGGCAAAGCTGCCTCTGGGGGCTTCCCCAGGTCGCACCCAGCACCCAGCACCCAGCACAGCGGGAACACGGCAGACGCGCCCTCAGGAAGCCCACCCCTCCCTCTGCCCTCAGCTCCCGGAGGCTGCATCCGTCCGCTGATGCTCAGCTAGCAGCACCAACTCTTCCAGAGTCCCATCCCCGGATTCCTCTTCTGCTCCTTTCCGAAGACCCTCTGCCCATCCCCTCCTCAAAAAGTCCCCCAGGGAGTTCCCACTGTGGTGCAGTGGTGTAAGAACCCAACTGCAGTGGCTTGGGTTGCTGCGGAGGCGCAGGTTTGATCCCCAGCCTGGCACAGTGTGTTAAAGCTTCCGGAATTGGAGTTCCCATCGTGGCTCAGTGGAAACGAATCCGACTAGGAACCATGAGGTTGTGGGTTCGATCCCTGGCCTCGCTCAGTGGGTTAAGGATCCGGAGTTGTTGTGAGCTGTGGTGCAGGTCACTGATGTGGCTCGGATCCTGCATTGCTGTGGCTGTGGCTCAAGCTGGCAGCTGTAGCTCCGATTAGACCCCTAGCCTGGGAACCTCCATATGCTGCAGGTGCGGCCCTAAAATGACAAAAAGACAAAAAAAAAAAATTCTGAGTTGCCACAGCTGCAGCATAGGTCACAGTTGCAACTCAGATTCAATCCCTAGCCAGGGAATTTCCATGTGCTGGGGGTGTGGCCATTAAATTCAAAAAATAAAAAAACCCAGCCCCCTAGGACCCTTGGTCCAGGCAGAAGCCACCGCCTTCTCAGGCATTGCTAGAAAGAGATGCTTCTCCGCAAGCACATCCCCGCCAGGCCCGGAGGCGCCGAGACGAAGGTGATGCAGGGAGAGGCATCGGCCTGTTTTTCTGGAGCATCCTGAATCCAGGCATCCTCCCGGGGTTCGCTGCCCGCTGACTCACCCGGAGTCTGAATCATTTCCCTTCCCTGGGTTTCGGGTTGCCCGGCTCTCCAATAGGGACAGGGGCGGGGGATCCCTTTTCCAACCATTGAACAACCTGTTGTCTGTGTACACACACCCGGACTGGCCTGGAACGGGGCCCTCAGCGCTGTGGTGTCTTTTTCGGGTACACGGGCCTGAGGACACTCCTGCCACAGAGCACACCTGTGTAAAGCACTCGTTTTTGTGGGTGCAGTGCCTCAGGGACCTGACTCTGTCCCTGTGAACCTTGGGGTATGTGTGTGTGTGTGTGTGTGTTTGACCTCAAAGACCCACGGCTCTCAAATGGCTCAGAGTTTCCTCTCCCCGGTGGGCCTCTAGTGAGTTCTACCGGCCTGGGTCATAGGGCCAGAGTCCCAGCCAGGCCGGGGTCTGCTGGGGGGCGTGGGGCGGAACTTCATACCTCTCCTTCCTCTATGCCCCCCCAGGGAGGCGAGACAAAATTCACACCAAGCAAGTGAGGGCTGGGGAGCCCACCCCTCCCAGCCCACGTTTCCTGGAGTAACAGGGTCCCTGACAGCCAGCCATGTCCTCTATGGGGCTGACAAGGACTGACAAGCCCAAGGGGTCAGGGGCTCCCCTGTCTTGCTGCCCCCCTGCCACCGCCACGGCCGGGGACTCACTGTGGAAGCCCCATCGGGCCCTGCCTGTCCCCTCAGAGCAGCTGGGGAACACCTCCCGCCCTGCCTACAGGGACCTGGCTTTGACTCGCAGCCACAAGCAAATGGAGTAAGGACCCCTGGCGCCCCGGCTCCCCCCCTGTGGCTGCTCTTCCCGCAAAATCAATCTTCCTGCCACCGTGTTTGCGGGAAGTGGGGCGGGGGGGCCAGGAGGCTTGCAGGGCACCCGCTGCCTGGTGGGGTGGCAGCCCAGTGGGACAGTGAACGGGGCTGGTGGGTGCTGGTGGGGTGCCTTCTGCAGCATGCTCAGCGGACCCCTGCCAACCCCCCCCCCCAGCTCCAACCCCTTCCCTGCAGGTCAAACCAGTAGCTCCCAGGCGGGGGAGCAGATGGGAGGTATCCAGGGGTGAGGCCGAGGCCCCCCGGGGAGGCCAGGGTGGAGGGAGGTGGGAGAAGCATGAGTGTAACAGCTTAAGCCGTGTTGAGTGTCTCCCGAGTGGGAAGCTGGGCCTGATTCATTCATTCATGTGTTCAGAAGCCTTCCCCACGCCCCGAGGATCGGGGAGGTGACCAAGGAGCCCTTTCAGCCCCCGCAGGAGCTGGCGGGTTAGGACACAGGCGTCTTTGCTGTGGGTGTGGGGTGGCCCCAGGCACCTCCTCCATGGATTAGCCCCTGCTGCCCAGATTCCACCATTAGAGAGCCGTGTCCCCACCTCCCCAGGGAGGGTGACCACCCCTGCTCCTCCTTGGTTGCGGGAAAGGCCCATGGTTGGGAAACAGAGGAGAGGCTGCCAGCTCCATCAGACTTCCCACTCCCACCATGACTGCTAATCAAGCCTGTGAGACTTGGGGACTGGGAGTTCCCATTATGGCTCAGCCGGTTAGTATCCATGAGGATGCGGGTTTGGTCTCTGGCCTCACTCAGTGGGGTAAGTATCTGGCATTGCTGTGAACTGTGGCGTAGGCCAGCAGCTGCAACTCCAGTTCGACCCTTAGCCTGGGAACTTCCATATGCCACGGGTGTGGCCCTAAAAAGCAATATGTACATACATACAAATAAAGACCACAATTAACACCTAACGTTTGCCCAGGGCTTTAGCAGGTAAAAAGTGCCCTTTGAGGATGGGCAAGGGAGCAGCGCCTATTTTCACACCCATTTTACAGATGAGGAAACTGAGGATCAGAGAAGTCCACCTGTTTGCACAAATGAGCAAATGGCCATGGGTTGGGGCAGCTGGAGACACAGGGAGAAGGCCTGCGTGGGCAGAGCCTGTGGTGGGAGATAGGGCGTTGAATGAGCGAGGACAATCTCCCAGGAAACATGTTCTCAGGGCAAGTGCACTGGGCTAGGAGTCCTGCAGCCCAGGTGGAGCCCTGGCTCTGGCACTGGCCCGCTGAGCAAGCCTCGTCTCCTCCCTGGGCCTCTACTTCCCCCTCTGTAAAATGGAGTTAAGAATCCCTGCCCTGCCCTGGGGGATGTGGCAGGGACCAAACCAGTGTTACAGGGTGGGAATGGGCTTTAGAAACTGCAGTGAGCTGTCAGCATGCAGGAGTCATTAGCCCACAGCTGCCTTCCAGAATCTCTGTGCCCAGAGCAAGGCAGCCCAGCTGGACCCTGAGTGGTAGAACCTGAAACTTGGCCCGGCCGGGGTCCCAGACCCACAAATCTTTGAGCCCCATTGGGTTCACCCATCTGCCACCTCCAGGCTTCGAGGGCTGAGGTGGGTGCAATGTATGACAGCCCCAGGTCCTCCGGGCACTCCCTCCCTGCTCCTCAGAACCCGGATTACACTTGCACGAGGTAGGGGTGGGGGGCGTGGGGAGTCCAGGCTGCCAATGTGAATATTAGCTGATGTGAACTAAGTTGATGGTGCTGATAAATGCTACACTGCTCCGGGGCCCCTGAGCCCCCCCCCCAACTCCACCCCTCTCGATAACATCGAGGCTGAGCTCTGAAATCCCAGCTCAGTCGGCTGGCTAGTGCTGCAGTTACCAAATCGCTGTAATTGAGATTAATTTGGGTGCCTGATTGGGTCAGCCCTCGCAGGCACCCATTAATTAGTGGGGGAGGCTCAAAATCCCAACAGCTGGGCCCTGCACCCAGCAGGGGCTGGGGCCGTGGGATAGGGGGGTGGTGCTGAAAGATGCCCAGGTGTGTAGGTGAGGTGTGTGTTGGGGGGGGACAGTAAGCTAGACACAGCCTCCCCAGCCCATGCCAGTCCCTAGCCAGCCCCATTCTGAGCTCTTCCTCCCCTGCCCAGGACGGGAGCGGGCATCGGGCCTTTGACTCAGACCCAAAGGCAGCTTGGAGAGTTAAAGGGCTCATTACAGGGCTGGGGAGGAGGGTGGGGGGCTCAGAGGCTTCTTGGACATCAAATAGCTCTTGCACAACTTCTAGATGAGTTAAGTGCAAATGAATTTGAAACAGACAATGAAGTTCCCTTTAGAGACACCTGGGCAGAAAAATGAAGGGAAAAGCGCCCCAGGGGGAGCTCATTTGGGAATTTTTTTTTTTCTCCTCCTGAACCCAAAATACACAAGGAAAAACAAACCCACCCATCTACACCAGCTACACTGGGTGCCAGAGGCAGGCCAGCACGCCCTGACTCAGGGCTGGGCTGGCAGCGAGCTGGGCACACACGTGAGGCCCGGGCACACGCATGTGAGTGGAGAATGGCCACACAAACTTGTGCAGAGCTGGGAGTGCCAGGCACACACCACACACGTGTGGGGGTGGCACAGCCCGGGGGCTGGTGGGCAGCCCTGGGCTCGCTGGTGAAGGATGAGGGCACCCGTGTGTGGGCAGCTGGAAGGAGGCCAGGCGTGGGTGGGGATCCGGGTCCTCTGGGGTGAGGGGCGGAGCCCCAGCCGCCCCCCCATCAGTGGGCAGGGCTCCCCCAGTCCCAGGAGCGCTCCTGGCCCAGGGCGGGGCCCTTCTGATTGCCAGGCCGGTGCCCAACCCACCCCGCCCCACTCACCTGACTTGCTCCAGTTAATTGCCTGGTTGTTTTATTTTTTTCCCTGTGAATCTCACTGAGGGACAAAAGCAGGTTCTGAGTCACCAGGAACCGGCCCCTGCTTCCACCCACTCTGGAGCCTTGCCCCTCCCCCCACCCCAGGGACCTGAGGACCCTGAGGCAGCAGGGACCTGCCTGGCCCAGGGTGACTGCGGGGAGCCCCGGACTCTGCCGGAGGTCTGTGGGGGTGTCCCCATCCCTGACCAGCACCCCAAGGCCTGGGGCGTGTGACCTCCCCTGGGGCCTAATGGAACAGCCCCCTCACTGCGGCACATTTGCAATTCATGGCTCCAGCCGAGATTGCATTAGGGCTCAGCTGTCACTCGTGATGAATGTCGCTTGTTTTCTAGAAAAAAACGGGCTCTGGATGCAGAGTGACAGAGCCGAGGGAGGCACCGGCCCTTCCCCAGCCTGAGGACCAGGGCACGGCCCGCATCCTCAGCAACCTGTCAGTGGCCTTGAACCTGGACTGGTCCACAGGGCTCTCGGAGGTCCCCCACAGCACTTCCGGTTCGCCAGGCCCGTGGGGTTCTCCCAGCAGCCCGGCCGGAGGGACTCCGCTTGAGCAGCTCCACTTGACAGATAAGCCAACTGAGCTTTGCAGGAAGAAGGCGGGTGATGGAAGTGTGTTGGCTGGAGGTGAATGGGAAAGCGGTCGGGGGTCCCAGGCACAGGGGGCTTCCTGAGGAGGAAGGTCAGGGAGACTTTGGGGTGAGGCCAGTTGAAGGGGGAGGGAGAAGAACCCCTGTGGCATCAGCTCTCCTACTCCTTCCTAGCTGCAGGGATGAGGGCCGCCGGGGGATGGGAGCCACGGGGGATGGGAGCTGGGTCTGCACATGCTCTGCCTGTGCTCTGCCCTCGCTCTCCCTGGCACTTCCTTCCTGTCAGCGGAGACCCCCACTAGACCAACTCCGACGGAGGCAGAGGGAGCTCCTTCCTTCCCATGCCCCGAACCCCGGGCCCCCCACCGGGTCAGGGGAGCAGGGAACTCCTGTGCAGGGACTGGTTGAGGACTTCAGCTAGAGCCCTTCCGACCCGTCCCGCCCCTTGGCTCCTCAAAGAGCCAGGCTTCCCCTGGCCTTTTGGAGAAGAGAAGACTAGACAGGGCTCCCTGGCGACCTGCTGTAACTCAAGAGCCCCAGATGGCTCCCACCTTCCCAAGGCTTCCCACATTTTATTCCGTTTGTCCCTCGCTCCCGCCCTTACCGTCTGGGAGCCCCAGGCCGGCAAGGCAGCGGACAGAAAAATAATTCCATCCATGAGTGACTTCTCAGGCCCCCCCAAAATAATTCCATCCATGAGTGACTTATCAGCACCCCCCCCAACAACAACAAAAATAATAGCTCACCTGGAGGCAGCTTTTATCATGTGACCTGTTCACCTCTGTGATTTCACACCATGCAGCCGGAAGTGGGTGAAACGGACATTACTCAAACCCCTGTCAGAGATGAAGAAACTAAGGTGGTCTGTTCAAGGCCAAGGGCAGAGGCTCTGTCCTGGGTTGTAAATGCTGCTTTGTCACTGCATATGCCTGTCCCTAGAACAGCGCCTGGATTATAGTAGGTATTTGCTGAAAGAGTGAATGAATGAATGAATGAATGAATGAGTTATTGGCCTCAGCAAGAGGGCTGTGAAAATGGTGGGCCACCGGAGAGGCTGAGCCTTGAGCCAGCCATTCAAGGCCCTTGATCCCTGCTCTCCTGCTCTCTGCTTCCTTTTTTGCCCTCCGTCTGGGAGTAGGCAACCTGCTGAGACAGTCTTGGGGTTCCCTATGGCAAAGCCAGCTGGTGGGGGTGGGAACCTGGCTCTCCCCCAATCAGAGGTCAGGTTTTTTTTTTTTTTTGCCAAGCCCACAGCTTATGGAAGTTCCCAGGCCAGGGATCTAATTTGAGCCGTTGCTGTGACATACATCACAGCTCTGGCAATGCTGGATCCTTAACCCACTGCACCACAGCAAGAACTCCCAGAGGTCAGTTTTCTTGGCATCCAGCCCCACAGCCCCAAACCTGCCCAAAGGGACTGGGAGAATGTAGACACGAAGAAAAAAAAAATGTGTTCCCTGCGGGTCTAGAGCCCAAATTGGACCCCAGATATGCCATTGTAATAGCAGCCACCATGGCCCCATGCCACGCCAAGCGGGCACTTCCTGTCTCATTTCCTCTCCAGGAATACTCACCACTAAGGGGGTGCCGTCTTTCTCCCCATTTCACAGGTGTGGGATAAGACTCAGAGACAGACAGGCAGGTATGACTGGAGCCCAGGTACCTGAAAACGTCCCTGGCGATGGCTTGGATCCTCCTGCCTGTCCCTTCTGGGCTCAGGAAGCACCAGGGTGCTCCCCAGGGCAAGCTCCCATCTGGGCATTTTTGTCCAGCGTGGAAAGCCTCGCCTAGAATACCAGGTGTCCCCTCACGGAGGCTGCCTGTCCCTCTGTTCCGGCGGTCCCAGGGACATCACTGTCACAGGGCGTCCCTCACTGTCCAACAACACATGGGTTTTCCTTGGCAACTAGGCGAGAGGTCCTGTCCTGGAATTCCTTGAGCCACCTCCCTCCCCTGGCTCCCCAGGGACCAGAGAATTTTCTAGAATCAAGCTGTGCCAAGTCCCTGCCCCTTTCCCCTATGGGCGGACGTTGGTCCCGTCTCCCTGGGCGGCAAACAGCTGCCCGGCAACTCTGGAGCATGTCAGAGGCCACAGCTCAGGACCAGTATCCTAGCCACTCTCCAACCGCACCTTCCAAGAGAAGCATAGAACCAGGCAAGAGGAATGCTGGCCCTGGAGTGAGCTGGCTCTGGGTTCGAATCCTCCTGTTGTCTCAGCTGTGTGACCTCAGACGAATTCCTCCACCACTCTGAACTCCAGCTTTCTCGTCTATAAAATGGGCATGACCATGCTTCCTATCACACCGTGGATGTGGGGCTCCCGGGAGCTAAAAGCGCCGGGCACGCAGTGGGTGCCTGCTAAGTGGGGAAGATGCTATGAGCCATCCTCTGGGCTGGGTGGGCCGTTCAGTGCTCTGAGCCAGGGGGCACCCTCCCCAGGTCCCTGGGTCCCCTCCAGTCCTGTCATCAGTCAAGGCCGCTGTGCCGCTTCTATGGCCATCTGTCAGCACCAGCTGCTGCCTGCCACCACCAGGGCACCATGCAAGGCCCCAGATGCCCCCCCCCACGGGGGGGTTCCCTGCCACGCCCTGTCTTCCCTGCGAGCACAGACCGCTCCACCCTGCCTCCCGGCTCTCGGATACAGGGACCTCGGCAGCTCCCCCACATCCCCAGGGCTCACCCCGGAGCCTTCTGCATCCCAGGGGCTCCTCACCAAGGCCCGGGGGCCCAGGGACCCGGCTGGAAGCCCCTCGGCTCCCACAGCCGGCCCCGCCTCTCCTGCCCCTCCGGCGGCTGGCTCTGACCACATCCGGCCGCAGCCCTGCCTCTATTTCATCAGGCCAAGGATTGCTTTTTAAATAAATCTAAAAAACTCCACTTCCTCCTTGGCAAGTTCATTTTAAGTCATTTTATCTCTTTCCCCCCTATATTTTTCCCAAATAATGTGATTAAGTGACTCAGTGCCGGCTGCCTCTGGCAGGCCTGGCCTCTAATTCAGTTTGAGGACGGTCACCTCTGACCCCACTCCACTCTGGCTAAGAGAACACTTAAGCGATAGCCTACTGCTTCCTACCGAGAGAGGCTGGGGGCGGGGGTGGGGGGCGGCGGCGGGGGGCGGGGGCGGGGGGAGCGAAACAAACTTTCACATAAAATTATGGTATATGGATAATTGAGAAGTTTAAAAACATGAATCTAATTGTACAGTCCCCGGAGAAACCCATATCGAGCTACCCTATAAGAGGCCTGGAATCTCCCGATGATGATTTATTGCTAAATCCTAGTATTTTTCAATACATTATAGTTTTTAAATTGTGTTTAAATTGAGTGTAGAGGAGCAGAGGCCATTAGGAGATGCAGAAATGATGATTATATTTAAATATTCATGCACGCAGTACCTTATTATTGAATCTGAACACTAACAAAATCAATATTAAGTGCGGTTTGACATGAATTTATTTATGAATTTCGACTTTCTAAGTACTGTATTTTTTCACTCAAAAATTGTGAGTATAATGTAGTAATGATATCAAAACACGGTGTCAGAGAGCATTAGCTGGGGAGGTTATAAACCTCTGGATTAGGGGCCCCAGATTGCCCTCAAAAGTGCTTAGTACACAAAACCCAATTCCTTTTTTTTTTTTCCTTCCCTGTTTCTGAATCGTGCAAATCCACATACACTCAGGGAGGGCGGCTCAGCTGGAGTGGCAGGCGGGGCTGCAGGCACTCGGCTTGTGCAGGCTGGGGTGCAGGGCATCAGGGTCTCTGGGGGCTCCCCGCACCCCCACCCCAGCTCCATGCCCAAGAAGCCCCTCTGGGTCCCGAAGGTCTCAAGGGATCCGGTGCTCTGACTCCCTAGAGGGAGACGCCGAGTTGGGTGGAGAGGGGGTGTCTGAGGGTCTCTTTATTTCCCAGATTTTTGATTCCGGGCGGGCAGGGTGAAAGCTGGTGGGGTCTGGCCCCAGGAAACCCAGATATCAGGAGCTAGAAAGAGAACCTCTGCCCCTAGATTCCGGGTGGGCCCCCAGGCTACTCAGAGCAGGTTCAAGCCACCATCTCCTGCTCGGCCCAGACTTGGGCACCGATGTTGGCCCAGGTGATGAGTGGTCCGGTCCCAGCCCTCCCCGGGCCCCCTTTCCGTCTGTTCATCCACAGCTTCTCCTTCGTGTGGCCAGGAGCCCTTCCCCTGCCTGCTGCCCCTTTGCCACGCCTACCCAGGGCCACCTGCCGCTGAAGGGTTGTCCCCCCCTAACACTTCCAGATGTGTGACTTCTGCCTGTTGGCTTAGGCAGCACCCCCGCCTGGCAGAGCCACAGCCAGCAGTGGTCCCGTCCATGTGGAACCACTTTGACATGTTCCGTTTATACACACCGGGACCTCACAGAGCCCTGTGTGTCCACACACACGCACACTACCAGCAGGAGAAGGGACCGGTGGCCATGTGGGGTGAGAGCCCATTATTCAGATGGAGAGTGACCCCTGGTTTGGTAGTCTTGGAAACCAAGCAGCCCGCATTCCCCATAGAGAAGGAATCGAATACAGAAATACAGTTACCACCCCTGACTTCAGGCCACACCTCTCAGCCCGTCCCACACGGCCGGCCACACAACCCTGACTCTGGTGGCCAGCGCCCCAGGGTCTTCTAAACAGACTGACGACCCCTCATCCATAAACCCGCAAACACCTCATGGCCCAACACTCACCACCTCCTGTCCCTAGGCAGCCCCCCTAATAAAGTAACGCAGCCCCCTAATAAAGCAGCACAGCCCCTTAATAAAGTACTATAGCACAGCACCCCAGTAATGTAACAAGTCCCCCTAATAATGTGACGCACAGCACACACACCTCGACACGCACAATTCCACGGCTCTCCCACACGTAAACAGTCGCAGGGGCACACAGGCTAGCACACAGTCAGACCACAGTCATTGCACTCAGTGTCACGCAGCTGAACACACAGACACCCTAACGCAGACACATCCCCACTTCCGCACACACGCGCACTCTTGTCCCGAGGCTGGCTGGGGGCCAGGTGATCAGTGCAGTCTGTCCAGCGGGGCGGTGGATGAAACCTGGGGTCGAGGGTCAAAAAGCACTTAGAAGCTCCGATTCAGAATATTCATCAGCCTTTGCGTGGGGGAGGGGGAGGGGAAAAAAAAAACTCAACCCCGACCCTAAACTCTTTTCCAGTAAATCGATGTATTTTGCTATAATTTTATTAGGAATATAAAAGGAGCCTTTTCAAAAGTGCTTAGGACGCAAAAAAAAGAGGCGGGCGATGGAAACATTAGTCTGTCTGTATTAGCAATCCCATAGTCACATTTTATTGTTACTGTCAGGATGCAAAAGCTGTGCTTAAAACAAAATAATACATAATGTATTACTGAGGCATAAACATCAGCGAGCCGCGAGCGGTCGGCGTTTTTATTTTAAAAAGGAGATGCAAGAAAAAAAATATATTGAGGGACAGAGGGTGGGGGAGGGGTGCAGGCAGCCTCTGGGAATCAGAGCTGAGCCGGGATCCCAGCCCCAGAGGACTGGGGAACCCAGAGCAGAGGCACACGCTGACCCCCCAGGGATGATTCCAAGCACAGTGTCACCCCCTTTTCAGCTCCCCCACCCCAGGAAAAATCTGCCCCCAAAGCAGCCCCAGGCTCAGGGAGCCCCCACCTTCTAGCTGCATCCTTAGCACCTTATAGTTTCTAAAGTTCTGGCCCTTTGTCCTTCCCCATCCCTGACACTCACTGCATTCTGGGGAATGAGGCTGGGCAGCTATTCCTGCCCCCTTTTTGCAGATAAAGACAATGGGGCTCAGAGAGGGACAGTTATCGACTTTAAGTCACACAGCCAATTGCCCCCTGCCATCCACTGTCCAACATCAACAAATATAATTTCCCAAAGCTCAAACCAAATCTTGTCTCTCCTGTGCTAACATCCTCCAATTCCATCCCACCTACGAAATAATCTGCAGGGCCCTCTTCCCTCTGGTCCTCCTCTGTCACCTCCGCTCCCACCCCCTGCCCAGTGCTTACTCTGCATCAGATCCACTGGCCTTCACTCTATTTCTCTGAGCCCACCGAGCTCACTCCTGCCTTTGGCCCTGGGCTCCTGCTGTTCCCTCTGCCTGGAAAGTCTTTGCTAACTCTTTACATCAAATACCACCTCCTCTGAGAAGCCTCCCTGGATTACCCAATCTAAACCAGATCCTCCGGAGTTCCCGTGGTGGCTCGGTGGTAACAAACCCAACTGGTATCCATGAGGATGAGAGTTCAATCCCTGGCCCCACTCAGGGGGTTAAGGATCCGGCATTGCAATGAGCTGCAGTGTAGGTAGAAGACATGTCTTGGATCTGGCGTTGCTGTGGCTGTGGTGTAGGCCGGCAGCTACAGCTCCGATTCGACCCCTAGCCTGGGAACCTCCATATGCTGCAGGTGTGGCCCTAAAAAGACAACAAAAAGAATTTTTTAATTAAAAATAAAAAGCATTAAATTAATAAATAAATAAGTCCTGACCCTCCACCACACTTTGTCTTATCTCTTTTCTTTTATTTACTTGTTTATTGCCTATTTCCCAAACTAGAGCATAAGTCCCAAGAAGGCAGATCATTGGTCTTTTTCACTGCAGTGTCCCCAGCTCCTAGAATATGCACAATCCATGTGTCAATGGAAGGATGGATGCATGGATGGATGGATGGATGGTTGGATGGATGGATGGGTGGGTGGGTGGATGGATGGATGGGTGGATGGGTAGATGGGTGGTTGGATGGGAGGATGGATGGATGGATGGGTAGATGGATGGTTGGATGGGTGGATGGGAGGTTGGATGGGTGGGTGGATGGAAGGATGGATGGATGGTTGGATGGATGGACAACACTGCCACTTGGATGTCATCATGGGCTGAGGCTGGAGCACATCTGAGACTGTGGCTTATCCCGCTCCAAACCCCAGAGTCCCCAGAGCAGGCCCAGCTTCCCACCTTTGGGGGTTCGACTATGCCCTGGAGCCAGAGCCCCCAGCCTGGGCTGGACCCCCTTGCAGCCACACAGTTGAAAATAGGGCTTCCCAATTTCAGCACCATCTGGATCCAGCACTATTTCTGACACCCGGCACAATGCTTCCACCATGCCGTGCCTGCCCCTCCCCCGCCAAGTTTCTCCAGCTATTCTAGGCCAGGGGGAGCTGGCTCTGCGCCCGCCTCCCCTGCTCCCCCCACCCCCCCCTGCCCTGGGTTTCCCCTCCAGGCCCCTCCCCATGTCTTTCCTCCATCTCCTGGCCCTGGGTTAGACAGCTGCTGGGGGATCAGGAGCGGAATTTTCCCACCAGCCCCCCCCCATCCAAGCTGGGGTTTGGAAGGCCCGAGCTTCTCCCCTTCCAAACCCACTCTCACAGCCTCTGGCCAGCCTCTGGCCAGCTAGCTCGGGGGCCCCATGCTTCGCTCAGGCGGCTGCTGACCCTTAGGAGAGAAGTTTAGGGAAGCAGAAGTTCAGAATGGAATCAGGAAGACAGGGCTGGAGCCCCCGCTCCCCTTCTTATGGGCTCTGTGGTTTGGATGCATTGCTTTCATCTCTCTGTACCTCGGTTTCCTCATCTGTAAAATGGGAACAGGAATGGCATCTACCTCATCGGGCCTTTGCGAGGCTTGCAGGGGAATGTAAGATAACATAGAAAAATCCTTTAGCACAGGGCTTAGGGGCCACCATGCCATTCAAGGGAAGGACCATGGGGGCCGGAGGCCCGGCCAGGGCCAGAACAGAGGATGCAGGGACCCGTCTCTCCACCCACCCCCACCTCAGCCCTTCTGGGGAGCTCCCCACTGTCTCAGGGCTCTTGGTGCCACCTAGTGGTGGGTGAGGGCACGGGGGGTGGGGGACTGGCAGGGGCAGGGAGGGGCCGTGGGGCAGAAAGGATACCAGAGAGGCGAGAAGTAGCCAGGAGCAGGTATTCACCTGGGGCCAGCATGCTCCCAAGAGGCCACCCCACCTCAAGCCTGGCAGCCATCCTGAGACAACAGAACAGGGAGGAGCCCCCTCCAGGGCACCCTGTGCCCAGTTCAGGAGGCCCCGGCCAGCACCACCAGCCACAGCTTAGAGCGAGGCAGGAAGGAACTGGAAATGTCATCTGCGGCCCCTACATGGCCCCAGCTCCAGGCCATCGCGTTCCCCTTCCCTCCTCAGGACCTGGGACAGCAGGAGGTCCTGTGTGTCAAGGCTAGAGGGCCCTGTCCCTTCGTGTACCGCCCCTTCCACGCCTGAGTCCCTCTTCGGTTCCACGACACTGTGGGTACAGCGAGAATGCTTGTTTGAAAGTCAGCAGGGGAGCTCCTGTTGTGGTTCAGCAGGTTAAGAACCCGACTAGTGTCCATCAGGACACGGGTTCCATCCCTGGCCTTGCTCAGTGGATTGCTGCAAGCTGTGACGAAGGTGGCAGATGAGGCTCGGATCCCATGTGGCTGTGACTGTGGCAACTGAAGCTCTGATTTGACCCCTAGGAACTATGAACAAGCAGAAAGAAAGAAAGAAAGAGAAAGAAAAAAAGAAAGAAAGAAAGAAAGAAAGAGAAAGAAGGAAGGAAAGAAAGAAAGAGAAAGAGAAGGGAGGAAGGAAGGAAAGAAAGAGAAAAAGAAAGAGAAAGAGAGAAGGAAGGAAGGAAAGAAGGAAAGAAAGAAAGAAAGAAAGAGAGAAAGAAGGAAGGAAGGAAGGAGGGAAAGAAAGGAAGAAAGAAAGAAAGAAAGAGAAAGAAAGAAAGTCGGTGGGCCTGCATAGGGGGAGGGGCAACGGCGAGTGGTGGAGGGAGAGGAAGTGGCAGAAAAGCAAAGAGCAAAACTTCACAGTGTATTTAACCAGCACAGATGGTTAAAGTGCCAAGGGCCACAAGGCAGGGGGGAGGGCAAGCAGCGGAGGCTGTGATGGAACAGGGTTCGAGGGCCCAACATCACCTGCAGTATCACCTGCAGGCTAAGGCCTTTGGGATCTGGGCTGCCAACTGCCTGCCTCTAATCTAGCTGTGTGGCCTTGGGTAAATTATTTAACCTCTCTGGGCCTGTTTTGTCTGTTTCGCCACTGCTGAAATGAGGAATAATAAGAGCTACTCTCTTACTACCTGATGGATGGGTTTGTCCCAGAGATTGAATGAGGCTCAGAACACGGGGGTGATCTGAGCTTTGATTAGTAGCATCAGCTACAAGATCCTCTGCTTCTTTTTTTTTTTTTTTTTTTTTTTGGCTGCACCCACGGCATATGGAGGTTCCCAGACTAAGGGCCGAATCGGAGCTACAGTTGCGGGCCTACTCCCCAGACCACAGGGGCCACGGTGGCACCCGATCTGAGCCGTGTCTACAACCTACACCACAGCTCATGGCAATGCCGGGTTGTGACCCACTGAGCGATGCCGGGGATCGAACCCACAACCTCATGGTTCCTAGTCGGATTCGTTGCCACTACACCACGATGGGAACTCCGATCCTCTGCTTCTTAAGACCCCACTCCAGCTTCATCATCATCATCACACACACACACACACACACACATACACACACACACACACACACACAGCCCGGGAACCCCAGGGACCAGCTCCATCCTGTAGACATGCCCCCCAGGTGGTCTCAGGAACCAGGCTGAGCCCGGATGGGTGTGCAAGGCCCTGAACGTGCAAGGCCGTGACGCCTGTGGATGCCCAGCCCGAGGGGCCCTCTGTGCAGCATCACACGTGGTGGGTATGCGCACACGGGCCTATGAAGGTGACTGTGTGTGTACCCGTGTGTCTCCTGGGCTGTGGGTCTCTCTCTGTGCATGAGTGCACCTGGGCGTGGGGGTCAAGGCTGCAGGGAGCAGGGCCGTGCTCATGGCTGGGGATGCGGCTGGTGCTGGCGGGCTGTGATTGCCGCCAAGTGCAAAGGCAAGTCACTGTGGGGGAGATGTCACTCACCTGCCCCTCTCAGCCCAGCCTGGCGGGGTTACCCTTGGCCTCTGCCTGTCTGGTGCTCAGTCTGGGATCCCCTGGAGCTGCAGGGGCCCAGCCCTGGGGCTGGAGAGTCAGTTCCGGGCTCTGCCTGGCATGCGGGTACAGGAGGCTGCAAGATCTCTGGGGTCAGATAGGGAATTCCCGTCGCGTCTCAGGGGAAACGAATCTGACTAGCATCCATGAGGACGCAGGTTCGATCCCTGGCCTTGCTCAGTGGGTTAAGGATCTGGCATTGCCATGAGCTGTGGTATAGGTCATAGATGCAGCTCGGATCTGGCACTGCTGTGGCTGTGGTGTAGGCTGGCAGCTGCAGCTCGGATTCAATCCCTAGCCTGGGAACTTCCATGTGCTGCAGGTGCAGCCCTTAAAAAAAAAAATCTCTGGAGTCAGACAGACCTGGGTTCCAATGTCCATCCCCACTTCTTCATGTCTGTGTGACTTTGGACAATCGTGCAACCTCTCTGAGCCTCATTCCCTCCCCCTGTAAAACAGCAGGATTTCTGGTGGGAACTGACATCATGGGAACGGGTGACACTGGCCCGCAGCACTTGGAAGGTTCACTCATGTTCATGGGGCTTCCATTGTACTGCCAGCACTTTGTGGAGCGTGGAGACACCGTGCAGAGCCCTTTGCCTGCACCATCTCAGTCTCGAATCCTCCCAGCAGTTCTGTCCGGTGGCTGCCTTATTGCCGATCCCCTTTCTTCAGATGAGGAAACCGAGGCTTGCTGAAGTGGAAGGATTTGCCTGAGTCCTAAGACGAGCGAGTGGGAGTAGCGGGGACTCCAAATTTGCATTCTTGCTGCGCTGCAGTCCTGGTCCTGCCTTGGCGTGCTCCTGACCCCCGTGGATCCTCCGGCGTGCCCCAGTTCAGCCTCTAGGGCTGGATTTTGCTGAGTGACCCCAGGCTTCAAACAAAGGCTGTAAAAAGAAACTCAGAGGGCTAGGCACAATTTGCCTTCCTCCCCGGCCCGGGACTGGGTCAGCGGTGGAGAAGGCGCCTCCCCGCCTCGGATGATCCCAGAGCAGGTGAGCTGGAGGGACACCCCCCGCCCCAGTTCTGATGTTCTCATTTCACAGGGGGAAAACTGAGACCTGGAGAGAGAAAAGCCCAGGTCGCCATGCAGCCAAGTCAGGCCGGGTCGGTCCAGTGAGAGCTCAGGGGATGCAGGCAGTGGGTGGGATCCGGACGGAGGGAGGGATCCCCAGGCTCCCAGGAATGGCGAGCATCCTCTGTGCCTCGCAGTCAGTCAGACAAGCCCTTCCTGGGCACTTCCTCTGTGCCAGACGCACTGGCACTGGTCCAGGCAGGAGGCGAGGGGACCTGGGAGGAAAAGGATCTGCAGCCTGTCCACCAGGAGTCCCCAGCCTGGTGGGAAAAACTGACCACTGAAGCTGGGACCTCAGCTGGGCTCCCGGCGGGACCCCCGCGCGACCTGGTCTCTCCACGTGGGTGAGCTTGGGCCTCCTTACGGCATAGTGGCTGGGCTCCAAAGACTGGCGTTCCAGGACAGCAAGGCAGAAGTGCTCGGAATTTTAACAGTCTAGCCTCGGAAGTCACAGGGTATCAGTGCCATCATGCCCCACTGGTGGAGAAATCCCCAAAGTCTGCCCAGATGCAGGAGGAGGGAGACCCCACCTCTGGCGAGAATGTCAAGATCACACCGTAAGGACTGGTGGAATGAGAGACACTGTGGCAGTGTATTTGGAAGACACAGTTGGTTACGGGGGATCACACACATCTAAAATCCTGAGGCTGACTTCCTCCTCAGGGGAGGGGAGAAAAGACGCCAGGAAATAGAAAAGGAGACAGGAAACCTTGGGGCTCCAGGGGCTGCCGGGGGCAGAATGATCTCCTGGATTAGGACTTCCCGGACGGTCAACCAAGGATGCCACCCGAGCGAGGCTGGGGTGCCGGAGACGCTCCATACCTTTGGACGGTTCTGAGGCCTGGGAAGGGTGTCGCCATGGAGCTCCTTTATTCTGGGCTGAGGGGTCCTGCCTCCAGCTGCCTTCTCTCAGGTGCTAGACCTTTCCAGGAGCAGGTGAAAGGGAGCAGCAGCAAGCCTCAGGCTCCCTCGGTTCTCACACCCCTGCCTCAGCAGGAGAGCAGGGTGCCTCCCAGCAGGTAGGAAAATTCACGAAAGGGCCAGCTGCCCTCTCCGTGGTCTAAGACAAGGATCAGTGTACAAGAAGTGCGGGAAAGGAGGCTTCTTGGAATTCCCGGTGTGGCACAGCAGGTTAAGTACCTGATGCTGTCTCTCTGAAGATGCAGGTTCGATCCCTGGCCTCGCTCAGTGGGTTAAGGATCCAGCACTGCCCCAAGCTGCAGTGTAGGTGACAGATGAGGCTCGGATCTGCTGTTGCTGTGGCTGTGGTGTAGGCCGGAAGCTGCAGCTCTGATTCCACCCCTAGCCTGGTGACTTCCATCTGCCACAGGTGCAACCATAAAAAGAGAAAAAAAAATTTTTTTTAAAGGAAGCTCCTCTCCCAGACCCTGTCAGACGGGACCTCACATCTCCCCATCCCCATGGGCTGGGACAGGGGTGGCCAGTCGGCTGCAGTGTCCCCGCCTTGTGGTCAGACGCACATGTCCAGGTGGCAGTGTCTGCAGCCCGCTGGGTCTCCCTCCCTCCGCCAGGCGGCCTCCATCAGCAAGGAGGCAACTGAGGCAGGTTTGGCCTTCCAGCCTTAACACAGTTCAAGTCTCTGTTTATCTGCCTGGAAGACTGTCTTCTCAACCTCACAGCTGAGGGTTGGCACAGCCTGCTTCCTCACTGAGAGCCCGCACAGCATCTATCACATTGTAGGTTCTCAGCATAGGTTGAACGGACAAACGAATGAATGAATGAACTTTTTTTTTTGTCTTTTTTGGATGCCTGGTGGGCCAGAGATCAGATTCGAGCTACAGTGTGCAACTTATGCTGCAGCTGCAGCAGCACCAGATCCTTTAACCCACAGTGCCAGGCGGGGACCAAACCTTGGTCCCGGCACTGGAGAGACACTGCAGATCCCTCTGCGCCATAGCGGGAACTCCTGAATGAGTCTTTTCAATGTCCATATTCCCAGGGCACAGCATTGTGCTTGGCACATAGGTACCTAACAGGTGCCAAATAATCTTTTTTTTTTTTTTTTTTGCTTTTTTAGGGCCACACCTTCGGCATATGGAGTTTCCCAGGCTAGGGGTCTAATCAGAGCTATAGCTGCCAGCCACAGCCACAGCCACGCCAGATCCGAGCCTCGTCTGTGACCTACACCACAGTCATGGCAACGCTGGATCCTTAACCTGCTGAGCGAGGCCAGGGATCGAACCTGCAGCCTCACGGTTCCTAGTCAGTTTTGTTTCCGCTGCGCCACGACGGGAACTCCCAATAATCATTTGTTGAGTTTTATTTTTTCTCTGGACCCCTAATGCCTAACATTTAGTAAGTATTAAGGGTCTATTGAATTAAAATGACAAAACAAAAGTTCTGAGGATCTGCTTGGTCCAAATGGGACTTCGGTGATGGGCTACTGCTGAGACTGGCCCGTGGGACCCCAGACTCAGCATCCCGGGAGGGGCTGGGGTCTGGGCACCCCGCTTGCTGTCCCCACACCCCAAGATCTTCCTACTCCCCTCCTCCTCTGGGTGAAGATGGGGAGCTTTCTCTCCTTGGTCCAGGAACAGAGAGGTCAGAGGCAGGAAGGAAGAGAGGGAAGACAGACAGACAGATAGACAGACAGCATTGCAACGGGCCCTCCCCACAGAGGTGACAACCATAGGCATCGCCGGGGCCTGTCTCCTGACAAATGACAAACCAGATCATCCCTGAGTGTCCCCAATGGAAAGAGCCCCCCGCAGCCCCCCACCCACAGGGCCCTGCATCCTGACCCTCCGTGCACCCAGGAAGTCAGGGCTTGGGGCCGGGGGCGGGTGGGGGGGACAAGTGCAGGGGAAGATAAAATGCTTTCTGGCAGTTTAAAGAGTTTTGGCATTTTTACGAGGGTGCATGTAATATTTAAATTACTTCCCCTCAGCACGCCCTCATGCCTGCCTTGGCTTCCCCAGGTGAATTTGTAGGCGCTGAAATGGTCTAATTTCCCACACAAGCCATGTCAAATATAATTTGGGTGCAAAGTTGGTAATTATACGTAACATCAGTCTGATGTTAAAAACACTGAAAAATTTAGCAAGGAGAGACTCCTGGAGAGACATAAGTCTGAGGCCCAGCCAGAAAAAGGCAGGCCCGGGCCCCGCAGAAACCAAAGTCTTTAATTAATGATAGCATGTTTTCAGGGACTCAAAGGACGCAGGTCCCCAACTGTCTGAAAGTCCTTTGTCTACCAATTACCAGCATCGGGGGAGAGGGAGGAAGGGAGCTCGTGGCAGGGGGGCACCCAGATCCTGGCAGAGTTGCCCAGGTTCGCGCTGCTGCTCACTCGAGGGCCAAGGTCCTGCTGCCAGGCGACACACTCTGCTCCTCTATCACCAGAGAACAACCCGGAAGAGCCCAGGGTTGGCAGGAGGAGGGGGGCTGGTCTCCCCTAAGCTCTGGGTGAATCGTGGGGAGGGGGTGAGTTCTGGCTACTAGCCAAGCAACACGGTGAGGCTTAGGGGTCTGGAAACGATTCCTGTGCCCCTCTTGATGGAAGTGAGTTTTTTTTTCTTTTTTTCCCCCTTTGTATGGCCACTCCTGTGGCATATGGAAGCTCTTGGGCTAGGGGTCGAACTGGACCTGCAGCTGTGGGCTACACCATAGCCACAGCCATGCCAGATCCCAGCTGCGTCTGAGACCTACCCGCAGCTTGTAGCAACAACCTTAACCCATTGATTGAGGCCGGGGATGGAACCCACATCTTCATGGATCTTAGTTGGGTTCTTAACCTGCTGAGCCACAATGGGAACTCCCTTCTTTTCTTTTCAAACAGTTTAATGGACTGTTTCTGTCAGGACGGGGACCACATCTTATTTGCTTACCTCTTTATCCCTGGAGCTGGCACACAGTAGGTGCTCAATAAATATTTGTTACCTGAATGTGCTGTGTGAAACAAACTCGAATTACTCCTCTATCTAACTCTGGGCGGACCCTCCCTCTGGCCCTAGGGAACAGCACAGGGGCCGAGGGGATGGGGGAGAGCTTAGATTAGGATGGCGACTCCACACTTAATAAGCGCTATGACCTTGGAACAGGGTCCAAAATTCTGCCTCAGTTTTCTCATCTGCAAAATGGGCACAGCAATAGATCTTCCTCCTGGGACAACTGTGACTCCTGAATGGGATTCTAGGCACAAAGCACCCTAAACAGTGCCTGGCAGGAGGCTCTTGTTTTGCTAAGGGAGAAGGGTGAGGTGTGGCATTGTGGAGCTGCTCTTCAGAAGGGCTTTCCAGAGGGTGCGTGAAGATAAGGCGAGAAGGAAGAGGCATCCAGCAGAGTCCAGGAACCCGCAGTGACAAAGCAGAGATTTCTAAGAATTCCTGTTGTGGCTCAGTGGTTAACGAATCCAACTAGGAGCCATGAGGTTGCGGGTTCGATCCCTGGCCTTGCTCAGTGGGTTAAGGATCCGGCGTTGCTGTGAGCTGTGATGTAGTTCGCAGACATGGCTCGGATCTGGTGCTGCTGTGGCTGTGGTGTAGGCCGGCGGCTACAGCTCCAATTCAGCCCCTAGCCTGGGAACCTCCCCATGCCACAGTGCAGCCCTAGAAAAGACCAAAAAAAAAAAAAAAGCAGAGATTTCCAGTGGACAGTTCAGAAGAGTTTCTGCTGTCGGGGACATGACAGAAATTTCTTCCTGATTCCCTAAGAAATCTTTAGGGAGCTCCCATTGTGGCTCAGTGGGTTAAGGACCTGACACACTGTCTGTAAGGATGCAGGTCTGGTCCCCGGCCTTGCTCTGTGGGTCAAGGATCCAGCGTGGCCGCTAGCTGCAGCATGGGTTGCAGATGCAGCTTGGATCTGCTGTTGCTGTGGCTGTGCCACAGGCCAGCATCTGCAGCTCAGATTCGACTCCTACCCGGGAACTTCCATATGCCACGGGTGCAAACCTGAAAGACTTAAAAAAAAAAAAGGGAAACATTTAACAAAATATCCTCTGACTCTTTGCACACGTTACAGAGCTGTGTCTGTTTGGGATGGAAACTTCCAGGTGATCAGGGAGATGACTAGACACCTGTGGGAGGTGGCCACATCCAGAGATGGGTACTATTACTGGGGTTTTTTGGGTTTTTTTCTCTTTTCTTAGAATTCTTCTTCTTCTTCCCCTTCTCCTTCTTCTGTTTTTGTCAGCGCGCACGGCATGCGGAAGTTCCTGGGCCTGGGCTCGAACTCAAGCCACAGCAGTGACAACGTCAGATCCTTAACAGCTAAGCTGCCAGGTAACTCCTACTCTTTTATATTTTGTTGGTGCTAACGCAAGGTTCAGAGAGGTTATGCGATGGGTCCACCCTTCTCACTTTAGCATGGTGGCTTTGCCTGCCGACTCTCGGCTTTCCGCCGAACATACCTAAAGGTTCTGCCAGAAAGTGATAAAAGCCGCCACCGCCGCCATGAAGCACTTACTGGGAGCTAGACACCCCGGTTTACCCCACTTCATCCTAACCGCCCTGGGAGGCAGGTATTAACCGAATCCCCACCTTACAGGTGGGGAGTCTATGGCTCTGAGGGTTTATTAACTTGCCCCAGGTCACAGGACCTGGGACATGGAATGACATCCAGGCTGACCTTCAAGGAGCCCTTCACTGGGAAGGGACCATCTCCTCAAATGCTGCCTTTATCCTACACCCATCTCAGCTCTCCCTACAACGTGGTGCTCAGCTCTACACAAGGAACCATCTGGGGACCTTTAAAACCACCGATGCCCAGGTTTCCGATGGCCTGGGTGATGCCAGGGAAACAGGAGTTTTTACAAAGCCTGGGCTGTTCTAATGTTGGGAGCCCCCGCCTTTGTCCTGCTTTCGCAAAGTCCTCTTAAGCTTCTCTGTGACGTGCACACGAATCAGCCAGTGATCCTGGTAAAGCACAGGTGCGAGGCAGCAGTTCTCCCTGAGCTGGTGCCTGGGATTCTGCATTTCTAACAAGCTCCCAGACAATGCTGAGGCTGCTCCTCCAAGGACCACACTTTGAGTTTAGAGGCTCCACACGGACAGCTCTCGAGCTTGTCCACCCACCGGAATCATCGGTGGAATATGAAAAAATTTGGGTGCTGGGTCCCAGCCCAGAGATTATATTGTCATTGGAAAGGGAGACTGGCAAGCTGGGAGGTGTTGTGAAAAAATACCAGTGCCCAGGCCACATTCCAGGTCAATTAAATCAGCATCTCTGGGGTGGAATCTGGGCATTTTTAAAATTTTTGTGTATGTATTTTTATATATACATTCTTTTTCTGACATTATCCTCCATCATATTCTATCACAAGTGACTAGATATAGTTTCCTGTGCTGTACAGCTGGATCTCATTGCTCGTCCACTCCAAATGCAATCATTTTCATCTACTAACACCAAACTCCCAGTTCATCCCACTCCCTCCCACTTGGCAACCACTAGTCTGTTCTCCAAGTCCATGAATTTCTTTCTTTTCTACAGATAGGTTCATTTGTGCCATATATTAGATTCCAGTTATAAGTGATATCATATGGTATTTGTCTTTCTCTTTCTGACTGACTTCACTTAGTATGAGAGTCTCTAGTTCCTTCCATGTTGCTGCAAATGGCATTATTTTGTTCTTTTTTATGGCTGAGTAGTATTCCATTGTGTGCATGTACCACATCCTCTTAATCCATTCATCTGTCAATGGACATTTAGGTTGTTTCCATGTCTTGGCTGTTGTGAATAGTGCTGCAATGAACACAGATATGCATGTATCTTTTTAATGAAAGTTTTGTCCAGATATATGCCCAGGAGTGGGATTGCTGGGTCATATGGTAGTTCTATATTTACTTTTCTGAGGTACCGCCATACTGTTTTCTGTAGCGGTTGTACGAATTTACATTCCCACCAACAGTGAAGGAGGTGGATGTTTTTTTTAAAGCACTCAGGTGATTCTGGAGAACCAGAGCTAAAGCTCTGAGCTCCATCTCACGTGCTGCTGTCGCTAAATCCTATCAAACCCAGGCTTTGGTTTCCTTCTTCAGGGCTTCACGTCCATTGGGTCTGGGGTGGAAACCAGGAGTCAGCATTTTTAATCATTTTTTCTTTTTAAGGCCGCACCTGCAGCCTATGGAAGTTCCCTGGCTAGGGGTCAAGTCAGAGCTCCAGCTGCAGCCTACACCACAGCCATGTATTAGATTCCAGTTATAAGTGATATCATATGGCATTTGTCTTTCTGGATCAAAACCCCACCTTTGGATCGCTGGATCGAAATTGCACCTGTGATCTATGCTGCAGCCTGCAGCAACACCAGATCCTTCATTCACTGAGGAAACCAGTGATGGAACCTGCATCAGCACAGAGACAATGTCGGGTCCTTAACCCACTGGGCCACAGCGGGAACTCCAGAGTCAGCATTCTTAACACGCCTCAGGGTAGGCTGAGGCAGGTGGACCCCAGGCCAAATGTCATAAACACTCCCCCATCTTCCTCATCCTCAGTCCCTGCTCAGCTGAGCCCTCTACGGCATCCCACTCTGCCAGCAAGAAGCAGTCCGTGGGCTTGGGGGACTCCAAGCCTTAGGGCTCCAGGACCCCCACACGGGGAGATGAGAAAGACAACAAAGGGAGACCAGAGGCGTGGCTGAAGCGGGGTTGGCCCGGGCAACAGCCTTCGGTCACACCTCTGTGCTGACCAGGGCTCAGAGGGCAACCCAGCGAGGAGGCGGGACTCCTGGCTTCTGAGGAAGGCGGGGTGGGGCAAAGGCTGGAAAACCAGACAGGAGGACTCTGGTCTAGCCAGTTCCTCCCCCGGGCTCCCTGAGCCACCCACGCGGGCAAGTCAGGACAACACCCCCCACCCATGTTTTAGTCCGGTATGTCTAAGAAAAAGAAGGTGATCTCACCGCACCTCACCTTGTCTGTGTGAGTGTGTGTGTGTGTGTTTTATTTTTAGATTAAAGGAATAACTGCTCAAGGCGATCCAGAATCAAAGGGATCAGAAGCATGTGAATCAAGAGTCCCTTTCGGAAGTACCACCGTCAATAGTCTCTTGCGTGTGTGTTTCCAGACATTTTCTTTGCATGTATAAACATACATCTGTTTACATGCTTTTTTAAAAAGACAAAAAAAAAAAAAGCAGGATAGTACATGTTGATGCAATTTGGTTTTCACACTCAGCAATGCATCATGGGTACCTTTCCATGGAAGTCCATAAGATCCATCTTGTTCTAGTTGAGGGCTGCATACTGTTCCACAGCATGGATATACTATTGTTTATTTAGCCATTTTCCTATTGGTGGACAGTAAGGCTATTTTCAATTTTTTCCTATAAGAGACGACAGACACGGATGACACAGACACCGTGATATGAGTGCCTGTGAATACTTCCGCGGGTATGACCCTGGGACGTTCCGGGGAATGACGCTGAGGTTCACCCACACTTCCATCTCTCTCGTTTTATGACCAACTGGAGTTTAAAATATGCATGGATCTTTGATGCGAAGGGAGAAGCTGGTAACAAACAGTACCTCTGTTCAGAGTGGATTTTGCACCCCGGTAGGATTTCACTTAGAAACTGAGCAACAGCACCTCCCTCGTTTCCATCCTTGCCAGCAGCACCAGCACCGCTGTCAAATCATGGCTGCCAGCACCACTGTCCCCACCACCCAGGCCATCGACACCAGTGCCAGCACCATAACCACATCGCCTATGTTCTCAGTTAAGGACAACACTACCCACTCTGATTTAAGTGGAAAAGGATCTTTTAAAGGTATTAGGCAAACATCTAAAGGTAAAATCTAAAACTAAAAAACTCCTAGGGACTGGGAATTTGGGGTTAATAGACACAAACTATTGCATTTGGAATGGACAAGCAGTGAGATCCTGCTCTACGGCACAGAAAACTATATCTAGTCACTTGTGATGGAACACAATGGAGAATAATGTGAGAAAAAATATATGTACACATATATATGTATGAATATGTATGAATGTTTGACTGGGTCACTTTGCTGTACAGCAGAAATTGGCAGAACATTGTAAATCAGCTATAGTAGAGAAAATAAAAATCTTTTTTAAATTTTTAAAAAATAAATGTAAAATCTAAAACTACAGGAGTTCCCGCTGTGGCTCAGTGGTTAATGAATCCGACTAGGAACCATGAGGCTGCGGGTTCGATCCCTGGCATTGCTAAGTGGGTTAAGGATCCGGTGTTGCCGTGAGCTGTGGTGTAGGGTGCAGATGTGGCTCGGATCCCACGTTGCTGTGGCTGTGGCGAAGGCCGGCGGCTACAGCTCCTGTTAGGCCGCTAGCCTGGGAACCTCCATATGCCACAAGTGCGGCTCTAGAAAAGGCAAAAAGGCAAATAAATAAATAAATAAATAAATAAATAAATAAAACTACAAAACTCCTAGGGAAAAAAAATATAAGAGACCTTCTTTAAGACCTTGGGTTAGGCAAAGATTTCTTAAGACAAAAGTACATACCATAAAAGAAAAAAAAATGGATAAATTTAGCTTCTTCGAAATTTAAAATGTCTGCTTTTGAAGATACTGTTAATGATGCCGAAAAGACAAGCCACAAATTAGGAGAAAATATTTGCAAAACACATACATCATGAAAGACTGGTAACCAGATATACAAAGAACTCTCAGACTTCAAAAATAAGAGACAACCCAATTAAAATATGAGCTAAAGATCTGCATAGATGCTTTACCAAAAAAAAAGATATGTGGATGGAAAATAATCACATGAAAACATGCTCAATGTCAGTAGTCACTAGGAAAATGAAAATTAAAACCATAATGAGATGCCACCACACACCTATTTGAATGAGACTGAAATTTCGAATTTTAAAAACTGACAATGTGAAATGCTGGCAAGGATTCAGAGCCGCTGGAACTCTCATACATTGCTGGTAGGAATGCAAAAAGTTGCAGCCATGTGAAAAATGGATCAGTTTCTCGTAAAGTTAAATATATCTTTTACACATGAGCCACCAGTCCCACTCCCAGATAGTCACCACAGAGAAACTGAGATATAAGTCTTTGCCAAAAAATAATATGGGAATGTTTATAGAAGTTCATTACCCAAAATAGGAAACACCCCACATGCCCATGAGCAGGTGAATGGATAAACAAATTATGGTACATCCATTCAGTTGAAGACTACTCAACAATAAAAAAGAACAAATTAAGGAGTTCCTGTGGCACAGCAGAAACGATTCTGACCAGGAACCATGGGGTTGTGGGTTCGATCCCTGGCCTCGCTCAGTGGGCTGAGGGTCCAGCATTGCCGTGAACTGTGGTGTAGGTTACTCAGCTCGGATCTGGCATTGCTGTGGCTGTGGCTGTAGCCAGCATCTATAGCTCTGATTGGACCCTTAGCCTGGGAACTTCCAAATGCCGCGGGTGAAGCCCCCCCCCCCGCAAAAAAAAGAATTACTGGTATATGCGATGATGTGGATGACTTTCAAAGGATCGTGCAGAGTTCCCGTCGTGGCACAGCAGAAACGAATCCCACTAGGAACCATGAAGTTACGGGTTTGATCCCTGGCCTCACTCAGTGGTTTAAGGATCCGGCGTTGCCATGAGCTGTGGTGTAGGTCGCAGATGCGGCTCGGATCTGGCGTTGGGCTGGCAGCAACATCTCTGATTAGACCCCTAAAAAGACAAAAGACAGAAAAAAGAAAGTATGCTAAATTAAGGAAGCCAGACTCAAAAGTCTACATATTGTATAATTCAATTCATGTAACATTCCAGAAAAGGCAAAACTACAGCAACAGAAGTCAAATGAATGATTTAAGGGGCTGGGTGTAAAGGGAAATTGAGCAGTGCTGATAACGTGACGTTAATATTTAACACAATATTCCGCTGTGGCTCAGCGGTAATGAACCCAGCGAGTATCCATGAGAATGTGGGTTCAATCCCTGGCCCTTCTCAGGTTAAGGACCTGGCATTGCTGTGAGCTACAGTGTAGGTTGCAGACCAAGCTCGAATCCGGCATTGCTGTGGCTGTGGTGTAGGCCGGCAGCTGCAGCTCTGATTCGACCCCTAGCCTGGGAACTTCCATGTGCCTCGTGTGCAGCCCTAAAAAGACTAAAAAAAAAAAAAAATTAACAAATAGATGGAGAGGTGGGAGATCGTATGTGTGTGTGTGTGTGTGTGTGTGTGTGTGTGCGCGCGCGCGCGTGCTTATTATAAATCTTACCAATACAAAAGATGTGTAGCACATACCTCTTTTTTCATATCTTTTTTTATTTGGGTGAAATTCACATTATATGCAACTACCCATATTTATTTATTTATTTATTTATTTATTTATTTATTTTGCTTTTTATGGTCACATCCGCCTCATATGGAGGTTCTCAGGCTAGGGGTTGAATCAAAGCTGCAGCTGCCAACCTACACCACAGCCACAGCAATGCCAGACCCTTAACCCACTGAGCGAGGCCAGGGATTGAACCCGTATCCTCACGGACCCTAGTCGGGTTCGTTAACCGCTCAGCTTCGAAGGGAACTCCCCCAATCACCCACTTTAAAGGGTATAATTTCATGGCATTTGCTACATTCACAGTGTTGTGCAACCAGCTCTCTCTAGTTTCAAACGTTTTTGTCATCCCTGAAGAAAACCCCAAACCCGTCAATTCTCCCTCCCATCCTCCACTCCCCCATCCCTGACAATCACTGCTTCGCTGTCTCTCTGGCTTTGCCTATCCTGCGTATTTCATACAAATGGAATCATACAACACTTGACTTGTTTATTTATTTATTTTTTTTTGTCTTTTTGCATTTTGCTAGGGCCGCACCCACAGCATATGGAGGTTCCCAGGCTAAGGGTCGAATTGGAGCTGTAGCTGCCGGCCTACACAACAGCCACAGCAACGTGGGATCCGAGCCGCATCTGCAACCTGCACCACAGTTCATGGCAACACTGGATTCTAAACCCACTGAGCAAGGCCATGGATCGAACCCGCAACCTCATGGTTCCTAGTCAGATTTATTAACCACTGAGCCACGACGGGAACTCCCAATAAGTAACTTTTTTGTCTTTTTTTTTTTTCTGGTCAGGACCAGACATGTGGAAGTTCCTGGGCCAGGGATTAAACGCAAGCTACAGCAATAACCAGAATCACAGCAGTGACGACACTGGATCCTTAACCCCTGAGCCACCAGGGAATTCCTGGCTTCTTTTATTTAACATAACCTTTTCAAGGTTCATCGAAGTGGTAGCATGTGTCAGTACTTCATTCATTTTCACAGTTGAATAATATTCCATTGTACGGATTTACAAAAATTTGTTTATCCATTTGTCCACTGATAGATATTTGGGTTATTTCCAGCATTTGACTACATGAATAATGTTACTAGAAACATCTCTGTACAGTTTCTATGTAGATATGTTTTCCTTCTTTTTTCCTTCCTTCCTCCATTCCTCCCTCCCTCTCTCCCTTTCTCTCTCTCCCCTTCTTTCTTTCTTCCTTTTTTCTTTCTTTCTTCCTTCCTTCCTTTCTCTCTCTCTCTCTTTCTTTCCTTCCTTCCTTCCTTCCTTCTTTCCTTCCTTCCTTCCTTCCTTCCTTCCTTCCTTCCTTCCTTCCTTCCATGGCTGCACCTGTCACAGGTGGAATCCGAGCCGAAGGTCACAGGTCGAAGCCCAGGTCACAGGTCGAATACGAACTGCAGCTACAACTGTTAATGCAAGACTTTCACCCACTGAGCGAGCTGTGGCAGTCAGATTCTTAACCCACTGTGCCATAGCAGGAACTCCATCCAGCACCATTTGTTAAAGACACAATTCTTTCGTCGCTGAATGGTCTGGGCACCCTGGTAGAAAATCAGTATCTCAGAGATATTTGGGTTTATTTCTGAACTCTTAATTCCATTCCATTTGTTTATATGTCTATCCTATGTCACTGTTTTGATCACTGACACTTTGTAGTAGCCTTTTTTTTTTTTTTTCGGCCGCAGCATGCACCAGCTTGATGTGGGACCTTAGCTCCCAGACCAGGGACTGAACCCAGGCTGCAGTAATGGAAGTGCCGAGTCCTAACCCCTAGGCCTCCAGGGAGCTCCCCCTGTAGTAACTTATCACATTGGGGGGAAGTGTGAGCTCTTATCATGGGCTGAACTGCTCCCCCGCGCACACACCATTTATATGCTGAGATACTAACCTCAGTACCTCAGAATACAGCTGAATTTGGAGATAATTTTTTTTTTTTTTGGCAGCACCTGTGGCACATGGAAGTTCCCAGGCCAGGGATTGAACCCGTGCCACAGTGGTGGCCTGCGCCACAGCTGTAGCAACGCTGGATCCTGAACCCACTGTGCGGCAAGGGAACTTCTGGAGACTGAGTCCCTAAAAAGGTAATGAAATCAAAACGAGATCACCAGGGTGGACCTGAATCTAATCTGGTTGTTGTCCTGAAACAAGGAGGCAGGGGAGACATGTCTGCACAGGGAGGGAGAAGATGGCCATTTACAAGCCCACGAGGGAGGCCGCAGAATAGCTTGAACCTGCCCGACACCTTGACCTCAGGCCTCTAGCCTCCAAAATCGTCAGAAAATACATTTCTGTTGTCTGAACCACCCGCTCTGTGGTTCTCCGTTATGGCAGCCCTAGCAAGTTCTTACGTCCCTCCAACTTGGTTTTTCTTTTGCAAAATGATTTTGGCTCTTTGGGGTCCCTTGTAATTCCATATAAACTTGAAGATCCGCTTTTCAATTTTACCCAAAAAAGGCCACTGGAGTTTCGATGAGGATTGAATTGAATCTGTACATCTCTTTGGGGAAAACTGCCAGCTTAGATATATTGTCTCTCAGTCTATGAACATGGGTTGTCTTTCCATTTAATTAAGTCTTCAATTTCTTTCAGCAAAGTTTTGTAGTTTTCAGTGTACTAGTCTTTCACTTCCTTGAGTTTTTTTCCTTAGGTATTTCAATCTTTAGATGCTCTTGTAAATAGAATGGTTTTCTTTATTTCCTTTGCAGATAGTTCATTGCTTTTCTAGAATCACAACTGAATTTTAATTTTTTTTAATTAAAAAGTAATTTTTTTATTTTTACTTTTTTTTAGGGAGCATGTGCAGCAGATGTTCCCAGGCTAGGGGTCGAATTGGAGCTGCAGCTGCCAGACTACACCACAGCCACAGCAACACAGGATCCGAGCCACATCTGCGACCTACACCACAGCTCATAGCAACGCCAGATTCTTAACCCACTGAGCGAGACCAGGGTTCAAACCCGAGTCCTCATAGATCCTAGTCAGGTTCGTTACCGATGAGCCACAACAAGAACACCAAAATAAAATTTTTTATTGGAATATAGTTGATTTACAATGCCGCCTTAGTTTCAGGTGTACAGCAAAGTGCATCAGTTACACACACACATATATCCATTCCTTTTCACATTCTTTTTCTCCATAGGTCACTCCAGAGTATTGAGCAGTTTTGAGTAGATTTCTCTGAAAGTTCAGCTGATTTTTGTTAAGTTGATCCTGTACCCTACAACTTCATTGAATTTACAGCACCCAATTTACAAGTAATAACTGATGGAGGCGAGATCACATGGCTACACTCTAGTTGCAAGGAAGGAGACTAGAGAGGGAATTTCTTTCTCTTCTTTTTTTTTTTTTTTCGTTAAGCTTTTTAGGGTCTACACCACAGCTCACAGCGATGCCAGATCCTTAACCCACTGAGCAAGGCCAGGGATTGAACCCACGTCCTCACAGACACTAGTCAGGTTTGTTACCGCCTTGCCACAGCAGGAACGCCTGGAAAGTGAATTTCTGATTTCTACCTTGTTGGAGCAGGACTTGTGTGGGAGGTGCCTTGAATCCAGGAGAGTTCACAGGACACGAAGCAGCCACGGGAGCATGAAAGCTGTCCCCTACCATGACCACCAGTTACTGTCACCAGCGCATGACCCAGGACACCAGCAACTGCGTCATCCCAGGTATTGTCTTAAGTCGGGCCCTGGCCCTTCTGTGTGAAGCCCACCCAGGCTTCTAGAACCCACGTGGAGACGGGGGTCAGACAGGCCCCTTCTTATTTATTTATTTATTTTTTGTCTTTTTTTTATCTAGAGCCGCACCCTCGGCATATGGAGATTCCCAGGCTAGGGGTCTAATAGGAGCAGTAGCTGCCGGCCTTCGCCACAGCCACAGCAACGCCAGTCCGAGCCGCATCTGCAACCTACACCACAGCTCATGGCAACGCCGGATCCTTAACCCGCTGAGCAAGGCCAGGGATTGAACCCGCAACCTCATCGTTCTTAGTCGGATTCGTTAACCACTGAGCCACGAAGGGAACTCCAGACAGACCTCTTCTTAGAGAAGCATACTATCCGTTCGGGTGGCCTGGCCACGTGCCCCACAGGGCAAATTGCACTCAGAGGCCACAGAAGGAGTTGAGACTTGGAGGAGGGGCCGCAGGAACCAGAGAGCGAGGGAACGAGAAGGGGGCATTTGAGCCTGAGCTTTGAAGGGTAGGAAAGACTGAGATGAGGGTAGCCAAGGAGGAGGTACCTCATAGGTGGAGCCGTGTGGGTAAAATGTCAGGCCAGGAGGCTTGGCTGGTGCAGAAGGTAAAGAGTCTTTTCGAAATTCTTGACCGCAGCTTCAGAGTGAGAATTCCTTTTACTGGTAACACAAACATACGTATAAATGAGATACAAATGTCACAAAGCAGTACCTATCCTACCACACACAGTGCATTTCGATGTTTTCTAATCTAATCTATCCTGTTTCATTATTTTTTTTGTTTTCTTTCTTTCTTTTTTTTTTTTTTTTGCTTTTTAGGGCCGCACTTGCAGCCAGTGGAGATTTCCAGGCTAGGGGTCCAATCAGAGCTACAACTGCCTGCCTACATCACAGCCACAGCAACGCCAGATCCAAGCTGTGCCTGCAACCTACACCACAGCTCACGGCAAGGCCAGATCATTAACCCACTGAGCAAGGCCAGTGATCAAACCTACAACTTTATGGTTCCTAGTCGGATTCGTTAACCACTGAGCCACGGCAGGAACTCCTCATTATTTTTTTCTCAAATGCTAGTCATCATTCATTAACTTGACTTCATGACCCATCCGTGGATCAAAACCTGTAGTCTGAAAGTCACAGGAGTTCCCTGGTGGCTCAGCGGGCGCATGCCACAGGTACAGCCAAAAGGAAAAAAAAAGAAAATCAGGAGTTCCCGTCGTGGCGCAATGGAAACGAATCTGACTAGGAACCATGAGGTTACAGTTTCGATCCCTGGCCTCACTCAGTGGGTTAAGGATCCGGCGTTGCCGTGAGCTGTGGTGTAGGTTGCAGATGCGGCTCGGATCCCACATTGCTGTGGCTGTGGTTTAGGCTGGCGGCTACAGCTCCTGTTAGACCCCTAGCCTGGGAACCTCCACGTGCTGTGGGTGCGGCCATAAAAAGGACAAAAAGACAAAAAAAAAAAAAGGGAAAGAAAGAAAAAGAAAATCACAGATGCAGGGATCTTTGGTCTGAGAGAAAAAGCAGGGGTGGGGCTGCGGAAGGCCTTGAGTTTGGACTTTGCCCTCTAGATTCAGGGTCCAGAGGTCATGTGTGGAGTTGTGATTTGAAAATGATCAGTATCCATCATCTATCAATCTTTAAAATACACATAAGGAGTTCCCGTCGTGGCGCAGTGGTTAATGAATCCAACTAGGAACCACGAGTTTGTGGGTTCAATCCCTGGCCTTGCTCAGTGGGTTAAGGATCCAGTGTTGCCGTGAGCTGTTGTGTAGGTTGCAGGTGAGGCTCAGATCTGGTGTTGCTGTGGCTCCAGAGTAGGCCAGCAGCTGTAGCTCTGATTTGTCCCCTAGCCTGGGAACCTCCATATGCTGCAGGTGCAGCCCCAAAGGGCAAAAAATAAATAAATAAATAAAAATTAAAAAAAATAAAATGCACATAACATTTGACCCAGCAATTCCATATCTAGGAATGCAGCCTAGAGGAAGAGCTGCCAAGGAGCTCAGAGAGGCACAGATGAGGGTGTTGGCTGCCGCACTACTTCTCATGCAAAAACTGGAAGCAACTAAATGTGGAAAACTACTCAGCCCTTCGAAAGGAGGTCAGTCTCTACCAAGGAGAGCGCTCCCGGACATTTGGGAGGGGAGACAAAACTGAATCATAGAGCCAGGTGTGCGGTCTGCTTTCAGGTTTGGATAAAACACTCTTGTACATGTTTATGTACCTTTACAGGCGTGGATGACTTTTTAAAATATTTATTTATTTATAGCCACACCCGCCACAAGCAGAAGTTCCTGGGCCAGGGACGGGACACAAGCCACCAAACTGACAAACGCTGGATCCTTTGTTTTTGTTACTTTTTAGAGCCACACCCACGGAATATGGAGGTTCCCAGGCTAGGAGTCCAATCAGAGCTGTAGCAGCTGGCCTATGCCACAGCCACAGCAATGCCAGATCCGAGCCACATCTGCAACCTACACCACAGCTCAGGGCAATGCCGGATCCTTAACCCACTGAGTGAGGCCAGGGATCGATCCCACAGCCTCATGGATCCTAGTCGGATTGTTTTCTGCTGTGCCACGACGGGAACTCCCAGCGCTGAATCCTTAATATTTACAGACTAGAAACAGATTCACAGACATGGAGAACAGACTTGCGATTGTCAAGGGGAAGAGTGGAGGGAGTGGGATGGGCTGGAAGTTTGGGGTTAGCAGATGCAAACTATGACTTTTTTTTTGTCTTTTTGCCTTATCTAGGGCTGCACCCGCGACATATGGAGGTTCCCAGGATAGGGGTCTAACAGGAGCTGTAGCCACCGGCCTTCGCCACAGCCACAGCAACGCGGGATCTGAGCCGAGTCTGCAACCTACACCACAGCTCACGGCAACGCCGGATCCTTAACCCACTGAGCAAGGCCAGGGATCAAACCCGCAACCTCATGGTTCTTAGTCAGATTCGTTAACCACTGAGCCACGACGGGAACTCCCACCAACTATGACATTTAGAATGGATAAGCAATGAAGACTGGCTGTACAGCACAGGGAACTCCATCCAGTCACTTGTGATAGAAATGATGGAAGATAATGTGAGAAGGATGTATATATATGTGGATACCTGGGTCATTTGGCTGTACAGCAGAAATTGACACAACATTGTACATCAACCATAACAAAAATTTTTTTAAAAAGAAAAAACAGAATGGATGGACAATGAGGTCCTACTGTACAGCACAGGGAACTATATCCAATCACTTGTGGTAGAACATGATGGAAGATAATATGAGAAATATGTGTATATGTAGGATTGGGTCTCTTTGCTGAACAGCAGAAATTGACACATTGTACATCAACTATAATTTTTAAAATAACAAAGGAAAAAAAGAAAGTTCTGGAAATGGATGATGATGACGGTTGTAAATCAATGTGAATGTACTTAATGCCACCAAACTGTACTCTCAAAGATGGTTAAAGTGGGGAGTTCCCGTTGTGGCACAGTGGAAAGGAAATCGACTAGGAACCATGAGGTTGTAGGTTCGATCCCTGGCCTTGATCAGCGGGCTAAGGATCTGGCATTGCCATGAGCTGTGGTGTACGTCAGAGACAAGGCTTGGGTCTGGAGTTGCTGTGGCTGTGGTGTAAGCCGGCAGCTGTAGCTCCGATTTGACCCCTAGCCTGGGCACCTCCATATGCTGCGGGTGTGGCCCTAAAAAGCAAAAAAAAAAAAAAAAAAAGGTTAAAATGGTTAATTTCATGTTATATTTTATCCCCCAACACACACACACACAGATTCAGAAGGCCCTACAGCAGACCTAACGGCGTTGCCATGGGAGGGGGTGAACAGGGCTCGGGCGGGGGAAGGGGGTCTTTCACGCTTTACTCTCTGTGTTTCTGCACGATTTGTAAGCTTGGCAGTGAGCGCTTATTCTTGAATAACTCGCATGATTTTTTAAAAATCAATTAAAGGATTCCTGGTGGCTCAGCGGTTAAGGATTCACTGCCGTCACTGCCGTGGTACGGGTTCAGTCCCCGGCTTGGGAACTTCTGCATGCCATCGGAGCAGCCAAAAAGTTAAAAGTAAAAATTAAAACCAGTGAAAAAATATGTATATATGTCCATGTATATATATATATATATAAAGTCAAAATGATCTTGGGAGAAGAGAAGGTTAGAGGGTGGACATGGGGGAGGGATTACGGTCCAGCGAGGCCTGGAAGTGATGGAGGGTAAAGCCAGAGGGGTGACCTAACTGTTGGTTTGGCCACACCAACCATTAGGACCAATGCTGAGGGCTGGGAGATGTCTAAGGGGCTCAGTGGAAGAGGCAGTTATAAACCACTGCAGGAAACATCGGGAGCTTCTGGGAACCCAAAGAGCTTAATCCAACCAGGGAATCAGGGAGGGCTTCCTGGGAGAGGCGGCTGGAGCAGGCGCCTGGACTCTGAGTAACAAGGCTGAACAGTAGCAGCAGGAGACTCAGAGGCAGCATCCTCTGCATCCCAGAGCTGGGACCCCCCAAGCATCCCCTGGGCTGGAGGCTGAGTGACGGCTGGGCTGGGCTGGGGCCGCTGGTCACGCCGCTGCCACCCACCTGGTCCCTGCCCAGCCCCCTCCCCAGAGACTGGCTGCGGGCCAGGATGGGAGCAGTTATGCAAATCATCCCCGGGTGTAGCTCTCATTACTTCCCAGTGACTGGCGGCTGCAGAACCACTCTGGCCTGGGTGGGGGTGGGAACAGATGCCTCGTTCCCTCCTCTCCCACCCCCCAACCCTCCTGCAAGGGCCCCCATCCCTAATCGCATCTGGTTCACATTGGCCCCGTTTGGTTCCAATTGTCTCGCTTCCTGCTACTGTCTCTGGGCACCCCAACCCCCGCCCCCATCTCTGGGGACAACCCCTCCCCCTCCCCTCCGGTCGGCCATCAGCAAGCCCTGCACAGTGGGGTCCCCGGACAGCCTGTGGATCTCCCTCATCTCACTGCCCCCTGCGATGTGCCTCCTGGCCATTATTCTGGGGTGCCCAGGTTCTGGGATTGCCTGCCCGCATCCTTCCAGGTCTGGCCCAGGCATCTTGGAACCCCACCGTCCGTCCCTCAACTCCTGGGAAGGGGCCTCCTGTGTCGGGTACTCGGCTGGGCTCCTTGGTCCCTTCACCCTGCCCTCCGCGAGAGGAGCTTGGTAAGAGTGAGCCAGAGAAAGTGCATTTATCTGGAGGGTGCTTCTCGCCAAAGATCTTTCTAAAGCCACTTCCAAGTGTGGCTGGACCTCGGGGACAGACAGCTGGGCTAGGGAGGGGGTGGGGGTATCAGGGACAAAGAGATGCTGGGACAGGAGAAGAGGGGGGAACAACTGACCCTGGGCAGCAGGTGCTCCAAGCACCTACCCACGTGGAGCCAGAGAAGTGATTTGGAGGGAGAATCAGAGAGTTCCCTCGGCTCCCACCTCCGGGATGGGCCAGGAATAGGGTCCTCTCTCCAGTGGAGGACAGTGCCCTGGTCAGGCGTGCTCTGTAGCATTTGTCCCAAATTATCCAAAATCTGTAATCCCTTACCGTAAGCCAAGCCCTCCAAGTGTGTTAACCCCTTCAAGCCTCTTGGCAACCCCAGGAAGCATCATCACCACCACCACCATCATCATCATCTCCGTTTTACAGATGCCAAAGCTGAGGTGCTAAGAGGTTAAGTAACCGGCCCAAGGTCACACAACTGCAAAAGAGTAAAGGCCAGGGTCTGGGCCCAGAAGCCTCTTACTCTCAGAGACCTGGAGTCCCCCAGGAAGCTGGGGTCTCTGATTTCACCACCACTCCTCCCCCAGCCGGCTAGACTTGGACTGGGAGCCCCTGGAGGGCAGGGACTGGAGGCAGTGTTCCTCTGTGCCTCCCCTGCAGCCAGGTTAGATATTCACTCATTCATGCACTCCCTAGAATTTTTACTGAGCCGCATCAGGCTGTCATGTGCCAAAACTCCTTGGAATATCGGCCCCTCATCTGTAAAATGCATATCATCTGAGCAGAGGATGGGTTGAGCAGGTAATTTTATTTTGACTGATTGATTGATTGCCTTTTTTTTTGGTCATTTTAGAGCAGCACCCGTGGCATGTGGAGGTTCCCAGGCTAGGGGTCGAATCGGAGCTGTAGCCGCCAGCCTTCACCACAGCCACAGCAACGCCAGATCCGAGCCACGTCTGTGAACTAAACCACAGCTCATGGCAATGCTGGATCATTAACCCACTGAGCAAGGGCAGAGACTGAACCCGCAACCTCATGGTTCCTAGTCGGATTCATTAACCGCTGCACCACAACAGGAACTCCTGAGCTGGTAATTTTAAATCTCTTAGTAGCCACAGTGAAAGGAGTAAAAAGTAACAAGTGAAATTGATTTTTTTTGGTCTTTTTTTTTTTTTTTTAATTTTACGACCGCACCCTCAGCATATGAAAGTTTCTAGGCTAGGGATTGCATTGGAGCTGTAGCTGCCAGCCTTCACCACAGCCACAGCAACACGGGATCTGAGCCGCGTCTACGACCTACACCACAGCTCATGGCCACCAAGTGAGGCCAGGGATCAAACCTGCGTCCTCATGGATGCTAGTCAGATTCATTTCCGCTGAGCCACAATGGGAACTCCTGAAACTGATTTTAATAGCATACTTTTGAACCCAGTACCGCCAAAATACTCTTGTTTCAGCAGGGAATCGACAGGATGTCTGCCACGTCTTTGTCCCACCTGGCTCCCAGGAAGTCCAGCGGGGACCCCCTTCCGGCACATCTTCCTTTGGAAGAGCCCCACATCCAGCGCTCAGCAGCCACGTGTGGCCATCACACTGGACAGCAAGGCTCCAGACTGGAAGGTTCTATAGAGATCAGCGGGCACAAAGGCTGCGTAAGCCTCCAGCTCCCAGTCCGGCCCGTGGCGGGAACACGCACAGGTGCGGGGGACCCAGCGCCTTCCCTCCCTCAGCCTGGCAGAGCCTCCCCTTTCCCCATGTGAGGCCAGGAGTCGAGGCCCCTCTGGGGTGCCCCTGGGACTGAGGCGCTGCTGGCTTTCCGGAAAAGAGCAGGAGGAGGGGAAAAGCAGTCTGGGGCCTCGAGGAGGGAGCTGCTGCCGCCTGGCACGGGGACAGAATTTGTTTGCACCTCTTTGAAGCTGGGAGATGAAAGCGGGGCCCACATGGCTGCCTTTGATTGCCTCCTCCCTGGGCCCTTTGCAGCTGCAGGCGAGCCAGCCCCAGCCCCTCGCTGCCCCAGGGGGAGCCGCAGAGGCCCTAGGCCAAGGGCACTGCTCCCCTGGTGGCTTCAGGGGTAAGCAGAGGGGCGCCCTCCATCCTGGGGGAGCTACCCTCCCGCAGGCAGGAGTTCCCGTCGTGGCTCAGCACTGACCAACCCGACTAGTATCCATGAGGACGTGGGTTCGACCCCTTGCCTCACTCAGTGGGTTAAGGATTCAGCTTTGGGTGTGGTTCGCAGACATGACTCGGACCCGGCGTTGCCGTGGCTGTGGTGTAGGCCAGCAGCTACAGCTCCGATTCGACCCCTGGCCTGGGGACTTCCATACGCTGCAGGTGCCGCCCTAAAAAGACAAAAAAAAAAAAAGTCCCTCCCATAAGTAGACCCACTCAAAAGAGAGAGGGACAGCTTCCCCGGAAAAGAAGGAGCAGGTGTGACGTGTGGACGTGGGGAGCCTGCGCAGCGCCTCCTCTGCTAACGGTGAGTGTCCACAATTGGCGGGCCAGCCTTACCAGTGAACACGGCGTGGCAGTTGACAGCCGGCTGGATTGCTTTACCTCCTTAATCCTCTTTTTTTTTTTTGAGCGTGGCATGCGGAAGCTCCCAGGCCAGGCATCGAAGCCACACCACAGCAGTGACAACACTGGATCCTTAACCCACTAGGCCATCAGGGAACTCCCCTCGAAGTCTCTTTAATTCAACAAATATTTACCGAGGGCCTGCTGTGCGCCAGGCACTGTTCTAGGTGCCGGCCCAGCGTGTGACCCAGAGCAGACGGGGTGAAACGATGCGTGCGAGGTGCTCAGGACGCTGACTGGCCCTTGGAGATTGCTCAGTCCGCATCAGCCATCACCGTCATCACCATCGTGCTAAGTTCTGCAGGGTCTCCTAGTCGCTCCCAGAACGGAAGGAAGAGAACCAGCTGCTGGAATTGCACCCGCCCCCGCCCCCAGGCCAATCCCTGCTTTGGCCTGAGCTCTCCTGCCTCCTCTCTCCTAGTTCTCCTGGGGGCAGCCACTGGCTGGGGGGGAAGCGGGACGGCTGACCTTGACAGCTGAAGTCTGTGGCCCAAGAATGGGCGCTCAGACAGAGGTATGCTCGGGGGGCCTCCGGGCCACAGTGAACGCACAGCCACCTCCGGGACTCTGGTGGGCCCCGCCCCCGCCCAGGCCTGCGGAGCCTGCTGACCCCTCCCCAGGGCCACAGGGCAGCAGCTCCTCTTTAGAGAAGCCGGGGTTGGGGCATCTGCTCTATCGGGGCCGTGGTTTCTGCAACCCCAGACCCCACACTGTCCCGGCAGCAGGAGCCAGGCATCCTAGAGCCTCAGCCTTACCCACACAGCCTCTGGAGTCTCCCAGCCACCCCACCTCGGAGGAAGAACCAGCTTTGTCCTTGTCCTTCCGGCACAGGGTGCTGGCTGCCTGTCCTGGTCACAGTGTCCTCGCACGCACGTTGCTTGTTCACACCGCTCAGTACGCAGTGGGGGAGGGCGTCTATAAGCCCCTCAGGAGCCTGCCCCTCACCCTCGGTCCTCTCCTTGACATCTGGCTGCTTCTCGTGGGTCAGGGAGGAGAGGTGGTGGAGCCAGGGCTGCAGACAGGAGCAAAGTGGGTAAGACCCAGGCCCACCAGGTTTGCAGGTACGCAGTTGCCAGATGCATCTGTGACCCTCACGTGGGGTTGTCCCCATTTCACAGACGGGGAGATCGAGGTTCTTCCACAGTCACACGCTTAAGAGGGAGGGCAGCCCAGAATTGGAGCTGGGTCTGATCGATTCCAAAGTTTTTTGTTTTTTTGTTTTTATAGGGCCACGCCCGTGGCCTATGGAGGTTTCCAAGCTAGGGGTCAAATCAGAGCTGTAACCGCCGGCCTACACCACAGCCACAGCAACAGGGGATCCGAGCCGCATCTACAACCTACACCACAGCTCACGGCAACGCCGGATCCTTAACCCACTGAGCAAGACCAGGATTCAAACCTGCACCCTCATGGATACCATTTGGGTTCATCACAACTGAGCCACAACAGAAACTCCAGTTCCAAAATCTGTGTTCTTTTCATTCACCCACACTGCTGAGGAACTCAGCCCTTCCTCGGTGAGTTCAGAGCAGCCCAGGTAATTCCTCCAAAGCCTGCCCTATAGACAGACGCAATGCAGCAAGAGGGATTCTGGCCTTGGAGACAGACCTGCTCTCTGGGAATCCCACCAGCCCTGGAACCCAGGCAGGTCACCTGACCTTGAGACCTTCGTCTTCTCTTTAGGGGTTTCTCGAAGCACACATGGCTGGCAGGATGGTTTTAGGCGGTGCATAACCTTTTCTTTTTCTTTTAGTTGTTACAGATTTGTTTTATTGTGTGTTAGACCAGAGCGACGTAACTAACACATCCAGCTCACAAGATCATGGGCATTTTTGCTTAGACAGCGTCTATGCGTGTGAAAAAGGTGCATCGACTTAAGGGATGACACTAAAACAAGTAAAAACACTCCTGGTTGGAGGATGTGGCATATCAGCTGCCCACGACTGGAAGTACGAGGTGGTACAAAGACCAGCATCAGCTACGGGGGATGCCAGGTGGCTGGGAGTCTGGAAGCAGGGTGTCCTGGCCCCACTGGCTGGGGTGAACCCCATGGAGGCCTGGACAGGAGAGAAGGAAGCAGGCAAAGGGCGGAAAGAGGGGGAGAGGCAACTGGGGCTCCAGGTCTCCCCCGGGCCGACTGGCCGTCTGCCTCCAGTGGGGCCTCCGAGCCTGGAGGCCACATTGCTGCCTCCCCTCCCCAGGCCACGCAGTCCACAGCTGGCTGGTGTAAAACGCACATGTTTTGACTGAAGCCGCTCTCCCCCCACCTCCTGAAAAACGCCAACATTAAAGGGAGCGTAGCTTTGTAAAACTGAAACTGTAAAACGCTTCTGAAACCCAGCCCGGGGGATTAAAGAAACCACATAAAAAGGGATTTGGGACGACCTGGACCCTGACTTCCTGTTCAGAAGTTCGCTCACCATGTGCCTCCCACCCGCCCGGCGGCGCGAGGCGAGGAGGAGGAAGAGGCAAGCGGAAGGCCGGGGCCTCGGGGACCACGGGGGGCCTCCGGAAGTCCAGGGCTCCCTAGGGTCCAAGGCCCAACAACCTCAGCCGTGGCCCTTCCAGGCCTCTGACCTCTGACCTCTGGGGGCTCTGGAGGAGAAGGTGCCCCATTGCCCTTGACCTTGTAGTAAGAGAGGGGTCAGGAGAGCCCAGCCAGGCTCCATCGACCTCCCGGCCTCTGCCGGTCTCCCCTGCTGCTCCCAACCTGGTCCTCACTGGCCCTCCATCCCTGGAGGCGCAGCTCGGCCTCCCATCCAATCGCGGTTGCGAGCTCCCCCCCCCCCCCGGGCACGGGAGCCGGCTGCCAGTTCCAGTCCCAGCTCTGCTCTTCTTCCCAGCGGGATGTGCCCACGTCCCCCGCGCCCCGTGTCAGTGAGCAGTGCGAGGGCGGAACAAGCCACGCGTGTGCAAGGATGCTGTGACCCAGACGGTGCAAAGGTGGCTCTTCCCCCGCTCCCACAGACAGGGACCGGACTTCCCCCACTGGCCTCCCGCCTGCTACATGATCTTGGGCAAGTCACGTCCCCTCTCTGGGCTCAGGATCCTCATTCTTGGAAAAAAAAAAAAAAAAGGGAACGGGATGGGCTGGGTCAGAGGAGAAGCCTGGTCTCCGGACACTAACACTCTCACACACACACACACACATGCCCAAGTCATACCCACCCCCGTGTGGACACACACTAACCCCGTTTACGCACACGGACGCACACATCGCAGGCCACCTGGGGGCCACCACCACCCCCAGCTTCATTACCGACCTCCCTCCCTTATGTAAACTCGCCGTGCCCTCCAGTGTCCCCCGCAATCACTTACCTAATATTAGGATATTAAAAAATATGGCAAGATTTTAAGAGACTTATTAAAATGCAATTAGCAGCGTGTACGACTTAAGCAGGGAGATTATTTTTAAAAATGACTTGATTGTGCGGAATACCACGCACCTTCCCGAGGCCGTAAACCTGCCAATCACACGCATCCTCAGATGAGGAGATTTCCTCGCTTTCTCTTTGTCCTTCAGGGTTTGCGCCTGACCCCAGTGGCCATGAAGCCTGTGGTCCCCCACCCACAAAAGCCACCCGCCCACATCATTACTCTGAACTCCTCAAGAGGACCCTCAGAAGGAAACCATGGGGTTAATCAGCTCCCAAGCCAAGCCTGAAGAAGTTTCTAGAAACTGACCAGAGGGTCAGGCATGGGGATGGAGAAGCCCCCACCCCTTACCCGTGTCCACCCTGTTAAGATTTGGGTCTGGCAGGAGGAAGAGTGACAAACTGTCCTTTGAAGGGGCTGGGGATGGGAAGGGCCCGGGGAGGATGAAGAGGCTAAGCCTCAGAGACCCCCTGCCGGGACCCCCACCCAGAGCCCACTCTCTGGGCTGGAACAGTGGGTTATGCTGCCCCCTGCTGCCTGCTCTCCGCACTGCAACCCCGCTCGTAGGACCCGGCGGCTGAGACAAGGGGCTGGCCTGGTCCGGGGTCAGCCCTTCTCCAGCTGCAGGGCCCGCGAGAAGGACCCAGGACCCTCCAAGCTCCAGCCTAAAGAGAAATGTACATCTGGAAACATGCGGCATGTTTCTTGGCCACCCCTTCCCGGGCCACCACACCTCTGGCTGAAGGACTTTATCAAATGTGCTCGCTACTTCCTGGCATTAGGCACCCGCTGGCACTTTTATTCCAACCACAAAAAGGCTGTTTCATTGAGAAATAAAGTCCCATCTCCCTGACGTGTTACTCCGTTCACAGCTCTTACTCAGCCGCCAGACAAAATTTATGTTTCCTGGATGCTTTCTCCTGGGATTGCAAATGGAAATTGGGCAGGGGGCTGGAAGGAGGAACTTCCTTTCTGACTGATGGACGCGTGTTTATCCCTTTGGTCTAAGGCTCCCAGGAAAACCCAGGTGTCCAGGAGGGGACCTTTGCCTTGGGACGAAGACGCCGGGGTGTGAGCCCTGGTTTTGCCACCTATTAGCTGTGTGTCCTTGGGTGAGGCCGAGTTTCCTCATTCGTCAAATGGGAAAAACACCTCCTCTCTTCCTCAGAGGGCCGGTGCTGGATGCAGCGAGCCGAGGGAGAGGGAAACGTCTTGAACGGTGTAGAAGTGCTAGCACTGCTATGATTATGGAGGCAGAGGAATTCTCTGGCCTAGGGGACTGTGTCCCCTCAGATTCTCCCGGATGGAGGTCTCCCACTGCCATGTACATCGGAACCCCCCGGGGGACTCGGAAAAGCACAGATTGCTGCCCCCCGCCCCTGCTCAACGCCAGACTGAGTTTCTGGATCTGTAGGTCCCAGATGGAGCCCAAGAATCTTCACTTCTGGAGTTCCCTTCGTGGCTCAGCAGAAACGAATCTGACTAGCATCCATGAGGACGCGGGTTCGATCCCTAACCTTGCTCGTTGGGTTAAGGATCCAGCGTTGTGGTGAGCTGCAGTGTAGATCCCGCGTTGCTGTGGCTGTGGCGTAGGCCGGCGGCTACAGCTCTGACTCAGCCCCTAGCCTGGGAACCTCCATATGCCTCGGGTGCGACCCTAAAAGGATTTTAAATAAAAGAGAAGAATATGCACTTCTCACAAGTTCTCGGGTGATGCTGACGCCGCGGGTCTGGGGACCCCACCTTGAGGACCACTGTTCTGAGCGTTTTGAGATCTGAGATGGGGGACAGCTGTAGCCTGGGCCTCGGGAGAGGAAGGAAGAGAGGAGGTCACCTGTGGAGACAGGTCAGGGCGGGCTGGAGCCAGCTCCACGGAAACGAGCCTTGGTCAGTAGCACCCCATTTGTTCCCCCCACCCACTGTCTTAGCCTGACGTCCCAGGCCGCCCCCACCCCTGGGGACCAGCCCCGTGAGCAGCCGAAGTGTCAGGGGGTGGGCCAGGCTGGGGAGGACGGACCCTCAGGGGTAAGGGTTCTCTCCGAGCCACCCTGGAAACTGCCTTATCTTCGAGGGTTGACCCTAGAGCGGAGGCGGCCTGGGCACCTGCTCCTGTCCCCAGACAGCACCCTGCTGAAAGCAGGAGCCCAGAGAAGGGAATAGACTTGCTCAAGGTCACACAGCTTGGGCAGGGACACCCAGCAGAAAGCCCTTCCCACCACGCCACCTCTCTGGTGATGCGGTAATTTGGACGATTGCTAAATTGATGACTCCAATTCCAGTTTAAGTAATATTCAAATACCCAACGGAGACTCGCAGCTAAGGCTGCAAGAGTGCATTGCGATGGAAGAGGTCTGACGTGGGAAGCATCTAAAATCTGGAAATTCAAGACCTTCAGTGAGAGGCCAGCAAGGTGCCTGGAGGTTTTGGGGCGTGAAACCTGGCTTTACGCTCAGGGAGAGAAACCCGGAAGAGAAACTGGTCCTCTGGCCGTTCTGCGTAACAGGAGCGAACAAGAAGCCGACCCTGGACTTGACACACACACAGGGTCATGCAACCGGAAACGCTGCAGATTCAAGCTGCTCCGGGGGGGTTGGGGGACGGGGTGGGGGGGGCTGATTGCTAACTACCCCCCCCAGGTTGTCCTGGAATCTTCCCCCACCCCCGGGGGGGGTACACTGACCAGGAGGGAATGAGAGTCTCTTCGCCAGGATTTCACTGATCGCTGTCGGCTCTCAGCCATAAACAAACTGCAAGTCCTGGGAGGTCTCAGCAGGGACCCTGGAGGTCCCCAGGGCGGAGGAAACACTCGCGCGCACACACACGTGCATGCCCGGCTATGGGTCAGGCCCAGGTGCCAGCCAGGCCCTGGCGGACCTGGGGCCCTGGTCACAGAGCTGGGGCCGTCCCGTCTTGCAGAACAAGAGACCTCCCGGGAAGCCCGATCGCTTTCTAATTAAACACGACTGTCCGGTTTGGAGCCGAGGCAGAGCGGAGCAAAGGGAAGGAAGAGGAGTAAAGTGGTTTTTTCCAGCCGTGCCGTGCGCTGAGCTGGGAAGCGTGCCCAGAACAGTTAATGCCCAGACCGTCTCAGCCTTGCAAATCGCCGCCCGCCTGGGGGGTGAAGAGCCCGTTTATGCCAGGTAAAGCCTGGCGATTTCATTAACTCCATTCCCTTTGTCTCAGCTCCAAGGGCGCGCGGGCGGTTAAACATGAGCGGGGCTTGGTAAAGGGTCAGCCTGGTTGGCAGGACTTTCTGGGGTGCGTGCATCCCTGGTCTGCAAAGTCCCGAAGCTGAGTGGCTCTGCAGAGATGGAGAGGGAGAGACGGGGAACGGGGACAGGGGCAGGCAGGGGAGGAGAGACCCACAGACGGAGACTGACTCCTGGTGGACACGCTGCCGGCTGGTGTTGTGAGGTAGGCGATGGGACACGTCTCAAAGCTCACTCGGCCACCTCCTCCGAGTCCTCTGGATGCAGGGTGGGAGTGGCGCAAGCTCTCAACGAGGAGACTTTGGCGTCCCCTCTCACTCTAGAGGGTCCTCTCTCTAAGTTGTCCCCTTGCTGCTGCTCTATGTCCCTGGAAAATCCAGCATCCTCAAGCCAAAATAAAGCTGAGCTCCTGGGGAGGGAAAAAAAAAAAAAGGCTGAGCTCCTGCCTCCACCTTCACGCTCTGCAAGCCCATCCCTCTTCTCTGCGTCCTCCCGCTGAATGGCCATCCATCTGTCCCCTCCAACCCGCCTCAGGGCCTTTGCGCTTGTTGTCCCTCTGCCTGGCTGCCCGCCCCAGCTCCTTCCAGATTTACTCCCCAGAGGGGCCGCCCCCACCAAGCCACCCAAAGCAGCCCACCACCTCCCCGCACCCACCCACGTGGCATGTCTGGGACTCTTCAGAGCACTTGGCGTTATCTGAAATCGTCCAGGCAAATTGTCAGCCTCCCCGCTTCTTTGCGTGTGCACGGGGCACTCTGATTCACCCCTCCCTTCCAAGCTGGAACGGTGTCTGCACAGAGGCTGCACTCCCTAAGCCAGCCAGGGGGTCAGGGACATACACCACCACGAGGAAAGGGATCTGGGGAACCTGCCGGCAGTAAGCCCGTGACATCAGCACTGGGCTCTAACTGTGTTCCCCAATAGCCTCTGAAGACCTCCTGGCCCGAAAGCCATGGGCTCCTGCGAGCCACAGGCTTAGAGGAGGTCAAGGCCTTATTTCCCCACCAGTCTATCCCGTCCCCCCACCCCCACCCCGCAGCGGGGCATCCAGGATAGCAGCCGGAAGCCTGGTTCTCTTCCTGCTGGCTTCCCCTCTAGGTGTCAGGCTTGCCCTGGCATGGGGGCTGCTATCCCTGGGCAGCGGCCGCCCGCAGGGGAACCGCCTGGCAGGGCGGGAGGGGGCTGGTCTCGGAGTCACGGCTCCCATTCAAGAAGGGAAATCATCCGAGCTTTTAAAAAATTAAATGGAGTCAGTAATTTGATTTCAGAGAGAAGCTGAAAACCTCGTAATGGCAGGAGCGGCTCAATTCCGTGGTGAAAAGGAAAAGCCTTAAATGGGGCTATTAAGCTTTTGCCTGGGATGGATCTGCCCGGAGAAGGGGGGGTGCGGGCAGGGGGAGAAGTCGTCCTCGAGGTAGAGACCGTTTATCAGCCAAGACAACCCTGATTATTTATTTATTTATTTCGTTGGCGTTCCCAATACCCAAGGCCTCCTCTTCTTGGCTGCATTTCAAGTCCCACTTCCAGTGATGGGCCAGCCTGGGGGCGGGGGCGGGGTTGCCACCCTCTCAGGGAAGCACCGAGCGCCCGCTCCGGCTCAGGCCATAGCTGGGCTCCTGGGTCAGGGGGCCTGGGGACCCCAGTGTCCCCCGGGGGGTCAACAGGGGTCTCCGAGCCAGCAGGGTACCAGCTGCTGCCCCGGGAACAAGGGCGAGGGCGTGGTGAGTCCTGAAAACAAAGCAGGAACAGTCCCATCGCTCCCTCTCCCCATGGGGTCCTTTAGAGACTTGGGGCTGCGGCCCCCTAGGCCTGGGGCGGGGCTTCTCACACCATTGGATCTTATCACCCCTCCCCTAAGGCCAGAAAGATGTCTGAATGTGGCTGAAGGCCTTCCGTGCTCTCTTGGAATGAGCAAACGCCTGCTCTGCCTGGGCCTGGGAACCCACGCGTTCAGCTCCCCTGACTTGCCTGGACAGCAGTGGGAATGACCTTGAGGCCGGTGTTCAGCTTCTCACTTGCCCCTACACAGATCCTTTTGGGAGAAACTATCATCACCCGCTATTTGACTGAGCGGGAAACTGAGGCACAGAGAGGTTGGTGCCTTGCCCCGGGTCACAGAGCTAAAGAGTGGGCGGACTGGTCAGAGTCCTGGCTGTGGCTCAGTGGTTAACAAACCCGACTAGTATCCATGAGGCTGCAAGCTCGATCCCTGGCCTCACTCAGTGGGTTAAGGATCCGCTGTTGCCCTGAGCTGTGGTATAGGTCGCAGACGCGGCTCAGATCCTGTGTTGGTGTGGCTGTGGCGCAGGCCAGCAGTTGCCGATCTGATTCGACTCCTAGCCTGGGAACTCCCATATGCTGCGGTTGCAGCCCTAAAAAGTAAAAAAAAAATACATATTAAAAAAAAAAGAGTAGAAGGACTGGTTCTTGATCAACAGCAGACCAGCTGCAGAGCCTGCAACCTTTACCGCCCCCGTGCCTCGCACGTTTAAGAGCGAAAGGGCAAGTCCAAGCATAAAAATGGCAGGTGGTCTAAGCAGGTGGGAGGCACGCCCAAAGGCTGCCCAGCCCACTCCCTTGCACTTGGCAGCCCTGGGAGCACTCCCAGGACTTACCCTGGTGACAGGGGGTGGGTGAGGGGTCGTCTCTCAGCAGCCCCTCCACGGAGTTCTGAAGCTCAGGAGGCCTGTACCGTCCAGGCTGGCTGCCAAGGCAGCCAGCAGGAAAAGGGTCCCCAGGATCGGCCAGGCTGGCTGAGGAAATGTCTGGGTGGGAGCCTGGGCTCCAAGTTTCCTAGACGTGTGTGTAGCCTGCTACTCAGCCTGCTCCACCACCAGCTACTAGCTGGCTTGAGGTCTCGGGCTCCATATGACTCACCCACAGACGAGGCCAGGGGCTTCTCGGAGGCGGAGGCCAGATGGTTCTCGGGAAGATCTGTTAGGTGCCTGCACTTTGTTTTTGCTTTTCTTTTTTTTCCTGGCCAAACCCGCGGCATATGGAAGTTCCCAGGCTAGGGGTTGAATCGGAGCTGCAGCCACTGACCTACACCACAGCCACAGCAACACTGAATCTGAACTACATCTGCAGCCTATGCTACAGCTTGCCGAGACGCTGGATCCTTAACTCACTGAGCGAGGCCAGGGACTGAACCCTCATCCTCATGGATACTAGTCAGGTTTTTAACCCACTGAACCACAGTGGGCCACAATGGGACCTCCAGGCAACTGCACTTTGCTGACAGCTGTTCAGCAGTAAGAACTGGCTGAGGGGACCTGCGGGCCACCCTGTGCCTCCCCGTGGGCTCAGGTCCTGAGGCCCTCGGACCGGCATTGGGGTCTGGCTGCTGCCACCACACCTTTGGAATCAGTCACCACTGGGGGGAGTGATGGTGGCGTCTCCCACCATCAGCAGGAGGGTGAGTCCTGGCCCCTCCAGTTCCTGACTTGGTCCTGAGGTTGACATGAGCAGGTGCCGTCTCCACCTACCCCCCGCCCCATAGTGGGAGCCCTCTTCAGGCAGGCTGGTCACCAGGGCCTTCTAATGGCTGGACCTCCTTGCCAGCTGGTCAGGGCCCCTGCCTGGGCTGGTAGGCAGCCAGCCACATCCCCCCCGTGACAACCCTCCAGCAGGAAGGGACTTTCTGGTGGCTAGGAAGGGCTCTGCTCAGGCTCAGACCCTTAGGGTAACGGATGGCCCAAGACTGGGAACACTCTGGACGGTTCTGACCCCCAGAGGCAGCTGGAGAGGAAATATCTGAGGACAAATGTGTGGCGGGGCCGTGGGAGCTGGATGACAGGACAAGGGGCCCTGGGGGTAGGTGACAACCACTGTGGATTCTGAGGACAGTGGAGCCGAGGCCAGGGAGGTCCTGGTAACTCCATTTTTCCCTGGGGAGCCTGGGGACCGTGCTGGCCCTCTGGAAAGGGGAAAAAGGAACCAGGAGATGCCCAGTTTCTCCCATAGATTTGGCCGCTTGCAGGAATGGCCCAAGCCCCTCCTATAGAGAAAGAGCAGTGGAGAGAGAAAAAGTATCAGAAATAAGAGTTTCTGCTCCGGTTCGATGCAATTAGTAGCGTCTCTGGAGCACTGGGACGCAGGTTCGATCCCCAGCCAGGCCCAGTGGGTTAAGGATCTGGTGTTACCACAGCTGTTGGCGTAGGTCTTAGCTGAGGTTGGGACCTGATCCCTGGCCCAAGAACTCTATATGCCACAGGGCAGCCGAAAAGTTTAAAAAAAAAAATGTATTTGACGTAAGAGGATGAGGCTCTGCCTCCCTGAGGACAGCAGCTTGGAGGAGGGCCTGTGGCAGCTGTGACCTCAGGCTGGTTCTCCAGCCTGGCTCCCGGGCTCCGGCCACAAGTCCTTTGAGACGTGTCTCGGTCTCCCTCCTGTTCGCCTGCACAGCGACTGTCCCCTCGCACGGCCTCCTCCGTGCCGGGTCCCAAGGGCCTGCGGCTGGGAGCCAGGTGGGTCAGCTGGGCGCTGGGCTGCGCTCAGGGGGAAGCTCTTGGGGGCCCCCTACCCCCGGCTTTCTCTGGGGGGTGATCAGAGTCTGAGGATGAGGAGACTCAGCTGGAGGTCAGAGCGGGGCTCCGTTCGGAAGGACGGTGGTGAACGAGAGGGGCCTGGTGCCTGGCTGCTCGCTGATGCCTGGTGGGGATGAGCCCTTCGGAGGAAACTGTGGGTGGAAGACAGGGGAGAGGACCTCCATCAGCCCGGCTGTGCGGAAGCTGCTGAGTGAGGCCAAGGAGGTCCCTCCCGGAGGCCTCTGATCGCAGCTGGTCCTGCCGTTTGGAACCAGGAAGAGGCAGCAGGCGGCATTTGTGCAGGAGGGCTCCCAGCCCTGGGCGTGGTGGGGAAGGACTGGTCCCCCGGGTGGCAGACTGGCAGATGACTCCTTTCCAGAACCTCCCAGAAAGGAAACAGCGGTCAGCCCTTCCCCTAAGGGAGCAGAACCCTCCCCACGCCTGCCGGAGGGGCCACGCGGGTCCCCTTTTTATAGATGGGGAGGGGGAAACATAGGCGTTAGGGTTCAAGTTTAAGCATCAGGGACAGTCTTCACTGGCTGAATTTCACACACCTTCCACCTGGAATCCTTTTTGAGATTCTGGGCATCCAAACCTACCTTTGAAATCGAATCACAGAGTGTCATGGTTTCTATAACGAGCCCCTGGCCCTGACTCTCTTCCCCTGCTTCGTGTTGCCAGGCAGTTTCATCTCTGAGCTCTTCCCTGATTTGAGGCCACATCCATCCGCCCAGCCCCAGGAGCCACACAGAACCAGAGTCTTCCTTGAAGACCCAGCTGACGTCCCGGGCCAGAGCATTCTCTGCTGTGTGTGGGAAGGGGCTCCTGTGCGCTCTAGGCTGTTTGACAGCCTCCCTGGCCTCTGTCCCTCACTGGCTGGTAGCATCTCCCCACGTCCTGATGATCAAACTCTCCCCAGATATAGCTCCGTGTCCCCTGGGAAGCAAAAATGCACCCCCCGTTGAGAACCGTTGGGTTAGAGCTTTTGCAAAATCTGGCTCATGGGTCAAATAGAGACCTTAGACATGTTTGGTTTGGCCTGCAGAGGGTTTTAAATATTTTTTTTAATTAACCGACAAAATTTTATAAACAGCCTCTACTGGAAAGTCAGAAGATTTGACCACAATTGCCTGCCTCCCTACAAGGCAGGAGTCGGCTCCAGTTAAGTAAGGCTACTTTCTCTCCCTCTCTCCTTTCTTTTCTTTCTTTCTTTCTTTTTTTTTTTTTTTTTTGGTTTTGCTTTTTAAAGCTGCACCCGCAGCATATGGAGGTTCCCAGGCTAGAGGTCTAATCAGAGCTGTAGCCGCCGGCCTACACCACAGCTCACGGGAACGCCGGATCCTTAACCCGCTGAGCGAGGCCAGGGATCGAACCCGCAACCTCATGGTTGCTAGTCAGATTTGTTTCCACTGCATCACGACGGGAACTCGAAGCCCACTTTCTTTAACAGGGCCTGGTGGCTGCCAGTTCACTGAAGTCTCCATCTTTCCTTAGGGACTCCTTCAAGGCCTTTGTCATCCTTGGGCCACCAGTTTTCTTTACACTCCCTGCCTGACACCTAGAGGCATTTTCACCAGTAACTTCTGCTTTAAAATGTAAAGGAGCTGTAGCTGAATCACCCTCTTAGGTTTTCTTCTCCAGACTGGACACTCCATTGCCTTCACCACTCTTGACACCTCCAATCTTAAATAATTAGGATTTCTCCCCCTAGTTCTAACTACTTTTGGGCGGGGAGGAAGGAGATTTAAAAAAATTTATAATGGGAGTTTCCTGGTGGCTTCGCGAGTTAAGGACCCAGCATTGTCACTGCTGTGGCTCTGCTTACTGCTGTGGCGTGGGCTGGCTCCCTGGCCCGGGAACTTCCTCACGCCATGGCTGTGGCCAAAATAAATAAACAGATAAATACTCTTCTCAAAATGTTTTTTATTTTTTTTCAAAATGTTTTTAAAAAATCTATAACCACTAAGTGCTAGCCAATCCCAGCATATTAGCCACACTATCCGAGAGAAATGCTCTTTGTCTAAAACATTTTTTTTCTCTAAATTCCTGGTGAGCAGTTCCCTGGTGGCCTCGCAGTTAAGGATCTGGCATTGTCACTGCTGTGGCGTGGGTTCGGTCCCTGGCCTGGAAACTTCTGCATGCCGCGTGCACAGCGCCCTTCCCCCCAAAAAAAATTCCTAGTGAAAATTAAGTGCTTACCAAAGGCAAGGCAGTAGGATAAGGCCCATGAAGGGTAAAAATGCTGAACAGGACACAACCTCTGATCACAAGGAGTTCCCCGACTGGAGGGAAAAACAGGAGCATGTCCAATAGAAACTATAAGAATGGACAGACCTGGGAGTTCCCGTCGTGGCTCAGTGGTTAACGAATCCAACTAGGAACCATGAGGTTGCGGGTTCGATCCCTGGCCTTGCTCAGTGGGTTAAGGATCCGGCATTGCCGTGAGCTGTGGTGTAGGTTGCAGACGCGGCTCGGATCCCGCGTTGCTGTGGCTGTGGCGAAGGCCGGCGGCTACAGCTCCTGTTAGACGCCTAGCCTGGAAAACTCCATATGCCGCGGGTGCGGCCCTAGATAAGGCAAAAAGACAAAAAAAAAAAAAAAAAAAAGAATGGACAGACCGGGAGTTCCTGCTGTAGTGTGGTAGGTTAAGAACCCGACTGCAGTGACTCGGGTCTTTGTGAAGGTACAGGTTCGATCCCCAGTGGGTTGAAGGATCCAGGGTTGCCTCGTATTCAATCCCTGGCCCTGAGGAATACAAAAAAAAAAAGAAAAAGAATAAGAATAGAAAGACCTAGAAGATGCAGGAAGGTGTGCTGGGAATCAGGGAGGGGAGAGGTTGCTTCTGGCTGCTGCTATTAAATTAATCAAAGAAGGAAGAGAACATTCTTTCCCCGTGTAAATCTTTCCAGAGAGGCCAAAAAGCCTTTCTAAAATGTGTTTCTTGCTGTTGCCCTGCTATTTTTGTATTTTATGTACTATGTCCCCTATCAAGAAACGCCTCTCTCTTCAAAGCCCAGGACAAGGGTCACTTGCTCCTCGGCGTCTCCGCCAAGCCCGCCTGCCCTCCACTCCAGCTCTCTGGACATTTCTTCTCTCCCCTTCCAGACTGGACGGCACTTGAAAGCAAGGACCCGAGCTGGTGGCCTCCGTTCCCTCCCACGGGGCCTCCTGTATAGCGAATACTTAGTGAATATACTTCGTTGGATAAAGCTCTGTCCCTCCCTTTCCAAAATCAATGTCATCGCTGCAGGAAACTGTTAAAATAAAAACAGCCGAAATGTGTAAAAACGTGCAGGAAACATTTCCATTTTTAGCAGACTGTTAGAACTCCTCCCCACCCCTGCCTTTTTAACTTTGTTTCTAATTCTGAATTTGGGGCTAGATGGTAGGCAGTCCCCCTTTGAATCTTTAAATATAGTTCTGAATATAATTACATTTTCATGCAGCACCGAAACAGCATTCCCTGGTAACGGGGCATTCTTGCACTATTAACATCTGAGTTAAATCTCCTTCGCGTCTGTCTTCTATTGAGGATAGTTAGGAAGTCTAAGATGAAAGTGATCGACATCATTTGTGAATTATGTGTATTTCCTTACGCTGTATTTCAATGGGTTTTGCTCCTGGTGGTTTTGCAAATACCAGGTTCTCTGGTAGCCGTGCTTTCACCAAAAACCCCTTTCAAGACGCGAATCCCAGCATCCAGGCACAGAGGACACACACCATGTACAGAGGAGGGTCCGTCTTGGGTTAAGCAATAAGTAGCATCGGGGTCCCCGCCGTGGCACAGTGAGTGAAGGCTCCGGCTGCCGCAGCTCGAGTCAATGCAGAGGTGCAGCTTCCCCCCCTGACCTGGTGCGGTGGCTTAAAGATCCGGCGTCGCCGCGGCTATGGCTGGGATTCAGTCCCTGGCCCAGGAATTTCCATATGGCGGTGTGGCCTTAAAACAAAAGGAAAGAAAAAGAAAACAACTGGCATGGCATAGTGCTCTTTGCCAAGGAGCCTACTCCGTTCTGCAGGTGAGCCGAGGAACTGGAGCCCCCAGAGTTAGCTGGACGATCAAAATGAAAATAGCTCACCTCGTGCCGGGAACTGGGCTCAGCTCCTCACTCCCATCTCCTCACAACAGGTGCCGCTGTTCCCATTTTGCAGGTGAAATAAACTGAGGCTCAATGAGGTTAAGTGACTGGCCAGATATGGCCCCCCCCCTGCCGCCCCCAGCACTTGACGCCACAGCCGGGGCCCTCCTGTCCCCAGGCCAGTTCCAGCCAGTGTGCCTGGCACCACCGTTTACCAGTTGGGTGTGGGACCTGTCAGGCCCAGGAAGAGGAGGCCTTGTCACAGGGGGAAGAACCACAGGGCCGGCAGCACCCCTCACGGGGACTCCCATCCGCACGCCAGAAGAAGCTCTCCGGCCACCCCAGCCAAAGGCAGGCTCAGGACTCGCCGAGAGAAAGCCTGCATTCCTGGGGCTCCATGGACCTCCTGGCATCTCTGGGGGGGCAACAAGGGTTTACCTGTACCCTGTGGCTGTCGCCCCACGGGGCCACCTGGCAAAAGTGCCAGCCTTCCAGGGAGCAGATGGCGAGGATCCCTTCAGCTCTATTCTCACGTCTCCGATTCCACATGGCATCGGTGGCCCAAGGAGAAGGGACCTGCAGAAGGGGCAGGACAGCCAAAGATGCCACCAAGACCTTGACTCTGGCCCCAGCCACCAGGATACCGACCGCCGCAAAGCTCCTGTTTTTTGGTCACCACGAAGGGACAGGACTGGTGGACTCGGAGGAATTTGAGGCTCAGGCTTTCCTCCGATTGGGAACCTCTTTTGGCTGGACCCAGTCTCTGCCTCGGGCTGGGGACTAAGACCTCCAGCTCTGGCTGGGATGGTCCTGGGATGGGGCGTGTGGACCAGAAAAATGCACGCTTTGGAGTTCCCACTGTGGCTCAGTGGTAACGAGCTCAACTAGTATCCACGAGGATGTGGGTTTGATCCCTGGCCTCGCTCAGTGGGTTAAAGCATCTGGCACTGCCTTGAGCTGTGGTGTAGGTCACAGACGCGGCTCGGATCCCACGTGGCTGTGGCTGTAGTGTAGGCCAGTGGCTACAGCTCCGATTGGCCCCCTAGCCTGGGAACCTCCATATGCAAAAAAAAAAAAAAAAAAGGCATGCTTTGCAGGCATGTGGACAGAAGGCTGGTGGCAGGATTTTGGCCAGGGGCCACACACAGCACACTTTCTGGATCAGTGACAGGGGATTACTCGGGGTTTGGTATCACTGTCTGGGCCGGAACGTGGCTGCAGTGGCGAGGAAGAGGAGGAAAGGCCTTGCCCAAACACCTGGGGGTCCTGCCATTTGCAAAAGGCCCATAAGGGAGTTCCCGTCGTGGCTCAGTGGTTAACGAATCCGAGCAGGAACCATGAGGTTGCGGGTTCAATCCCTGGCCTTGCTCAGTGGGTTAAGGATCCAGCGTTGCGGTGGGCTGTGGTGTCGGTTGCAAACGCGGCTTGGATCCCGCATTGCTGTGGCTGTGGTGAAGGCCTGCGGCTACAGCTCCTGTTAGACCCCTAGCCTGGGAACCTCCATATGCCGCGGGTGTGGCCCTAGATAAGGCAAAAAGACAAAAAAAAAAGGCCCATAAGGAGGCAGATGCTCAGAGCCAGGCTGCCCCTGGGAAGCTGCAGAAATGTCTCTGCCAAGACCGCCTTCAGCTCAGTGACCTAGCCCGGTGCCCCTTCCATTACCGAAGCTGCTCTTAAGAAATAAAACTTGTATCAGTTGTTTACACTTTAGCAAGAATTTCGTGGTATCAGCTTTCTCACAGGGGCATTTGAAGCCAGCTCTGCAGTGGCTAAATGAAAACATCTGTCTGTCTCCAAGTAAAAGGATTTCAAGCGTCGTGAATAAGGAAAGAGATGTTTGGGAGCTTGGTGAGTCCATCTGCTGTGCCCTAAACTCCCCAGAGCCCCATCATGAAATCTGGTCCATGATAAAACTCTGTACAAACATCAGGTCATCTCAGATCTAGCCATGCAGGAAGAAGCCCTGGATCCACCTAACTTTGCATACATGAGTTCCTTAGAATTGAAACTCCCTGGAGGTAGGAATGGGTCTTCCAGATCCCAGGCTTCTCTCTGTTACTCACCGCCTCCCCCAAGCTGAACGAAAGAGTTATACAAGGTCTAAATCGGGGGTCCCAGCGGCTGTCAGACCGCGGAGCCCTGGGGCCCTCTCTCGTCTTCGCTCTCAGAGCCCCCGCCGAAGCCAGCTCCGGACCTCTCAGGAGTTCGAAGACCCTGAGTTTGGAATATGGATGATTCTGCTTTTCATCCACTCTCCACACCCCACCCCTGCTTCGCACACACTCACGCCTGCCAGGAAGAGCAAGGGTTTCTTTGTCCCAAGCAACTCAGGAATGCACGGCCAAGTCGGCCAAGTCGGGGCTAAGAAGAGGCGACATGGGGAGGGACCAGGGGGATAAGGTGCCCGGAGGAGGGGAGAGCACAGAAGGCACGAAAGAATGAAGAAGTTGGAAAGGGTGGACATCGGTGGCGCGGGGCCGGGCAGGGGTCGGGGGGAGGTGGTTGGCTGGTGCTCCTGGGTTTGATTGAGTGGTCAAGCAGCTCCTAAAGAATAGCCAGAGGGGGAGTTCCCTGGTGGCACAGTAGGTTAAGGACCTGGCATTGTCACTGCAGCGCCTTGGGTTGCTGCTCTGGCAAGGGTTCAATCCCTGGCCCAGGAAATTCTGCAAGCCACAGGCAAGGCCAAAAGAAAAAGAAAAAGAATGGATATTGTTGCCACTCGGGGCGCTCAGCACCCACAGAAGCAGGAATATCTGCTCCAAAGCTGCTCTTTCCAGAAGCAGACTCCCTCCGCGGGGGTCCCCCTCCCACCTCAGACCAGTGTCCGGACCGAACCCCCAAGCACCACAGAGCCCAGGTCAGGGACCGCTGCTCCAGCGCAACCAGGAAATATTATTGAGTCAGGATATTTTTAGCAGGAAGCGAGCTCGGAGCAAATGTCATGTGAGCCATCTTCTCTCACACGGCAACTTTGGGCTATTTAAAGAGACTGTAATTACGCTCCTGCCACCACGATCAGGACGGGCTGAATGCATGATTGCAGGAGCCCCTCATCTGCCACGCGCAGCACTTGACGCTAATGGAGCCCAATTTTCAAAGTCGCCTGCCTAAATCTGTCCAGGCTGCAGGTGGACCCTTGAATCAGCACCCGAGTGCCAGCCAGTGGCTCTTCCAGGACTCCCACTGACCTGCCGCCTCTGGACAAGCTCTCGCCTTGGGCTTTGGACAGCGGGAGGGGTGGGGTGGTGTCCACACAGATAATCCTCTTGTTGATAATCCCATCAGCAGCACGATAATCCCGCAGAGAGGCACCAGCCACGGGTCTGGAGAACCCGGACACACTCCTAAGCGATGCGGCCAAGAACACAGGGTCACTAGGGGCGTCAAGAAGAAGGCGCACTTGGGGGACACTGAGGAAGGTGACAGGGCTGAGGGAGGATGGGCAGGACCTCGAGGCCAGGCAGCAGGCCACTCGGGGAGGAAGGCGAGCTGGACACTTGCTTTTCCTCATGCTCCGGGAGAGCAGACCCTGGCAGGAGCGCTGGGCACGCAGTAGGTAAGCTTTGTGCCGGCAAGAACGAGCCCCCCGTTACCCCTGTGAGCAAGCCAGTGGGCCACCCGCACTCCCCCCCCCCCCCCGGGTGGGGTTGCTGGCCTCACTTCCATTTGCAGCGCGTGAGTGGGACACTGAAAATCGGGGCCTTGGGTGCATGGATGGCGGGAGGGGGACAGGCAGGAACCCCCCGCTCCTACCCTGGGCGGTCACAGGAGGCGTTCAGGAGAGGGCTCCAGGCAGGGAAAGCTCACTGACTTAAAAGCAATGGAGAACTGGATTTCCCGTCGTGGTGCAGCAGTTAACGAATCTGACTAGGAAACATGAGGTTGCACCATGAGGTTACAGGTTCAATCCCTGGCCTTTCTCAGTGGGTTAAGGATCCGGCGTTGCCGTGAGCTGTGGTGTAGGTTGCAGACGTGGCTCGGATCCTGCATTGCTGTGGCTGTGGCGAAGGCCGGTGGCTACAGCTCCTGTTAAACCCCTAGCCTGGGAACCTCCATATGCCGCGGGTGCGGCCCTAAAAAGAAAAGAAAAGAAAAGAAAGGGATGTAGAATGGAGAAGGGACCGCCCCCTCCTGGGGGCTGCAGAACAGACAGAGGGCCAGCGGAAGGAGTCTGGGGAAACGGCTGGGTGCTATGGAAACAGGTGGCCTTGCAGAAGAGGGAGCCCCCAGGGCTGGGGATGGCACAGAGTCTGAGTACCTCACCGGCCTCCCACCCCAAACTACACAGCCCTCCTCAGATTTCCCCTCGGGCGGCCTCAGGCCTTGGGCCTCTGCCTGGGGGGGACGAGGGGGTGATTCCAGCCTCAGAGTGTCTCCAAGCATCAGGCCTGGTAGAACTTTCCAGAAAGTTGCTCCTGTCCCCGCCTACCTGTCCGCAAGCACTTCCCAGGGGTAGGACCGGGAGACCTACAGAACAAAGAGGAAGCTGCATCTCCTGGCAAGAGATAAGCAAAGATGGGTGTGAATGTTTCTGCCTGAGCACAGCCTTGCCGGCAATTACCCAGCAGGAGGCCGGCAAGAGAGCCGTGCGGACGGGACGGGTTGTTCGCTCATTAAGACAAGAAAATCATTTATGTTCTGAGACTCGAGTGTCAACAGACCCAGGGAAATGTCGTTGCCTCAGCTGCTGCCCCGGGCCTGGCCAAGGGGGCAGCTGGGGTCTGGGGAGCAGCTGGCGAGGCCGAGGACGGGTGCGCGTGGCAGGGATGCTGCCATCAGACCTGGTCCCGCCCACCCTGTCTCTCGTCCAAGTTCACCCATTTCTCCCCCGCCCTTTCTTCTTCAGAGGCAACAAGCAAGGGGGGAGAGAAGGCTTCCAAGTGCCGGCATGCTCAGCAGTGGCACTGAACTTGGGGTGATCACCACCACCCCCAGTTTCCCGGGGCCAGAGCAGGTCCCCCTGGTGTGGGACTTTGTGCCAAAACAGGAAAGTCCCTGTTAAAGTGGGAGAGCCAGTCACCGTACCACCTGTGAGCCGGCAGCCACGCGGTGGGGGCGCCTTCCTCCCCGTTTCGCAGATGAGAAGAAGGCGATGGCGCGGCCGGGGCACCTTTGCTGGAGCTTCGGCTGCAGCCCACACCCTCCGCCCGGCTGTTCTCTCAATACTTTCCATCTTCTCCAAACCCCTTCTGCATCTGCTTCGGACCTTGGCAGGGAGGTGTGGGCACAAGAAGGCAGCCACAGACCAGCAGAGGGTCCCCCGGAGACCCGCTGACTAGCCCCGTCCCCCTACAAGGTGGGGAGGGCTGAGGCCAGAGGGGACTGACCTGCCTGGATAATGACACCCCCTTTCAAGACCGCCCCCCTCTCCTCCAGGCAAAGGGACAGAGAGGGGCTCCCAGGAGCAGAAAGAAGCAACAGGAGCTGGCCAGAGACCCTAGCCAGCTCAGCCTTCTCCTTGCCTCATCTCTCCCGCCCCCTGCCCCGGGACCCCCTCCTGGCAGCCCTGGAGTGAGCCCTGCTGTTCCTGTTTCCTCGCGGTTGGAGGCTCTGTCTTCACTTCCAGATGAACTTTGGGCAGCTAAGAGGAGCGGTGGTGGGAGGATGGAGAGAATTTGGCTTTTGCCTTTGGCGCCACCAAAGCCGTCCCACTCTTGTCCTTCACTGCAAACTGGGGGAAGCCCGGGAAGCCCCCGGAGGCTGGGCTTTGAGCAGGAAAACAGTTCTGCTTAAAGAAGGAAGGGAAGACGGACCAAGAGCTCAAGAGCAAAGCAAAAATGCACGGTGCCCTTTAAGGCCCCACACGGAGGCTATATTTAGGGCCGAGGACATTCCGCAGGACCTCGGGCAGCCTTCACTGGGAGCCATCGCTAATCACTGCATTGAGTTTACGGGTGCCCCTGGGCACACTTAACCCAGGGCAATGAATAGTTATTGCCCGGCCTCCCGCTTGGGGCCTGTGGGCACACTTAAGCAAGTTCGTGGATTGCTGTGAGCGGGCACGGCTCGGGTACACCCTTGGGCACCCTATGCCTTCAGCGGGGAGAGGCAGAATATTAAATATCTATGTGCCCCGTGCCCACAGCTGCATTTAGCCAAGGGCAAGGCCGGTGAAACGGCTTTAATTAAAACTTAATGCAAGTCCAAGGTGCAGGCACGGAAGCCGCGGCTGCAGAAGTCACCAGGAATGAATCAGTCAATTCGATGAGGTTCTCAGGTGGGGGAAGGGGGTGGCGGGCAGGAGAGGGGCTAGGGCAGAGGAGAACTGCCTTTGTCACGGACTTGCCACCCACCTCTCTGCGTCTGTGTTCTGGGACGTGGGGCCATCGCACACGCCCACACCTCGCTTGGTGAAGGAAGCTGGGATTCAGGCCTCCTGGCCTCAAAGGCAGGTGGCTGGAGACAAAACCGGCTCTTGGGCCGGCAGTGGGTCCTGCTTTTCTCAATTACTCGGCCCAATGTCTCCAGACAAATGCAACACCGTCCCCCTGGTGGCAGCTCCCAGAATTACAGGCCCAGTGCAGAAGGAGAAGTGACACGAGCCCAAATGTCAAATGAATGCCTTGGTGGCAGTTGTGGGGCCTGGCCCCATGATTCTTAGCAGAACCAGCACCAGGCTTGGCGTGGCCACTTGTGCCACTAAAAGGACAGGGAGGCAGAGAAAGCCCCACCATTCTGCCCCTGCTCCTGAAGACTGGAAAGCAAAGGAATCTCAGAGAGGTCTGCCCATCTGCCCAAGACAGCCTGGCTCAGATCTGGAGGAGGAGGTCCTCTGAGCCATGCCCATGGACTCTTCTTACCAGACAGATCTGTTTTTAAATTCAGACCAGGGAGTTCCCTGGTGGCTCAGTGGTTTAAGGAGCCAGCATTGTCACTGCTGTGGCTCGGGTCACTGCTGTGGTACAGGTTCAATCCCTGGCCCAGGACCTTGTGCATTCCACTGTCATGACCACCCCCCCCAAAAAAAGAAAATTTATATGAGAACACAACTATAAACTCTTCCTGGGGCAAGACTCCACATCTCACTCAAATCTGTTCCCTTAGCACCAGCACAGCACCTGGCATACAGGAGGTACTTAATAAGTGCTTGTTGCATGAATGGTGATCATCATTAGCAGACTTTTTGCACCAAACTCCTTCCATTTTTCTTTTCCTCTGTTACCTGGTCTTTAAAATGGAGACTTTATGGAGTTCCCTTCGTGGCTCAGCATTTAATGAACCCGACTGGTATCCATGAGGACAGGGTTTGATCCCTGGGCTTACTCAGTGGGTAAACAATCTGGCATTGCCGTGAGCTGTGGTGCAGGTTGCAGACACAGCTTGGATCTGGCGTTGCTGTGACTGTGGTGTAGGCCGGCAGTTACAGCTCCGATTCGACCCCTAGCCTGGGAACTTTCATATGACACAGGTGTGGCCCTAAAAAGACAAAAAAAAAATTAAAATGGAGACATTATAGGGAGTTCCCTCGGTGGTGCAGTAGGTTAAGAATACAGCTGCAGTGTCTCAGGTCGCTGCAGAGGCATGGGCTCGATCCCCAGCCCAGAGCAGTGGGTTAAAGGATCTGGTATGACCACAACCATGGCATAGGTCCCAGCTGCAGATCGGATTCAACCCCTAGCCCAGAATACAAAAAAAAAAAAAAGTGACATTATATCTGATTTCGCATTTTATGGCTAAAAGTCTGTAATTCTTAGACTTGACCCAGGTCAAGAAGGAACATCCAAACCAGCACCTTTTTTTCAGTGGAGACAGAAAGAACACGGTATTGCAACTTTGGTTGTAACCCCAGTGCCAGTGACATGGGAGGTGGCGAACACTAGCTCAGAAATCTTTCATAGCCCCACTCCTGCTCCATTCCATCTCCTCCCAACTTGCCCAGACAACAGCCCAGCAGACCCGGGCAACCAGCCCGTGCCCACGAGTGTCAGCAGGACCATGCCACTCGGCACCTCCAGCTGCTACCTGTGGGCCCTGGAGAGAAGCCCAGCCTGGGAGCACCTCCACCTAGGCCTCGTGGTTAACGAATCCGACTAAGAACCATGAGGTTGCGGGTTCGATCCCTGGCCTTGCTCAGTGGGTTAAGGATCCAGCGTTGCCGTGAGCTGTGGTGTAGGTTGCAGACGCGGCTCGGATCCCGTGTTGCTGTGGCTGTGGCGAAGGTCGGCAGCTACAGCTCCTGTTAGACCCCTAGCCTGGGAACCTCCATATGCCGCGGGTGCAGCTCTACATAAAGGCAAAAAGACAAAAAAAAAAAAAAAAGAACGGAGTCCATTAGCTGAATGAGCCGTGGGGCCGCCTGGACGCGCTCTTGGCCCAGCCTGATGTCATCACTGGACACTTCATTATGTAAAAATCAGTCTGCTCCGACCTTTTCACTCCCACCCCCCTGGAAATATTTTGATTCCCACCCTATAATTTGCTCTCTAGAAGGAGGACAAAATTCAGTGTGTGCAAATGAAAGAGGAAAACACAGTTAATAGGCTGCAATTATAGGCCAGTGACTATTCATGGCAAATATGATTAATATCAACCCACTGGAAGCCGGGCAGGGCTGAGGAAGAGGGCTGGGAAGGGAGCCGAGGCTGCCAGGACTCAAAACATGGGTCCAGCTTCTGGGCTCCGGCAGCTCAGCCCCCACCAGGTAAGCCTTCAGGGCCAGGGGACATTGGTGGACTTCAGGAAGGTCCCCCTGGCCGGATGGAGCAAGAGCTTCTGCCTGAACACCCTTGGCAGGGGTCAAACATCTGCTGACCCTTAGTCTACCTCGATTTTAGGCTTTCTTATTCCCATTTTACAGATGAAGCTGTTGAGGTTCTGAGGAGATAAATAACTAAGTGAAGATATGTGGCCATCTGGAACTGGGTCCACGATCCGTTCTGGCTCATTCCAACACTCGCCACGGGCAAGGTGGAGCTTCAAAGACAGTGGGTCCCACAAGGAACGCTGCGGCCGACATCATTCAGCTACAAGTTGAAGTTTTGGGGTGGGGTCTGAGAAGAACGAGTATGGATGGGTGGGTGGGGGACCTCAAAGAGGTGGGTGATTGCAGAAAGGAAGAGAAAGAGAGGGAAGAGGGGAGCTCCTGAAATTTCTCGCCCCCGCTGTGGACCACAATGTCCTCAGGAGAAACTCTGAGCCAAGCTGAGGAAGAGAGGACCAAGAAATGAAGGAAAGAGGAATGGGGAGTTCCCGCTGTGATGCAACAGGATCGGCAGCGTCTCTGGAGCCCTGGGACGCAGGTTCGATCCCCGACCAGGCCCAGTGGGTTAAGGATCCAGCATTGCTGCCGCTGTGGTGTGGGTCATGATTGCGGTTCATATCTGATCCCTGGCCCCAGAAACCCACATGCCCTGGGGCAGCCAAAAAGGAAAGAGGAACTGGAAGTGAGGGAAAAAGAGAACAGGAAAACATGAGGGTCCATAGGGCTACTGATCCCCTGTCAGGGGCCAGGCAGTGGAGTAAAGCCACAGGTGTGCCCGGGGAGCCCCCTGGCCCCCAGGCCATCAGCCTCTGCCTGAATCAGGGCAGCCCCTTGTCCACCACAAAACATCAGCTCTTCCTCTAATTGGCATGAAGCCACTCCTCCTGCCCCAGCTCGGAAACCTGCTTCTCTAAGCCTTCCCTGGGCAGACTCCAGGTTGCGTGGGGAGAAGCCCCACTTTAAGAAAAAGAAAGCAGGAGTTCCCATCGTGGCACAGCGGAAACGAATCTGATTAGTATCCATGAGGATGCAGGTTCGATCCTTGGCCTCTCTCAGTGGGTTAGGGATCCAGCATTGCCATGAGCTGTGGTGCAGGCTGCTGACGTGGCTCAGATCCCATATTGCCATGGCTGGGGTGGAGGCCAGCGGCTACAGCTCCAACCTGACCCTTAGCCTGGGAACCTGGGAAGCTCCATATGCCACAGGTGCGGCCCTAAAAAAAGACAAAAGAAAAGAGAGAAAGAATATTAAAATATCCTACTTGAGGATGTAATAGGCCATGCACGTGAGGGACCCTGAGCTTATTATGCTCCATCGGCTCCGAGGTCAGTCAACATTTGTTCACCTTGGCAAGCACTAACAGAGGAGTTCCTTGGTGGCCTAGTGCGTTAAGGATCTGGCATTGGCACTGCAGTGGCTCGCATCACTGCTGTGGTACAGGTTTGATCCCTGGCCCAGGAAATTTCACGTGACACAGGCATGGCCAAAAAAAAAAAAAAAAAAAAGACACTAACCGAGCACCTACTATGTGCTAGACCCTAAGACAAATACTATAGGGGTGACTCTCCCCCCTAGAGACACCCCAGGCCTAGCGGGAGATGATATATGAACAAATACATTATTAATTGTAGCAAGTGCAATGGTGGAAGCGGCTACGATGCACAAAGTGACCAACTATTAGGAAGACTGCCTGGAGGAGGCGGCATCCGAGCTGGGTTAACACTCTCAGCAGTCTTCTGAGATCTTAACTCTTTTTGTCTCCCAGAATGGAAGCTTGGAGTCTGATGTTTCCCAAAACCGCCTCCTTCTGCACGGAGAGGGCCAAGAATCAGGCTCAAAAAATGAAGTTACCATCAGGATCATGAAGCAGGAAGTAGCCGCATTTGGCAGGAAAAGAATCCAGGCTGTTGGGGGCCCTCCAGGTCCCTGGAATGAGATGAGGACAGATATGTGGGTGGGGCCTGCTGAGGTGACGTCTCTTCGAGGTCGGAAATCTCAGACACCCAGATGTCAACTGAAGGCTGCTCTGCCTAGAAGCCCCTAACCTGTAATGGATCGTAAAATGGCAGTAATAGGAAAAGGCCCGGAAAGGTGTCACAGCAACAGGAAATTCCGCTGGTTCTGCCTTCAAAATATATCTAGAATCCTGCCCCTTCCCCCGACTCTGGTCCTGGGTTTCTGCAGCTGCCTCCTCCTTGTCTCCTGGCTTCCTCTCCCACACCTAGTTGTCTGTTCTCCACTCAGGAGCCAATGGAATGACATTCAAAACTACATCACCACGTGTCCCTCCGCTGCCCGAATCTCCCCATCTTTCACTCTGAGAAGAAGCCAAAGTCCCTGAACACCCCTGTGATTTCCTCCTTCACTTCCCTGACCTCCTCTCCCGCTTTCTCACCTCCCTCCCTCTGCTCCAACCACATTGGCCTCCCTGCTGTTTCTCAGGCATGCTCGGAGCACACCTGCCCCAGGGCCTTTGCACAGGCAATGCCCTCTGCACGAAACTCCTTCTCGTAGCCTTCTCGTAGATACTTGCATGGCTTGTTTCACCGCCTCCTTCAAGTCTTTTAAAAAATGTCACCTTTTGAGAGTTCCTCAGTGGCCTATCGGTTAAAGGATTCGGTGTTTGTCACCGCTGTGGCTCGGGTTTGATCCCTGGCCCGGGGAACTTCTGCATGCTGTGGGGGAGGCCAAAAAAATCACCTTTTCAGTGAGGCCCACCCCAACCTGCTTTATCCCCTGCTTCTTTTCTCGGTAGTATTTGATACCTTCTAACATTATTTGTTGTACTTAAGGCTTGTCTCCCCGCAGCCAAATGTCAGCTGCACGGGGACAGGGCGTCTGTTTCTTTTTTTTTTATGCTGATTATGAGACTTATCTCACATTTATTTTATTTATTTATTTATTTATTTTTTCATATTAGCAATGAATTTTATTTCAGTTATAGGTGTACAAAGATCATAAGTCAATACGATAGATTTTGTGTCCCAAACCCACAGTGCATCCCCCCACCCCCCAGATTGTCTTATTTGAAAAACCAAGGTTTTCCAAAATCTGTGAGTCATTGTCACAAAGAAGTTCATTGTGTCTCTTTAGTTTCCACATGTAAGCGGTAGCATTGGGTGTTGCCGTCTAATTGTCTGACTGGTTCCACTTCGAAT